>JAKLMW010000053.1:0-211123 GCA_022813215.1 Talaromyces ruber | reverse complement strand
CCCCCCCCCCCCCCCCCCCCCCCCCCCCCCCCCCCCCCCCCCCCCCCCCCCCCCCCCCCCCCCCCCCCCCCGGAGGCATATTGTATATTTCATGCCCATCGCCAGCTGACTGTGCCTCTATGCCTCGAAATATCAACAAGGCAGTCGTCCCGGCCACTCGCCGTACTCTCAGCAAGGCTGTCAGAAGCTTTGAATCTGTTGCGTTTCTCTCGTTCTCTGACAAGCAGTTGGACAGCTGCATTGATATCCAGCATGTCTCCTGTATCGGTAATCTTCAACGCCCACGTAGCATCACGCTCACTGAAGCCAAGTTCGTGCACCATTCGATGAATTGCCTTGTCAACAGGGTCGATGAGCCGCGCTTCTGTGACCGAGTATCGCGGTGGAGGACTCAATAATGGTGCCATGGAAGTACCATCATTATTGACGCATGTATATGGGGGAACACGGTGCGTAGAAGCATCATCACCATCATTCCAAGACGAGTTTTCTGGTTGGCCAGTATTGGGCGTGGAGTTGAATGTCAAATTCCTAATCCGCTCGCGTCGAGTAGCAGCAGAGTCAACAGATCCTCCGTTAGAGACCGGTGAATTCGAAAGCTTTTGCTGTATGGAAACTCTGCTGTCATAAGCACGAGCAATCGCTTCGCGAAGAAACGATGATCGAGTGCCACCATCCTCTGGCGCCTCCCAGTTTGTCATACCCATCTGCTTGGCCTTAGTGAAAATCTCTTCAGTCGAGTGATTAGGCGATAAAGAACTGAGACCAACTAAAGCGGATGGACCCAGAGTCAGAATGTAATGTGTCCACTCTTCTAGCATGGCTTCTTCTTTTGCAATGTCGCCTACCGGAATATCCAGTCCGTCGAATATACCGGCCACCCTAGCATCCTTGCACTCTCGATTAAATCCTTGGACCAAGGTGCCAAGACAGTTCCAGATCTCTAACATGTCATATAATTGATTGCATGTCAATCCGTCCCTATTGCCATCTCCAAAGCCGGAAGGAGGGTCAAAGAGAACGTTATTCATGCTAAAGAACGGCTCGGCTGTGATCACTGTAGCACCGGACTTGTTTTTCTTTGCCAGATATCCGGCATTCAACCAGTCGATCTGTCCATTGAGGTCTCCTTCCCTATTCTTACCGCATCCAAAGATACGACAGAAGGTCCAAATTCGCCAAAAAGCTTCATCGATCTCTGCAGCACGAACATCGTTTTCGCCCGTCAGGCCACCGATAGTTTCCGATCGTACGATTGAACTGCATCTTGCGTATATCATGGCTTTTAGCCTGACTAATGCAAACACATCGCGGGCATAGTGGTGTAAATATGATGAAGCAGTGTACTCCGGTACAGGAGCATCGGGATCTTTCAAGCCGTCAGAATTGTCACTCCACGGGGGACTCATTTCACGCAGTTCCCATGCTGGTGGATTCATGCCGAACAAAGCATTTTTAATCAGTGGAAGCTCGTTGTTTTTAAATACACGATAGAACTGTCGATTTACTTGAGCATATTTGAATAATGCATCAAGATTGTTAACGTTCTTCATCAGTGCTAGCACCACTTCATCTGTCATGTGAGTCGGCATTGGGAGCCTGATATGGTAAAAGGACTTAGTGGTTTGAGAGATAGGGGTTGAGCCGTATTCGTCTAGCTCGTAAAGAGATTTTTTGCGTGGAGGAAATAACGTTGTCGGAGAGTTTGACATGGCCGGTGTACCCATTATGAGAGGAACCTCTTCTGTCTTTAGAGATATGTCCTCAGGAACAGCTTCCATACGGTCAAAGCCAACAAACACCTTGTCATTGTGTGGCTCGACGTTTCCCGTATTGAATTTATCTTCCGTGGGCGTCTGGATAGGGGTAGAGTCTGTAATAAATGACCTTGCTTGTATGCCGATGTCATCTGGAGTTTCTGGGTACCTTGTTTTCGGTGCAATGGATGAAGGAGGCAATTTTTGGCAATCGAAGGTGGAAACAATGGAGTTGGTATCAAGTTTTGGTAGCTGCTGTCGTAGGATCCTCTCCGCATCATAGGAGGACAGACGGGGAATATGACTGTTCGTCAGAAGTGGAATACCCAGCTTTTTGACGGCTTTGAGAGGGTACATTGTCGACCACTCGCTTTCCTCGTCATCTTTCTTATTGTTCTCTCCGTCGTCATCTTCTTCATCCTCATGATCCATATTCAGAGCCTTTGCGATTTCTGCATCAATGTAGCGATCCGTACTTCTGGCCAGAGCAGCCTGTTCATCTTGTAGGCTTTTTACAGGGCTCCTTGTCGATATATCGGATTTCTTACTCCCACGATCTGGCTTTGCTTGCGCAGTATGATTATTGAATCGAGATCTTCGCAAGGTGGGCAAACGTACAGACGACTTTACTTTTCGGGAGACACCCTTCGAAGATGGCGAGTCTCGCGCATTGTGTCTGACACTAACGTCAACCGTTTCTGATTCTGTAGATGAATTGGAATTGTATCGATTATGTTGAATAGTATTGTCTTTCGCAGTTGTGTCGGATTTCTCGGATGGAGGAAAAGCCCTGTAGGCTCGGGGCTGCTTGCCCTTGGGAACGTTCTCCTTTTGGGTATTCATGCTAGAGGCGGCGGTGCGGTTTGGCTTTGGAGAGATGTTTAATGGTGCAACTAAATTCTCCTCGTCGTCGGCAGGTCTAGAAAGTGGTTGTTCGGGCCTCAAGGCAGGGTGTACATCTCCTATCTTTTCCAACTCTCGTTCTAAGTCATTGGCGGCTTGTGTTAATGTCTTTTCTGTCGCTTGAAGCACAATAAATCTGTCGATGGGCGATTTGGAGCAACTTGACGAGTACCTTGACGTAAGCCTAGCAACGTGTTGAGCGCTTTGCGGATTGACTATAGACAAGGTCGGAGGTATGTCCGGTAATGGTTTCTGTTTGAAATATTGTTCCTCTCTTTTTTTCGTCCCTTTTGAGACCTTCACTGACTTTGATTTATCCTCTGGCGAATTTTTCTTTCTTGAATTGTTCATATTCCTCCTCTCTGACCTAGGTGGAGTACTTGGACGCTGAAGAGGTTTTGTGTCTGACGATGATGTTTCAGTAACAAAGTCTGATCGCAAAGTGGAATTCGAAGACGCAGAACTGGGGTAACGCGGTTTCTCCTCCCACATCTCCGGTGACGAGGAAGTCGAGGCGGATGTTTCTGATATATTCCCAATATCTGTCTCCGTTTGAGCTTCCAGTCGAAATACTTCAACACCAAAGGTCGGACCCATCACTGGCATTTCTAGCGAGAGGGGAGATACGTCTAACGTAGGAAAGTTCGACGACGTCGCATCTTCGCCCGCTGAAAGCACTGCTGATACGATATCAAGCTGCTGAGATTCCTGGTCGTTTACATGTTCTGATCTGCCTGTTTCCAGTTTCGAGAGACCTGGTTTACGATTGGAAACTAATTCGTCGCTAGCGCTTCTATGTAATGCCATTCGATGCAAAGCACTCTCCGATCGCGACAACCTCATTGCAGTGCTCTCAAAATCGCCTGCCGATGTAGCTATTTTCCTGAGTCCTCCAGTCGACTGGTATTTAAAGAGGGATTGCTCCATATCCTCGTTTGCCGCAGGCATATGGACGTCATGAATAGTTCTGACCACTGTAACATTCCGTTTTCCGTCAGTCTGAACTGCCAATTTTCCTTTTCTTGCTCTCTTCGATAGTCCAAGAATTGAAGTGAAGGACGACATTAGTAGATCTATATCGAGCTGTCTAATGTTAGCCATCTACCATCTCAGCCGCCTCAATCAATTCGGGGTGTGATTTCTCAAACGAATCCGGAAAAAGCGCATAGTAGTAAGATCATTGGAAAAGTTAAATGTACTCACAGTTGGAGGGGAACAGGTAGCCTGTGTGAAGCTCGGTCAACCTTGGATTTTCGAATTGTCAAATTCGTGTATAGTCTTTGGCAGCAATCAGACAAAGAAGTCACGCATGATCCTTTGGGCCTCAATATATGGGATTAGAGTATGGTCGAAATCGGCAACTTCATAGAAATAGAGAACGTTGTTCGTTTGCTTCCCGAGCCGAAACGGGTTTATCCCCTTACTCCCCGCAACGGATGGATGATCTTCTTCAACAAAGGACGAAGTGATGGTCTGTTTTCAGAAAATGAAGCGTGAGTAAAGATAGAGCTTTTCGAATGTGGTTTCGGCTTGATTCTTTGAAAGACAAGATCAGAAACAAGAAAGAAAAAATCAAATTTCTAATGCTACTTACGGCAGGTAAGGCAAGGTAGACCCCAATTCTCAAAGGCGAATGATAATGTCGCGTCTGTCGAGGATGAGCCCTGGCAATGTGATCATTGATATCGATTAGCGTTCTAGCCTCTTCAAAGTTCATGTACTCTCGACAACTGGCATGTGCAACTCAGGACGAAGGAGTATAAGTAGCCGTGCTTTTCAAAAATGCAGCATGTGCATACATCCTTCTGAAATTGGTCAAGAAGAGAAAAGGTGACGAGGTTATAGCAAGCGAGGTATTTTAGAACGCTGAAACAGCGATTATAATTACCCTGTCATAATATTGCTACATGAAGATAAAAAGGTCCTAGTTAGATTCGGACTTTCACTAAAGATGACGGATGATCGACTGGGATGACCCCATCGGGAAAAGTGTTTGGGGGCTGTTAGGGCCATTTTTGTATACGCACGCCCATACCAATGCCGATATAGCTGTGCCATGCAATGAGGCCAAAATTTACCGAGTACGTAGTGTCAAGTGCTTAAAGATCCTTCGTGTACTCTGTGACAGTACAGGACAAAGTGCAGCATGCTGATGGCCCTTGTTATGCTGTCGATTGGCTGATCAAATGTCATCAGCTAGTCGGGTCCAGCGGAATGTTACACTCTCCCTTTGAGAAAAAGTAGTTATCGAATGTATTGCGCATATGTTAGACCCTATCTTGCAAACCTCATCTAGTTGCTGTTCCATCTCCCCACGTCGGATTTTCACTCAATGTCGTGACTGAAAATCGAACCATAATGGTTCAGCTATTAGCTAGATTCGTTTATCTCGTCTATATTTCGGTGTCGTAATGTTCTTTTCCAGTAAATGAAACCCCGTGCGACATCCTAGCGCCGTATTGCATAAAGCGTTATACAAACCCCAGTGGACTAACAATCTAGAAATTCGATCGACTTGCGTTACCAACAGTGGCAAACTTCGAGAAGACAGCAGACGGGGTTAGTTCAGCCAATGGACGCTCTCAAGTAATCGACAGATAGTTGTCGTACACGGACGCCGAGTAACAAATATTTCGTCATGACTTCAGCTACTAGTCTAACATGAACCTAAAGTCCCCGGTAGAGCACTCCAAAAGCCACAATTAGCCAACTAATGTTGGACTAACAGTAGAAACTTAGGCTTGAACCAGCCTCTTCTCAAATAGCAATCTCGCTCGTCGCGCATCCGCAGCCAGTGATGATCCCCCAATTCCGGCCCCCAAGTATTGCCAGCGTTGGAACCCAGCAGCCAATAAGCATCATTTCTCCCCAGGATATGACATCCTAAAAGACGTTTTTACTTTCGTGGCGGGTAGGATGATGCAAGAAGATAAGTGATTATCGGAAAATGAAAATTTGAAGAAATCTACTACGTAGTAGAGCAATCCGTGAGTTGGTATCATACTATCAGTATCATGGTCATTCGGGGTTGGTGTTTACGATCCTGATAGTCTAAGGCTCTAAGCACACGCACGGATATGAAGATCGAGCCACCCATCATCATGGGTACGGGGGTTCATCCAAGCCCATAATAGTGGTTGGCTTCGGCGTACGTACTCGCGCCACTGATGCATAACATGGCGGAGGGCTCCGAGACTGCAGGAGCTTTTGACACGTCTACTCATGTACGTACCCCATCTAGACGCCGAAGTGTGCAGCATACCTTACGATCCTCGCTACTTCTTCAGCAATGCTATTGCAAAAAATGGGACGGTAAGGGCCTACAAGGTTAAAAAAAAAAAAAATCATCAGATCAAACACAATAACAAATTCGGAATTCCAGGGCGATTGTGAAGCTGGATGAATGCATCCGTAGTTGCATTGAGCTGGATAATTAGCTGTCACAGTCCGGTTATAATTAACGATATATATTCAGGGTTTTCTACCTATCTTTCCCCAGCCATCATCTCAAGGCAGGGCAGTTAGTGTTCCTTGTTCTTATGCAGGGTTTGTTTCATCTCTCGAACTGGTGTCATATATGTGTCACTGTGGCTGGATTGTTCCATATATATCCATCGAACAGACGAACGCCCTTATACAGCGACGCGACAGTGATCGCTGAGAATCACCAAGAAAGGTAGTTTTCCACGAGCTATACTGGCATCAACGCAGACTCTTCTGCAGGCGCTCGATGCAGGTACGCTTTCGAAAAATGAAAGTTCCATGTCCCAGTAAATATATTACAGACTTCCTAAATAGGAAGGCATCCATCAATGAAAGGAAATGGTATGTGGCCATATAATATGCTCATCCGGGGAGATAGCTAGAAGCTGCTACCGCCGTTTCAAATGTAGAATACAGAATTAGTGACATGATATAACGTGTACCAGTAGCAGTCAAAGATGAATGATTGACTTCGACCCACAGACTTATTTTCGGATACACGAACCTTGAATATTTCTGCTAATGTGAAGCACAAAAAAGAGGAAAGTTATTTAATACATTTCTTTGTCCTGGAAGCCTGGAAGGATCCAGATCTGGTCATGTGTCGGGATGGTCTGAGATCTCTTTCTTCATGGTTCTTGCCTCGACATTTTCTCGCTGGCGCCACAGTCTTGCTTCCGAGACGCCAATTTTCAGGCAACAAGTATAAATTGTGATATCACTGAGGAAAACGAATTCCACCAGAAACCTTAACCTTGAAGCCTGCTCAAAAACGCAATCATACACAAGAAAGCACTCAGACATGATTTGGTAACCATAAGAACTGCTACGAAATTTACATTGCTCTCTCTGTTAGCTGTTTAGAAGACCGACTACTCTATCTTGAGTGGCTCAGTATTGGAACCATATATTCTTTGCGGCTCAATATGTCTACTTTCTTTATCCTATACCGCAACCCACTACTAGGCAAAGCATCCTTGATCGAGGAAGACGTCCGGTGCTAAGGAAAAGGGTCTAGTGAAAGTTACCTTTTTTTCCTTTTTAAAAAAAAGGAGAGTGCCAAAGTCAGCCTGTCACACGATAATAAGAAATGCCAACTTCAAAATCTTCAAGTTTTGAAGGCTTGGTTCAATCAATAAGCACGCATATACCCCGAGGTTCTCTGCTCCTCGGGAAAAGGGGTGCGAAGAATCTCAAGAAAGGCAAACCTGATCAAATTGGCCATAGTATGGTATTGACATATCGTAAAAAGACGAAGATGTGTGTCTTAGGATATTGTGCGAATAAATTTGGGCTTTTGGATATTATTCTTAAATGGTGCGCTGTAGAAAACTTGGGAGGGGACGTAGGGTTATGCGAGAAAATACTCAGCTGCTATCAAGTCATTATTTGCCAAAATTCATGAAATTAAGTTTCTCCATCGTCTATCTAGCTCTAAAAAGCAAAAAAAAAACGTGATGAAAGCACGATCCCCTTCGCGATCTTTCTATTTAGCCTTGCGAATCCGCTATGACCTCAGAAGCCTTCTTGCCAATCTTTATTACTTATTTTCATATAACTAGTCACAACTAGATCCAGACGTCAGTACTACTTACACAGGTCGAAAAAAGAGGCAGATTTGACGTTACGTAGTAAGTCCGACGGAGATTCTACCGACGAAGTAGACACCAATCAACTAACATTGCGTTCTTAAAGTGCGAAGAATCGAAGGTATTTTCTGATTCATAGGAAGGCAAATTCACTACACTCCCAGGTTAACAAAACCCATCTTAAATTTCACTTGTAGAAAAGTATTTCTCGAGTTATCTGGCCGGTATTGTTTGCCTAATCACGAAGCCGAGATGACGAACCGCGCGACTTGGATAGACAGGGAAAGCCAATTGTCGATTCGCACCATCGACGAGAATTACGAGCCACTCGGAGGAAAGACTCTTGTTGAGGTCTTGTATTCCGGTATCAACTCGGCTGGGATTAGGCCTGGAAGAGTAGGATTCTATGAATCCGTTGCCGGTTATGGCTTCGCAGGAGTCGTCATTAAATCGGGGCCTGGCAAGGAGGGCGGCTTTGAACTATGTTAATAAGTTCTCCGGGTTTGAGGCTCATCTTCTGGATAAGCCAAAGCAAAGCGGTGTTCATCAGAAGTTCCACTGCGCCAGACATTTTCTCTACTATGTCCCTCCTGCTCTGCCCTTGCCAGATGCTGCGTGCTTGATGGTTGTGACTCATACCACGGCCGAGGAAATCTTTAATCAGCTCGGATTTAAACAATTTTTCTAAGACAGGTCTGCCTTTTCTGGTCTAGGGTGGCGTAGTTCTGTTGAAAGCGCTGCCATTAAATTTGCAAAAGATGCATGCTGTTATCCGATTATTACAACCGCATCACCCAAAAACCATCACACGCCTTTGTCTCTCAGTGCAACCAAATGACTTGATTACAGAGACGAACAAGTAGCTGAGAAGATTCGATAAGCGCTCCGCATATATACCATGAAGTCGCTGCAGTGGGTGTTTGATGCAGTCATAGCGACCCCTACGACTTCATCGTCGACTGCCATATATGAAGCTCTTGTAGATGACCTGACCAACACCAGTCTTTTTACGTCGTCGGTCTCTGCCCCGTTGAATAATGCGAAATATTTGAACTCGCACAGTCTGTCGTAGAAATGCTGAGGTGGATTTCAGATTACCAAAGGGACCATTCCTGAAACATCATACAGAACCAGTATTGCAAGCTGAAATTGACCGAGCTACGAGATGGGCCACTGAGAACTATGGAAAGGGCTACCGTAGGCCGAGGGCAGTAATAATTAAGGGAGGAGAAAATGGCATGCAAGCTACGATTGAGTCTACTAGGGAAATCCAGTTTGGTGAAGTGCGGTACTGAGCATCCAATTTGATCAACATTTTCCGGGTTGATCCAGTCATTTTTGAAGTTGTATTTAGAAACTTGATTTTCTGGTCAATTTTATGTCAGACTTTTGGATGTTGTAAACCACTGTATCAAAAAAGCGCGAGTATATTTATATAGGATTTAGACTGATGTTCATTGTAATAGATTGTGTGAGGTTTTCAGGAATTGGTATTACCTTGAGTAGAAATAAGTAACCGGAAAATCTGGGGATTAAGTCCGCCGCATCAGTGACCACGTACTCTTTATCCTTTCACACCACCAGCCACATATTAGTATCACGACAGCCATGGCTCCAGCGCCTAATTGCGAGAATGAACACCATGAGAGTCAACAGGCCTTTCTCGAAATAGCAATTTTCAACGCCTCCTCAGCGCAAATAGCATACATATCCTGCGCCGACCGTCTGGAGCTCTGCGCCGAAGGATCCAGTGTCAATGGCGGAACCACACCTTCCCTCTCAACTCTAGAGTCGGTGATCACTTCACTTCAAAGAATAGCACAGCCAAATACAATTTCTGGAGAAGATCATATCACCAATCCAGTGAAAACAAAGAAGAGATCAATACCTATATTCGTCATGATCCGCCCTCGAGGTGGAGACTTTGTTTATTCGGACGAGGAATTTAAGGTCATGAAAGAGCAGTTACTGTCATTGAAGTCTGCTACTTATCGCCAACAGACCGGGGAAAAGAATGACTCGCAGGAACAGAACTTATTTGGGAAAGTCGATGGTTTCGTATTCGGTATCTTGACCAACCACAAAGTAGTCGATCGAGAACGAAATGAGGAATTGGTGAAACTTGCGGCGCCGTTACCGTGTACGTTTCATCGCGCTTTTGATGAGATTATTACATCTTTTGAGACGAGCGATATTTCGGAAGGTCGGCAGGATGAGTTTCTCCCTCGAGGAATTATCGATGAGTGTGAAGCTGTGATCAATGCTGGATTTGCGTCTATCCTTACTTCAGGCGGAAGTGGAAGGAGTGCAGTAGACGGTGCAAGACATATAGCAGCATTGACAGAAGTAGTAAAAGATAGAATCGAGATTATTGCGGGCGGTGGTGTAAGGTCGACGAACGTCGGGGAGTTGAGGAGACAGAGTGCTCGTACACGTTTCTTTCATTCTAGTGCTATTTTGGCCAAGAGTGATGGGCAAGTTGTGGATGTTGCTGATGCAGATGAAGTTTTGAAACTAAAAAGGGAGTTGATGGCGCCTTTGGGCTAGGGCTATATGTGAATAATACACTCTCACTTTGATGAGAAAAATAGACCTTGATAAAAAGTGTGTTATTGCATTTATCGTAAACCGAATTAACCATTCTGAACGCCATACTAAACACTATTAACCTACAGAAAGGCCCCTTCAGTAACCTAGAGGGCCGTTTTCGTAATCATATAAATAAAGAGTTGAAGGTTTAAAAAGCAAGGGTATCAGCTAAACCATCAAGCTCACGCTGATAGTTCCTGTGTTCTCCAACTTGGAAGAAGAACTTGCCCAAGAAATCAGTAGCACCCTTAATAATCTTCCAACCCTCCTTAAAGCTCTCCGGTTTCTGCGGTCCAGCTGCAGTAACCACACCATACGACTCGACAACTTCAGTGTTGCTCTGAGTGGCAAACTGTACAGCCTCAACACCCACCAAGGCCTGCTTGACAAGACCAACAGCCTCACCCGTGGCGCCCAGCGCTTTCAAGTGGCCGAATGTCTCTGCTATCCAGTAACGGATCTGGCCTATCTTGGCAAGACTCTTGACGTGTGGTCCACCCGGGATGAAAGTAGCGTCGAACATGGTCGAGCGCATACCATCATATTGATGATCCGGTGTAACGCCCTTTCCGGTTTGAGGGTCAACGCCATCTGCGAAGATGGGCTGTCTCTTCGTGCCGATGACGAAAGGTAAAGCGCCGGCAGCTTTGACAGCGGCGTAGACTCCGTTAAAGGCGACAGAGTCGAAGCCGTCCCCAATGAGGATGGCGATACGTCGGCTAGCCACGGTCGGCACGCGAGGCTTGAAGTCGATCTGGGAAAGGCCGCGTGCCTTCTTGCCGTGGTTCTGCATTCCAGCCTTTTCGGGAGTCGGGGCGCCGACCATCACGGCGACCTTCTGTGCAAGTCCAAGGTCAATTTCTGCGATGCGTAATGCCATGCGCTGGTAGACCACAGGGTCGTCGCAGTGATCAAGCTCGAAGCTGAAGGCTTTCGCGACGTGATGCTTCTCGTAGTCGGTAAGCGAGTTGTAGAACAATTGCGCCTGGCTGTGATGTTCGCGGAACTTGGGCCCTTGGCTACGCTGTTTGATTCCTTGGATTTTCTGGGGGTAAGAAACAAAGCCACCGTCCTCAGGCTTGGTAGGTGGTACTGCATCAAAGCGGTTGGGCCAGTAGTTAACTGTTCCCTTGGTGATCTTATGACGCATGGCACCATCGCGGTTGTGGTTCATCACTGGGCACACCGGGCGGTTGATTGGCAGTTCCTCCCAGTTAATTCCGAGACGTGAAAGCTGTGTGTCGAAATAGGAGAAATTCCGTCCCTGCAAGAGAGGGTCATCGGAGAAATCGATACCGGGCACAATATGGCTGGTACAGAAAGCGGCTTGCTCGGTTTGAGGGAAGAACTCGTCGATGTTACGGTTGAGTTCTAATTCGCCAATAATGCGCAGAGGAACGAGCTCTTCAGGCCAGATCTTGGTGGCATCAAGGGGATCAAACTCGAAGTCATCCTGGTTTTCCTCGGGAATGACCTGAATACCAAAATCCCATTTGGGGTACGCCTTATTATCGATGGCTTCCATAAGATCCTTTCGGTGGAAGTCGGGGTCTTGGCCGGCCAGCTTCAAGGCTTCGTCCCACACGAATGAATGGACTCCTAGGTGAGGGATGAAGTGAAACTTGACCAGGTGACGCTTGCCCTCTTTGTTAACGAGAGTGTAAGTGTTGACTCCAAAACCCTGCATCATACGGTAGGAGCGAGGAATGGCTCGATCAGACATGGCCCACATGAACATGTGGGTAGACTCGGGGTGAAGGAAGGTAAAGTCCCAGAAGTTGTTGTGGGCACTTTGGCCCTGGGGAACTTCGTTGTGCGGCTCAGGTTTAACGGCGTGAACTTTATCGGTTAGCAGGTGTCTTAACCATTGGCTGACGATATCGACATACCGAAATCTGGGAACTTGACGGCATCCTGAATGAAGAACACTGGAATGTTGTTTCCAACCAAATCCCAGTTGCCCTCATCCGTGTAGAACTTCACCGCGAATCCACGAACATCGCGGACAGTATCAGCGCTTCCTCTGCTACCCTGAACGGTGGAAAATCGGAGAAAGACGGGGGTCTTTCTTGAGGTATCATTAAGGATACCCGCATGACTCAACTCAGGAATAGCCTCTTTCAAGGTGAAATTTCCGAAAGCTGCAGTTCCACGAGCGTGTACAACTCGCTCGGGAATCCTTTCGTGGTCGAAGCGGTGAATCTAAGATCCATTGTTGTTAGTCGGGTGCTCCATAAAGTGAGGCAGTACTAACCTTTTCACGAGCAATCTGGTCTTCCAGCAAACTAGGACCAGAAGTCTTATCGTTGGCTACCCTCAACCAATGATCGGTATCAGAAACCGGCACTCCATGGTCAGTGGTAAACTTGGTCTTCTTGTGGACATCCGCCGTATCGCGCGAGAGGTCAATCAACTTCTTGTCTTGACCGGCGGCAGACTGAATAGCCTCCTGAACCTTGTGAAGGCCTCCAGCAACAGTGCTCGACATGGTGGATATAACGCGAGTGATTAAGCTTAATAAACTTTCGATGAACACCTGGAGAAGATATGGTGTTCAGGTTTCGGAGGGGACGTCAAGTCTTTAACAACGGAGCAGCGTGATATGGAGACACGAATGACATGATAACGCGTTCATGGTTGAACGTCATCTTGACGTGCGGGAATAGCTTCCACATCAAACGGAAACTGGCCAATAAAAGACTTGGCATTAATATTCTTAGGGCTCAAAAAGAGCCTAGAACCGATATGCTCCATACATTCGTTCCGACAGATTTGTAAGGCATGGCTCTAAATGGAATGCCATCCATCCGGCTGAGGCCTTTCGGTCGATCTAACGCCGCGCACAACCTTGTTCTAGGAAACATTACGAGTCCTATGGATCCCATAGCGTCTCTTAGTATAGCCAAAATCCTGAATCGTTCGCATAGTTCAAATCGAAGCTTCATGATTGGCGGGGATGAAACCGGGGAATCCAGTAACGAATCATGACGTCACCCCTGCTATACCTTCCGAATCAGGTAATTTGCTCAGGCATTGCCTGTTCCGGTCATTTAGGGCTAGATTGTGCAATTGTGAGGTTCTTGCTCTATAGTACGGCCTCATCATTGATATACATATTACAGTATAGTCCTCGGTTGCTGGAGTACTCGAAATGAAAAATGATCAATGACTGACAAGGTGATCTGGTAACGGCTTGACCCATAGCCACTAACAGACATTCAAAAATAGCAAGAGACAAAGTAGACGACTGCTAGAATCCCTTGGCTTGAACGACAAAACCAGAAATATGGGCCGTCATAATCGACAGTGATAGTGGTCTCGAAGCCTGGCTTGGCAGTGCACTCCATCTGCTGCTGACCTTCTGAGTGATTATAGGTAGCATAGACTTCCGACTCCTGGACTTGAGTTGCTCCATTCCAACTCACGTATAAATTCGCGCTATTTGAGCTGTTGTCTATGCAACCAACAACTGCAGGAGCCGTCTTGGGGTGTCCTTCCCACTCATACCTGAAGCCGCGGTAGGAAGAAGTCGTTCCGGCCACGCCGAACTGCACAGACTCAACACAGTTTCCGTGCTCATCAAATTCCTCCATTATGGGGAGATATCCATGGTCCAAAAGACGCGTCCATTTGCTGAAGCCTCATAGCTACCTTGAGAAATAGCGAACAGAGGATCAGCGGTGTTTTGGTAACGTGCGAGCTTGGTGACCTCCTTGGCTGTCCGGTCAATAGATAAGAGCAAACCACTAGTGGGAGTGGTTCCATTGACCCAATATGAGTTGGCATTGTCATGTAGGTGGAGAACAACGTTTTCGGAGGTCATACTGACAATACGAGCATCACGCTGATAGCAGAACTGCGCGTCGGATGGGAGTGTGAAATCACCTCCGTCTTGACCGTGTTGTAAAATTAACCACATGCGTCTCTCTTTTCCTACTCTCTCCGTGATACAACAGAACCGGTGCTCAGACAATACGGGAATTTAGACAGAACAGTAGGAGACACTGTTGGTTACAATGGGTGCCATACAAGGATTTTGACTCTCGAATAGTAGTACTCCGTACGTAGTACATTTTCGTTGACCAGAGGCCGAGTTAACACTTGTCGGCCTTGTGGTGGCTTGTCTCAGGGAAAAACTGCTACGAACCAACAGAGTTGGCAATTTCCCAAAGCAGGTGACGGTTATTAAGATCTGAGTTTATTAAGTTTGGAAGTGCGGTTAGGGCAAAATACCTATGGCAACGCAGCTCTTTGATGGCGAGATGCACATTTTTCCTCTTCTCGTTATTGGCATTTATACACCAATGGGTGCAACTTGTCATTATTCTGTGCGCTACCAGATAATCTAGAGCATGGAGGGCAGTGATGCAATTATCCGTGAATATCTATATAATACCACCAAATCTCGCAGAAATGGTTCTTCCTCCAGGTATCTACCGAGCAGATCATATCGGTTCTTTACTTCGACCCGAAAGCCCTTAAAATTGCGGGCGCGACTGCAATTCAAAAACGGAGAAATCACATCTGCTGAAATCAAGTCGCAAGAGGACAAGTACATACGCGATGTAGTCAAAAAGCAGTTATCACATGGTCTACGATCTGTGACTGATGGCGAATTCCGTCGCTGGTCATTCCATATCGACTTCCTTACTCAACTTGGTGGCGTTGATTATGGTGAAGGTTTGGTGACAATCAAGCCAAAACGAGACTCACCACCAAGGCTCTTTGTGACTGAGAAGTTGTACATATAAGGTATTACTAAGAAGCCTTTTCATTAAACTAGCGCGCACAGCTTTGTAATCTTTCGTATATAGTGTCTATGCCAGATATTTTCTTTCTTTGACTTCGTAGTTAGACACACATTACAATATATAACACATTCCCACTTATTGTTACAGTTAATTCTTATAGATTTATGACTAAGCATCGTGAGCAAAGCTCGGGGTTTCATCCGTTACGCCTTTACAATACGCTCCCCAGCAAAATGACGATCTCGGCCAAGTATTGAGCGTTATGTATGGTAACGCTAGTCCTGATAAGGCAGCCATGACATAATGTCACATATGGAGTGATTTTATTGGTCGAGAGTGAGAGAAATCCTCTTCAGCTCCCCCTCCAATGGTTACGCGCTCATCCATGTCGACTGCATCAACCAGCCACCCATTTCTCACCAGGTTCGAAGAGCAAGCTCTACGATATTTTAGCAGCCATCATACCCCACGGCAGTGCTCAGTCACCAGTTTTGGTGTTCATCAGCATCACTCAATCCATCCCCTTGTGTGGCACGCGAGCTCGGTTAGTACCGGGCTTAGAGTCACCAGGTCGCTTGCCTCGAGTTGTATGATGAATACAAGAGTCGATGCATCGATAGATTGATCAAAGTCTATTTCCATACAATATCTGTCGATTGGCGACCGAGCATCGACAATGGTCTCCTCGGAGTCCCAGCCGATCGTTCAGAGACAGTCCGCACAGCACTACCAGACCTTCAACACGCCGCCGCCAAAGTCGCGCGGCCGACCTCCCTCGAACGATTCAGAACGTTCTCATAGCTTCGGTAGTCTGCATGCAAATGGCGACGATGAAGATGAAAGCGCGGCAGCGCAGAACAAGCTGCCCAAGAAACAGATGGCCGTCCTTGCGCTGATAGCGCTTGCAGAACAAACCGCACTCAACTCAATAAGCCCTTATCTCCCCGATATGACGTCGCGGTTCCCCGAAGTACATGGTGAAAATGTTGGAGTATACGTGGGCTTAATCGCATCGGCTTTTGCGCTGGCACAGTTTGTTACAAATTATTATTGGGGTTGGTTATCAGACCGTGTGGGCAGGAAACCGGTCATTCTGCTTGGAACTGCCTGCACTGCTGTCTGCTTTGTGCTCTTTGGGTTCTGTACAACATTGTGGCAGGCGATTTTGGTTCAGGCTTTGATGGGTATGCTTAACGGCAATGCTGGCCTGGTGTCAACTTGTTTGGGCGAGATCACAAATCGCAGCAACCAGTCGCGGGCGTTTACCTATCTTCCCGTATTATACGGAATTGGAGGCATCACCGGTCCCCTACTGGGAGGGTCTTTGATTTTCAAGACGAATCCTCTGAACAAGGGACAAGCGAATCCTTATCCATACGTTGTTCCAAATATTCTGTCGGCAGTCATCTTGATCATTGACTTCATTTTTGTCATCTGTTTCTTGGAAGAGAGCTTGGAAGACGCAGGAAATCTTCCAACATTCCGTGACAGATTTAAAGAACTCTTCAGTTGGATGTGGCAATTCACAACCTCCCATCGGCCGACTTATCTACGAGCTCGCTCTGGACCTGTCTATCACCACCCTATAGCACGCCGCGGGCGCTCCTTTAGTGACCTCACTCAGGACGAAAGCGATTTGGATTCTGCCTCCGAAACGGCTGACGACGATGATCAGCCCTCAGAATTGACTAGAGAGCAGATCTTCAACCGTGACACTATTCTTTTGTTGCTCACATATCTCATCTTTGCGCTCGTCAATGTATCTTTCAATTCTCTCTACCCGATTTTCGCACAAGCTTCAGAACCCGCTGGTCGAAACCTAAGTCCTCAAGAAATCGGTTTATCCCTCGGTTTCTCTGGTATTGTGACTATCGTCTTCCAGATTTGCGTCTTTGGGAAGTTGCGCGATAAGATGGGAAACAAATGGTCGTATCGGGCTGGCTTATTAGGCTTCGTCATTGCATTCTTACTCATGCCTTTAATTGGCTACAAGGGCTCTGATGAGAATGGGCGTTTGTCCAAAAAGTCTGCTCTGTTGGCTGTTGAGCTTTGCTTTGTGTTGCTCATCAAGACTGTTGCTGCTGTGGGAGGATTGACGAGCGCACTGTTACTGGTATATAGTATCCTCCTTTGGTCAACGTCTCTTCAACTAACATCTTCCTTAGGTGACGAATTCGGCACCCAACAATTCCGTCCTAGGTGCTCTCAACGGTCTTGCGCAGACCCTTTCAGCAGCCGGACGTGCAGTGGGCCCCTTCCTATCCGGTGGTCTTTTCTCACTTGCACAAAAATTGCCCAAAGGTGAAATGCTCGCATTTGGAGTCTTCGCAGCAGTGTCCTTTGTCGGCTTCATCCTGAGCTTCGGTATTCGATCCTCGGCTCTCGAGGCTGCTGGATGGAGTAGTGACGAGGACGATGATATGGATAAGTCAGATGACGAGACTGATCATGGAGTTTAAAAGTTCTTATCTCCCTTAATGCCTTGCAGCATGTGATAGAAAACTATCTTTTTTTTGTTTTTTTTTCGCTTCGATTTGCTCCATGAGAAATGAATGTATGCGAAAATACTAGGAATGTGCTGATTTAGTTTCTCATTGGAAGTATTCTGAAAGCAATATCCTAATAATGTGAGCCAATACATTGAATGTACAGATATTTAAGTATATAGACGAAATCAATTTCTTAGTACTACATTTGAATTTGGTCGTTTTCTAGCGAATGCCCTAACTAAAACTATGAAGCTACAACCTTCAGCCCCTTCAACCACAATCCACCGACTTGGGAAGGTTTCCTATGAAGAAAGTCACGCGGCTTCAGGCGCTAAGTTTCTGGCAACCTTTGAATACTATGATCAGATAACCCGGCTGAAACTTGCAGGATTAAAAAGGTTTTCTCTATTAGTCCCCTGAATCTCGGCCCTAACTCGGGCTCCAATCCGGTCAGCGGAGTGCCTTGTGGATGAGGATATCGCCACCAAATTAGGCAATTGATTATTTACGTCACCTTGAGAGCTGGCCTAGGCGAAGAAAGAGATTTAATGCGCTCTCGCTAGGAAAATTCATATAGGAGGTGTATTTGACTGTATTGAGTTTATGCGTGGAAATAAAGTACGACAGACAAGCCTTCTGTGTCACTTTTCCACGCACCCTTTCTTGGCATCATGCAGGCTCCCGCTACAAGCTAATTTTTGGTTGTCTCGGCTTGCACCACTTTCTGGCATCACCGCAACGCCAGTTCTTCTCTCCCCAGCATAAAATACTACATATTTACACAAAGCAATACCTTCTTATATCGTTTCAGGGCCGACGCGCGCGACAGTCGAAGATACTGTACTAACTGTATAAGGCCTAGCCCAAACCTTGATTACTTGAGTAGTGAAGCTAAATTGATCGACGAAAGCTCTGATAGGGAAGTCAAATCCGAGACGGGCTGTAACTGGGCCTACAATGGTGTCTGTTATGACTTGGATTCTTTCCCGCACTACCTTTCATCTGCAAGGGTGCGTTTACACAGGCGCGCGAGGTTTCCTTGCCATCTTGATGGTGGCCGCGTTGCAGCCGGACGGCACCTAAGGCAGGCCATTTGGGTTTCGTTTTGTTGATCCCGCTGGCGTTGGTGTAGCATTAATGTTGGTGTTGGTGTTGGTGCTTGGCGGCGCCGCTACTGCTGCCTGGGTCGATGACCATGATCAGGCCATCGTGGTCGTACGCCTGGCTCCACGGGGCGGTGATGGAGACGCACGCGCGATTGAACGAGCAGAGTGGAATAGCTCTGTACAGACTGTGCGCGTTGAAGCTGCTGTGGTAGCTCCGTGAAGCTGATCAAGTAGTACTGTCAGGGGAATTCCGAGACTGAGAATACTCTGCAGTCCCAATAACGCACAAGCTGCAGCAGACCCAACATACTATGTACTATGTAGACACGGACAAGTTGACAAGGCCAGGAAAAGCCTCCGCCTCGCTGGCTATCTGAGACATTCTTACACTGTGACGACGCGAAGAAGTTCGCAGAACGCTGCTGCCTGATAGTGTGGTGTCTGACTTCCTGATAGGACGGAGCAGCTGGGGGTGACTAGCGCAACTTAGCCATGCTGATCAGGAGCCCATTGTCTGTGTATAAAAATGTGAGGCAGCCCGCCAGTGAAAGGGAGCAGCCGTCTGCTCAAAGTCCCCGGAATATGTGGGCCAGCAGCCATGTTGTCCGACTACAACAGGCGTGGCTCTGCCCGGTCTTTCACTCGCAAGAGGGAAATCTTCGACATTGACGACGATGCTGCAGCTTCCCTGTATAGACCTTATTTTCTTTTTCTGCGGCGCAGGCGGTGGAGAAAGTACATTTGCCGCGCGCTGCGGCGTGTCGTGTGCGTGCTACTGCTGCTTCTGGTTGGTCTTATTTCCGTCACCTTCGTCTTCTTCCCTTCCTACACATACCACCCGCCGCACTACCGCTCGCTCGAACACGCCATCAACCGCTCCCAGGAGTCTGGCCGCGGGAATCCTCGCCATGAAAAAGTCTTTATTGCCAACAACCTGTACGACGCATCTGGCGAATTGGCCCGCGGCAAATGGGGTTCCAGTCTGCTGGAGCTGATCGACTTGCTGGGCGAAGAAAACACCTTTCTGAGCATCTACGAGAACGACGCCGGTGACGAAGGCAGGCGTGCCCTCGCCGAGCTGGATGCCCAGGTCAACTGCAACAAGTCCATTGTGTTTGATCCGCATTATGACTTTTCTCACGCCGAGAAGGTGACCCTGCCCGACGGCTCGGTGCGCTTGCGACGCGTGCCCTATTTGGCCGACCTCCGAAACCGCGCTCTGCGTCCGCTGGAGGAACAGAACCGCAAGGGGATCCAGTACGACAAGGTCTTATTTCTCAACGACGTCTACTACAACCCAGTCGACATCGTGCACCTGCTCTTTTCGACCAACGCAGACCAAAACGGTGTGTCTAGCTATCGCGCCGCCTGCGCCGTTGACTTTGGCAACTTGATCAAGTTTTATGACTCCTTTGCGGTGCGAGATGCCCATGGTTACCCCATTGGCGTGCCGTTTTACCCCTGGTTCGTCTCAACCGGCGCGGCGACCAGTCGCAAGGATGTGCTGGACCAAAAGGACGCTGTGCGCGTGCGCAGTTGTTGGGGTGGCATTGTGGCCTTTGACGCAAGTTACTTTCAGACCAGCACCAGCACCACTCAGGAGGTCAGCGAGTCCGATTCACACGAAACACTTGCAGATCGGGCAAAAGAACAAAAAACACCTACCGACATGACATTTACACCCGTTCGCTTCCGCACCATTTCCGATGTCTTCTGGGAAGCCTCGGAAAGCTGCCTAATCCACGCCGACCTGCAGGACCCCTATACCAACATCGACCAAGTCATCGATACCGGCATTTACATCAACCCGTACATCCGGGTATCTTACGACTACCGGTCCTTTGCGCGGCTCGGCTTCGTACGCCGCTTCGAGCGCCTCTTCGCCTGGCCCAACTCGATCGCTAACGTGTTCTCTCACCACCCGGCACATAACTCGCGCCGCACCGACATCGCTAGCGAGACGATTACGCAGCGAGTATGGCAGCCCAACGCCAGTTACAATGAGGGTGGCTACTGGAAGGATGAGGCACGGGTGGCTTCGCGCGGCGGGTTCTGTGCGAGACGCAGCCTCTTTGTGTTGAATAACAAGCGGCAAGAGGACGATTCTGGTTGGGAGCCGATCAGGGTGCCTCCTGATCCAAACTCGCTTGACTGGACTTTATAAACCTGCCTGCATAGATTTTCATTTGTATATATATCGATATATCGCATAGAGAGAGCGACGTTGACGACTGTACGATTTACTCTATCGCATTAGCATGTTGAGATTGTGCAGAAACTGCTAGAGAAACGAGCTGAAGTCAATGCTCGCTGTAAGCTTCAGATTTTAATCTATTAAATCTTATATATTGTTGTTAAACGTATCTATCAGCAACATACTATAGACAAAAACTTTAGGAGAAAATGTGGCCAGCTGAACAATACCTTCCAATTAAAATCATGGCACCAAACCAAGTAGACGGGAGAAACAAGGGAGGAAATCCGAGTCCAACCCCAATTCCAGTAACAATGTTACCATCCTACGTACGCTTCAGAGTAAGAGCAATCCAACCAAAGAATCTGTAAACAGCGATAATTCCGATGAGAATACCAACCCATTTCCCTGTGCGGCCTTCGGCATACCCGTATTGCTCTAGAACGCCGGAGCCACGAAGCTGGCATTGTGATGCAAGGTCGGTTTGGTACATACATTGGCAGGACGAGCCGCAGGAGTAATTTCGGCGAGAGAATTCGTTGACCATCATGCCCTGGAAGACGTATGCCTTATTTCATTGTTTGTCAGTTACCTTCCGTAGCTCAATGAGGGAGTAGTCGTGATTAGGGCTAGAGTTAGCACGTACCTGGTAGTCGATGTAATGGAAAACATATTTCCAAAATGGATTCAGGATAGTCGGTGTAACCAAAAAACCACCCACACTCATCCATAGACCATTCGCGAAGGCGACTAGAGCTAGTGAGATGACAAAGATTGGGAAGATGGATGATATGAGCACGACGAGCGACTCTGCAGCGACGAGATCGAGGAATAGCCACATGACCCAAGTAAAAAAGGCGACGGCACTGGGCTGGAAGTTGGAGAGCCAATAGGCGACGATCGAGAAAAGAAGCGAAATTAAAACTGTTTTGGTGTTAGTTTGCGGTGAAGTAAATCATTTTGGCCTGACGGGTGTGCTTACATAGATAAGGTAGCCCTATCAGGAAGTTTGCGATAATGAAGGGAGCTGCTCCGTATAAGCCGTTTGCCCGTTCCTTCACGAACATCGAGCGGTCTTCGAGGTAGGCTGGTACATATGCAACTGCCATGAAGGACATGAAGGCCGAGCCGAAGAACTAGAAGGTGTAGATGTTAGAGAACAAGCCCTTGAACATGGACCCAACATGAAATTGCAGAGAAACTTACGATAGCATTGATCAAAGGTTGGACATACTCCTGAGATTCGTGTAGTTGTAGCCATACAGTCCCCATCATGATTGCAAGACCGAGATACATAGCAATTCGAACACCGTACGCAATGACGTCCCGATTGCTCTTGATAAACGAGCGATGAAGCAATACAAGCACAATTCTGTAGACAGCTGGCCGAGACCTTGCAGCACTTTCAGCGATGAGCTTCATCTGCTTATATTTGTCCTTCTCGTCAGGTGGATTCATGACTTGTGTATTCGTGATATGTGCTTGTTTTGATTCCTGCCAGCTTTTCTGAATATACTCAAGCCGTTCAATTGCCGTTCGGGTAGCTTGGCTAGAATTTCTCTTTTCGCCATATGCACCAGATTCATCATCACGCGAAAAGTCCGTACTGACAATATCAAGAATGAATTCCGCAGGGTTGACCTTCATTGGCAAGGGGTAGCCGATGTTGGCAAAGTGGTTTCCGACTGCGGCGGTGGCACCAAGGTAACATGTTCTTCCTTTGGAGATTAGGAGCAGCTTATCAAACAATTCAAAGATGGAAGTGGATGGCTGATGGATACTAGCTATGACGATGAGCTATATAATTGTACATCATTAGCATGTATCTTTGAATACTGTCAGGTACAAGGCTTACGTTATTTCTGCGGGCAAGTTTCTTGAGATACGAGATAACCTCATAACTGGCAGTAGAATCCAGACCACTTGTCGGCTCATCCATGAAAAGAATCTTTGGTGACGTGATCAATTGACTTGCCACACTAAGTCGACGTTTCTGTCCTCCACTAATACCCTTTCGGATCGGTGTTCCGATCAGTGTTTTTGCTTGTTCCTGAATACCGAAAGCTTTCAATAGTAGCTGCACCCTGTCATTACGTTCGGCTCTGGAAGTGGATCTATACGGAGTTGTGTAAGTAGTTGCTCCTTGGTAGTATTCCAGGATAGTAACATACCCAGCAAGCGAGAGTTCTGCACTAAACTCTAGTGTTTCTTCCACAGTCAGAGATCCGATTAGGGCGTCCTCCTGTTCCACGTAGGAACTGATATGTTGAAAGGATGCAGTGTCGATGTCGGAACCACTAACCAGTGTCTTCCCCACAACTTTGGCACTCGGGGTAGGGTTGCGGCGAGCGAGGAGGTTTAGCAAGGTTGTCTTTCCACAGCCAGATGGGCCCATGATGGCCATGAGCTCTCCTGTTTGTCATTGAGATTAGTATCTATGATAACAGAGTTGCAATTCTCTTAACGTACCCTTCTCAACACTACCGTTCACATCGCAGATGAGGTCCTTTGCCTTTTTCGTTTCGCGGTCCTTGACCGTGACAATCAGTTGTTGCCATGAGAAACTGGGTACGGTATCATTCAAGAGGAAAGCTTGTTCAGTCTTATTTCCCTCAATGTCTGAGGGACCATCTCTTTCTGAGTTCATCTTGAGACTAGGTTATCAAGACTTCTGCTGTTGGTCAGACGCAAGTGTCAACCAGTGCTGGTCTATCCTTGACTGGATCTTAGAGAGTTGCATCGAGTAGGACACGTTCAACATAATATATAGATCTTTATTCGCAAGTTACATCTTTCTACTTTCATGAATGACTACAACTATAGACACCGCCAAGCCATCGGTTATTAATTCCAAATTACTCAGCATAAAAACGGTGCATCTGTTTGACGAATCCCTGATTTAGTGTCGGGCCAGAAACCAGCTTCAAGAACAGTATTTTGCAAGTATCATCTGGCCGAGTTTTTATTTCGGCTTCCTGGCCTTCGTATCACGCAGTCACGCAGCCCAATGGAGATTAGACAGCTCACTATACTTTCAAGTCCAAACGGTCTTTCGAGGCTGACAAGGCTGAAAAAGTTGTCGGCGACCATCCTGTCGGCGATGATGTGGGGCGCTCTTCTTTCTCTCAAAAGAGCAATTTAGGCCATGTTGGCCAACGGCAGTCGAAAGAACGCTAGGCTCAGCTAAACGTAGGCTTCGCTCGGACGAGAATGTAGTTGTCGGTCTGTGCTCATGCTTGTTGTAAACTCTGTATAACTTTGTACGCATGAGCTGGACCCCGAGAAGATTCAATCCTGCATCAAGATCCCCGCTTACGCAGTTGGATGTTTCCGATGTAGTTCACCAATTCTGGGCTGAAAGATGTTACTTCAGTAGCCAATTAATGCCTTTCCAGAAAAGCGACATGGTCAACAGCCTAGCACTTGAACTTCCTGATGTTCTAGGTAGAAATGCGGTACGAGGGCTAAGACTAGAGAGCTAGAAGGTGCTACAATGACAAGCATAATAAAATATGACAGTGGTTTGCAGAATCAGAGTCACGACGAAGATACCATGAGACATAGAATGGGTTGGGAGCAGTATTGAATATTGGATTTTGTCTGCACAGCATCCAAGGGAGAAAATGCCCTAAAAGGGTCGAAAGAAATAGTGCGCTAGGTATTGCCACGCGCCTTTCTCGTTGGGGGGAATTTAGTACGATAGGTTCACTAGTTGCTGCCTAGCTTTGAACGGCAGTAACCACTTCGTTCTATGTTTTATTTTCAATAAAAAAAATGCTAGTATGTTCCTTTCCAGTCAATACCTTATCAAATAGTCGGGACTATGCGCAAATTATATGAGAGGCCCCTCATTGCCTCAATTTTCCTGGTCCTCTTCCTATGGATTACATTCCTTAGCTGGGTCACTCAGCCCCGCACTATAAATGAAGGCAATAATAAAGAGCAAGAAACGACGACGACGACGGCACCAAAACTGTGTACAGATGCCAATTGGTCTGCTGGAAGTGCCTTCTTCACACTTACAGCTCTGACATTTGGATACGTAGCTCACCCGCGCGGGTGTCTTATATGGAATCGCTCTGGGCGTATGTGGCGGTTGACTCCAGTTTTTGCGATCCTGGAGTCCTGTATCATATGGAAGAGGATCGCGTTGAGTTTATGGGAGAAGGTGCCTTTTCGAGTCATTTGTTATACTCTGATGGCGGTCCGGGTAGGCAACTCATGGCATCCGCATGAGATCAAAGAGTTTTTGCAGAAGACAAGAGACGCTACGAATGACGAGAGTCAACTACCTCCTACAGCCGAAACCTATATTCGTGCCGATGCATCGTCTTTTAATGCAAATCCAACTCTAGATCAGACTCCGCTGTCTGGTCGACGTCATAATTTAGATGTTTATCCGCTTTCTAGGGATATCTCCCAGATACCAACTGGAGAGCAGAGCGAGGCTACCACGACTTCCTTAAAGCCATATCGACCGCTGCCGTTCTCAGAGCCGCAAAATCAACTACGATACCATGAGACCTGCGACAGAATATTTCAAGAACATCTTAATCTCGTCAGCGGCTTCGAGAGAGGCCCCTCTTTCCGTTTCTTTATTTGGACTCCAATGGTCCTTCAGGCAATCAAGCTGGTTATTGTTGGAGGGCCTGGAGCAGTACTCACCCAAGTTGCAGGCTGGGGCTACTTTGTTGCATGGCTGACCATCGAGATTCTCATGGTCACCATTGCTGAGCGGCCACTTACTGCACAGGAACACTCGCGCGCGATTTACCTCAGCAGGCCGTGGAGAAAGCATTTTGAAACCCCCGATGTAATGTCTGACGAACTTGTGAAAACAGCTCTTGAAATTATCCCTCCGGCTACATTTTACATGTCTCTTGTTTTCGGCTTCATAATCGGAGGATGTAACTTCTTTTGGACAATTTTTCTATGTTCACTTAGCCCAGGGAGCAAAGCGGCAACTACCTCGAAAACATCTCTAACCTTTCTTGAGACTGCAGTGTCCAATCTGGAAACCATGGCGCTATGGGTTGCTGCAGCATTCTTCTACTTTTTAGTATTGTACCCTGGTCCCGCGCTCCTTGCTCAGCGGCTTCTACACGGGATCTGGAAGGTGCTCACCTCGTATTCTTGGTTTGACCATGGCGCGTTATGGTTTGAAGACAGTCTGGGCGATCTCGAGCCGCTGGGGCCTGGATACATTGCATCCTATAATTATCTCATAATCTTTCTTTTTCACACGGGAATTTGGTGGGTTAAGCCTTTCGAGTGCTGGGAAACGACGAAGCCGACTTATTACGATTGGCTTGGTTGAGGGTTTCTTTTGAATCCGATAATGCCTACACCTCTTGTTGCCATTCTACAGTAGTATAGGTTCGTCATTGACATATTGAAATTTAGTCTTCGAAGAGACAGTAGGAAGAGAAGTCTCCGCGCAAATGTCGATCTTCCTCTTCTTCCAAACGATGAAGCCTACTAACATCGGTGTTGCCTTAAGGTTAACCGTACAAATCCTTAGCCCTAAGTCTACGCCGGGTCCAGCATGCTACAAATTTTTCTAAATAACAAGCAAATTGCTTTTTCTGGACCCTGCTTAGCTAATAGTCTAATATTCTGACCTTGAAAATAAGCTATACCACTAAATGCTAATAATGTTCCTAGATGGATAAGATTAGATCGAATTGCGTGATAAGACGCAATCCTTGACATCCGCTCGTGATCGACCTCAATGCCAGAGGATAAATTCCCGCGATTTCTCATCAAATGAGTCAGAATTCAGTTAAAAACTATAGACGACATAGCTGAAAGATCAAAATCAACATGGCCGAGTTCATTAGCGTCACATTTCCCAACGCATCGACTGAGCTTAATCCAATTCCTAATGCTGGAATCGACCGTGATTATCTTATCAGATATGCTCGAAATTTGGATGACTATGGCTTCAACTATACTTTAGTGCCCTACGACTCATCTTCCTATGATCCCTTTACCATCGGAGCGACGATTCTCGCCGTGACCAAACAAATCAAGGTAATTATCGCACTTCGTCCGAATACGCTTCCCCCTACCGTTGCCGCCAAGGCACTGGCAACTCTCGATCAACTAGGTGGGGGTCGCGTGGTTGTCCATTTTATTGCGGGAGGCAGCGACGCCGAACAGGCAAAGGAGGGGGATTTCCTGACCAAAGATCAGCGCTATGCTCGTCTCGAGGACTATATCCGGATTTTGCGTCGTGCATGGGAATCCGCCGAGCCGTTCGACTGGGACAGTCAATTTTTCACATTCAAACAATTCAGCAATCGAGTACGTCCAGTGAACAAGACAATCCCCGTGTCTGTTGGTGGTTCTTCCGACGAGGCATATAGGATCGGCGGCTCGCTTGGTGACATTTTTGGGCTTTGGGGAGAGCCTCTTAAAGAAACAAAGGAGCAGATTGACCGTATTTATGCCGAGGCAGAAAAGGCAGGTCGCGTTGATCGGCCTCGTATTTGGGTTACGTTCCGGCCTATTGTTGCTGAGACCGATGAGCTGGCTTGGGAAAAGGCGCACCGCACACTGGATGCCCTTACTACCAACCGAGCCAACGGGCAAGGAAAGGTTCCTGCCGTTGCACCGGCTCCGCAAAACGTTGGCTCTCAACGCTTGCTTGAAATTGCTGCTCGTGGAGAGGTACAAGATCGAGCTCTGTGGTACCCTACTGTGACTGCAACGAATGCGCGTGGAGCATCAACGGCTTTGGTTGGGTCGCCTCAGACTGTTGCTGATTCAATTCTGGATTATATCAAGCTTGGTGCTGACCTTATATCAATCCGTGGTTACGACAACCTCAATGATGCTATCGACTATGGTCGTTATGTGTTGCCCAGAGTCCGAGATGGCCTTAAGAATCTAGAATGATGGCCATAGATATAAGATTTTTAAATGCATATATTTGCTTTTCTGGAAATTTTAACAAGATTTTGAAATGAAAAATGTCCTCGTCGTCGAAGACCGGACACCTTCGTAACGTACTACAATGAACCGGGTACATCACACCATTCCTACCAACAATTGACTCCCTGAAGGTAGGTACCTAGGTAAAATGCAAACATTTATGAATCACTTAAATGATGGCGCAACCCCGAAATCATAAGGTCTCTCTACAGACAGTATTCCTCCTACTTTCCCTCCACCGCCGCGTTTTCGATAGTCTTTTTATGCTCGTCACTCCTCACAACGAATATAGCTTTCTCTGACGAAACAGCAAAAGTGTGATCCGTGTCGGCTTGTTCATGTTGGTGGATATCGTATCCCCACAGTAAACGCGAAATTACAATAAATAGATTAGCCCGCGCAATATGGTGTCCCGGACATTGACGGCGACCAAACCCAAAAGTCGCGGGATGGGGAAGATCGACATTTTGCATATATCTGTCTGAATCGAATTTTTCAGGATTCTCGAAGACCGTCTCATCCATATTCATGCCCATCTGGTTAGCGACAATAATGGTACCCGCTGGAATTCGATAACCCTTATATTCATCGTCTTGGGTCACCATATGCGGAACACCGAATGGAGAGATGGGATGCCGGCGGAGAAGTTCTGAGATGAAGGCGTTGACATAAGGACAGTTGTCCTTGTCACTAAACGAGGGAAGTCTTTTTGGTCCTATCACCGAGTCTAGCTCTGCTTGGGCCTTGTTAACTGCCTCTGGTTCTTGAAGGCAGATCTCTACAAATATCTCTAGGACCATCTTTGTCGTATGTATCCCAGCCACGTAGAGTTCGCCTATTGAATAGCATATTTCTTCCCATGTGAGTTCGGTCTGACCCCCTTTTCCTCTTTGGCTGTTTGCTTTGAAGCTCCAATTCCAACCGTCTTTCGACTCAAGAGCTGTGTTTCCGCATTCGACATACACCTTTTTGGTTTGACGATGTAGTTCCCGGGCCCTTTCCCGCCAATCCATACACAATCTTGCAGAAACTCTGTCGAGAGACGGAAAAGTATCAAGTAAGATTGTCCCATAAGATGCATTTTGCAATATAAATGTCGCCATGTCATTTATCTGGTGTAGTCTTCTGTGGTGTCTGTTCTCGTCATCGACAGTATCGTTCTCTCCACTTCCATATGCTAGAGTATACATGATACTCGAAGTGTACTGATAAAATATATCACGATAGCGATTTGAAGACAGAAATGCATGCATCAATCTCCCACTTGTAAGCTCCTGAAGCTTTTCATAACTCTTTGAAGCTTTGATACCTAAAAGATTGGCGTGCAGCCGACGATGAAGTCTCCACTGAGTTCCATAGGGCATGAAAGCGGATGCAAGCCCTTGGTGTAAATATTTGTCGAGGAATAGCGATGGGCCCCTTGAACTGTAAATAGCAGCTCTTTTCTCAAGCAGATCTTGCGCTGCTTGACGAGATCCCAGAATAATGAATCTTTTCGCACCAAGCCTGGCATACACAATAGGTCCATATCGTTTGTTCCATCCCTGAAATGTTTGAGCAATATCCTTTTTGCCTTGAATCCATTCATATATAATCCGAAGTACACTGGGACCTGGAGGAAGTGGTGGATTTGTAGCGGTTGTTCTTCTCACATGATACAACAACAGCAGCGGAGCGCATATCCAAAATAGAAGAATAGCATTCATTTTCCATTTAACTATTGGCATCTACTCAAGTCCAGGCAGTATACTAGAAAGTGATTGAGAGGTATTCATTAGTCTGGGTTGTCTATAATAATTCCGTTCCAGACAGGCGGCCGTCATTGCGTACGTGCAATAATGTAGATTTATTGACAACCCCGCTTTTTCAGCAAGGGATGTTATGTCATCGTGGTGGTGAGACTCACTTAGCAAATGTGACAGGTAAAATTTGAGGTATTGTCAAGTAATGGGCGTTCCCAAGGTAGCACAGCGTGGAACAAGGAAAATCTGGTTCTTCTAGTCTAGCGGATTTGTCAAGACTAGCCCTAAAAAGCTTCTTGCAGAAATGGTAAAGACAAGCTATAAGATCATCCGCATGTTAATGCAGCTTTTTAATATCATTTCTTGTATTTGATGGTTATCAGGATTCAGTAATGTGTCAAATGTATCCGCAGCCAAAGTACCGGTGAGCAAGGTCTTGTGGCAATTGGTATATACAGATGCATTGACACCTTAGCTTCATTCGCGTGCATCAATCTAGAGTTCAATTATTCTATGCGAGTTTTTTCTCATGCTAAACATATATGTTACATGTTATGACACAGCCTATGATTGTAAAATGTCCGCTTCATCGATCATCGAAGAAGCAGTGTCAAAAATGCGACCGGCAAATCAGATAGGGCTATAACCAAGAAGACACCAAAAGTGTTCTGTTCACTACTTACTACCTACCCAGGTAATTAAAGTCTAGACCTTGGCTCCCATTTAATCCAGGGATGCTTCTCTCCCCCTGTCCTAATGAGATGTTCCAACTTGGTCGTATTAACCATGCCAGGGTTTGCCTGGTCTAGGTTTGTGATTCCAGCCAACTTCACTATGCATTCAAGTTCATCCTTGAGGACTATAAAAAAATTCAGCCACAGTAAACATCAGGAAAGTCTCTTTGGGTCTACTCACTCTCGGTCAAGTGCTGGACACCCTCCTGACCATAAGCTAAAGAGTACAGATATGGTCGACCAACACCAACGGCTGTAGCACCCAGTGCGAGTGCCTTCAATATGTCGGTTCCTCGTCGAATACCACCATCAACATAGATCTCTAGCTGACCAAAGATCTCTGGACATTCTATCGTATACCGTATTGGCGCCGTATCGGCCTTTCCTCCAACTTCCCCGCATTTGGCTTTTCCGCTTGGGGAAGGTATTCAAGGCACATATCTTTTGGGTCATTTCTTATATTTGTCACAACATTGAACTCTCATCCATCTACTGCATACTTGAAAATTCAGCCATTATGCCTTCCGCTCTGGCCGCAAAAGCTAAACAGCTGCCTCCGGGCGTCTATGTCCCCGTCATCTCGCTATTCAAAGACACCCCGCGACAAGAGCTTGATCTCGATGCAGCATACAAACATTTCTCGCACATGATTCGTGGCGGAGTCCACGGAATTGTTTCGGCAGGCACAAATGCTGAGGCCGTCTTATTATCACCCAATGACCGTATCGAATTGATTCGCGTTGCAAAGAAGGCGGCTACTGATCTCGGAGTACCCAACCATCCTCTCGTTGCTGGTATCACCGGACATTCTACCAATGAATCAATTCAGTTGGCCGAGGATGCTGCAAAGGCTGGAGCGGGATGGGCGCTGCTACTTCCACCAAACTACTGGGCTAAGGCTGTGACGAAGGACGTTATCCTTAGTTTCTACCGCGAGGTGGCTGATAACAGCCCGATACCTGTTGTCATCTATAGCGTATGTTGTATTCTTTTTCGCGGTCCTTTTCAACCAGCTAATTGTCCCGATTATTGTTACAAAGTTCCCCGCAGTCACAAATGGTGTCGATATGAGCTCAGACGTGATGTCTGAACTCGCGCAACACCCCAACATTGTCGGCACTAAGCTCACCTGCGGTAACGCGGGAAAGGTCACCCGTCTCAGTTATCAATATACCCCTGAACAGTTCAGTGTCTATGCCGGGTCATCCGATTGGCTTCTTCCTTGTCTTATTGGCGGAGGAGTGGGCTGTGTCACTGGCATGGGCAATGTCTTTCCCAAATCTACATCTCACTTATACAGTTTGTGGGCAGCTGGTAAGACAGAAGAAGCTCGAAAATTGCAAGGAGTCGTCGCAGAGGCGGAGAAAGTGTGCAAAGAAGGCATCGCGCTCACCAAATTTGCTTCATACTATTTTATTGGTCGTGATTTGGGTATTGACGAGAAGGTCTACTACCCCCGCAAACCATATCAGCCAGCGAAGAAGGATCGAGAAGAATGGGCTATCAAGTCGATGGCCGAACTTGCAGCTTATGAGAAGACACTGCCTGACGTATTAGGCGCATGATCCTAGACACAGTATTATAGTATATAGAGATTCCTCAAAATGAAGACAATGAAGACTGAGTGGCTTCGGTTAAACAAATATCCTTGAAGGCAATAGATGCTCGTCGGTTCAAAGGACTAGGGTTACAAATGCGTCGACCACGACCTTAGTCATTGTTCCATCTGAAGTGAGATGTATAAATCTTCTCAGATGCATGAAAGTACTCAAGCCGAATCAACAAAAGCGTCACGATATTTGGAAGAACTAGATTCATGGTTGTTTTACCGCGGGGCCGAAACTGAGCAATTGTATGGCGACTTTCTCTCCGATGGCCATGCTCGCATGCTGAAGCAGGATAAAGTTTCGCGAGGGATAAAGTCTCAATTGTAATTTATTCCGGGAAAGCTCAAAACAGATCGTAGCAAATGTCGACCTTCTCGGGGCTCAAAAGATCTGGTACGCCAACGGAGCTGGCGCATCAGACGAAGCCGTATCCGACACCGCATCGTACGTGGTACTCAGCGTCTTCCGAAATTCTACACGCTCGCAAATAGCAGCTCGGAATGCAGATGTTGAAACATTCAATGGCACGCATAAATTGATTGCTACTATATCACGAAATTCGCGAAATCATGTGTTAGGTATTGTCGGGTTTGGCAATATTAGCAAGAAGTTGGCATATAAAGCAAAGACAGCGTTGGGCATGAAGGTTCACTACTTCGATATTGGTCGTGCGCCGGCAGCGGAAGAGGAAGCCTTGGAAGCTACTTATCACTCATCGTTGGATGAGTTGCTCAACAAAGTCGCCGACTGCATCTGACTACACACGCCGCTAAACAAGCATACCCAAGACTTGATTGGAAGCAAGCAACTGTCTCTCATGAAGCCCGGAAACAGAATCGTCAACACTGCCCGTAGTCAAGTACTTAACGAAGACGCTCTTATAGCAGCATTAAATAACGGTCATCTATCGGCTGCAGAACTGGATGTGCACTATCACGAACTCCAGGTTTCGCCAGTTCTGGCGAAGATGGAGAATTTGACTTTGACAACGCATATTGGCGGTGGTGCGTTGGAGACGAGAATCAACTTTGAGCTGAATGCGATGAAGAATGTTATAGCTGTCGTTGGTGAGGGTGGGAACTTCAAGGGGAAGCCTTTGACTCCTGTAAACAAAAAAGCGTTTGGTGCAGCTTCTGCCTAAGTGAATCTATTAGGTAGTTATTTAAATTTTCACCTTGCATTGAGATCTATAGTCCAAGATTCCAACAATGAATAAAAGAGTTTCTCGATTGACAGAACCTTGTATTATGATGTACATATAGTGTGGACTCGAAGATCCATCAACCACTATATCCTGGACTGATTCTTGACTAAATATGTCATAGCGGCATACTCCAACATATTATGTTCGTGAAAGGGGAATCAAATGCAAGCCGTTACCAAGCCAAAATATCCTGTCGTTTGCTGGTTGTTGCTGACTTATCACCACTCAAACAATCCAACGCCTTGCATACTATACAAATTGAATCAGCATCCATACTCTCTGGCTATAGCAGATCTAGTATAGGACTTACAAGTATCCGCCTGTAGAAACTTTTCGCTTGTCTTTGCCTTGTTCATTGCAGGGGTAATTTCTTTTCCTAACGCTCTTTCGACCCTCAGATGAGCTTTCAAGTGCACAAGAATTTCCGAATGAATTTCTATTTGATTTAGCAGGTAGAAGAAACTCGAAATGAAATAGAGCATATATTGATGAAAATGACGGATTGAAATACCTTTACTGCCATCATCCTTAAGCTGGGATGAACTCTCCATGGCTTTGGCTTGTATGCTTATCATTTGTTCAATCTGTGAGACAATTGCGGTTTCAATGACTGTATTAATCTTGCTCGAGGTCGAGTAGAGGTCCCAACGAATGTGCGTCTTGGTCGAAGATGATGGCAGCAAAACAACCGAGTACCATAGATTCGTGTCGGGAAGCTTGTATACGGTTGAACAAGGAAATGAGCGTAGTGACGGTGTGTCACTCGGCTGCTTTCTTAACCAGGCCCGGATCAGAGATGGTGTCGGTAGTTTGGGGACTCCAAGATTGAAAGTTTCTGTGTCGACTATTCCACTCGTCAAATAACCCTTCGATTTCTTTGAAATTTAACATACTCACCAGCACTCTTCCAATTAAACCCTCCTTCAACCGTCCTTCCGTCAACCCAACGACACTTCTTTGGTTCCAATCCCAAGAACGAGTCAACCGCCTCTCCTTCCCATCTTTCTCCATCATCATCATCACCACCAATGCCCTCACTCATCCTCGCTGCATCCAAATTAATCCAAACCATACCGGAACCCTCACTTACCCTCAACGGAACCTCAAATAACCCATTATCCTCCTTCTTGAATCCCAGAACACCGTCAAACATAGGTGCTTTGACCAGCTGTCCCTTGACATCGTAACTCCAACCATGATACTTGCAACCTAGCACCGTAGAACTTCCCGATTCCTTTCGGGTCACCGTGTAGGCTCGGTGGCGACATACGTTATGGAATGCGCGAATTTTGTGATCTTTGCCTAGAATCAGGAAGAACGAGTAGCCGCATAAGGTGAATGTGTGGTAGTCGCCTGGCTTAGAGAAGCGGCTTGTATGAGTAAGGGAAATCCAGCACTGTGATGGGAAACGCCACATAGGATTAGCAATGTCCTTCTCGTTACCGAAAGTCATGTCTTTGATTTCTATGGAATGACTTGGATCTATTTTGGGTTATCAACCTTTGAAAATATAGCACGTCTTTCGAGGTTGAAATTATCGACTGAAGAAAACCAGTTGGGAGGAAACTCTGTTTCTTTTGTCACTGTAGACTTTGGTTCGGGTTTGAAACTGATTTCTGCCGTCTTGGGCCCCTTGAAACCTTTTTCAGATTTATCGGTTTTGTCGTTGAGGGCGAAATATCTGCTAAACGAAAGAATCGTGGTGGCGCCCAAGACCACACCAACCAAGATTCCTAGGAGGAAAGACAATGTTTCTGCCATTTTCAGCTTTGGGAGGTAATGCAACCAATTGAACCTTAGAATAAGAAATGAATGTCTACATTTCACGAACTACAGGAAGCCCCCTCCCCGATAAATAGCACATCGGAGCGCTGGGCCATTAATCGACCAGAAACATTAAGCAGTTGGCTAATGCATCTGGATATGTAAATGCGATGTACTATCGTGATCCTTCTGAGATTGGCGTATTCACCTGGAAGATTGACATGCAGCTAAGCATTAATTTTGATTAATTGGCATGCTTACAATTCTGAAGGCGACGAATCAACGTTAGGGTCAAGAATAATTCCCGGAATAGGAAGTGTTTTCCTCTTTGAAACAGACCCGCAAAACGTAGAGTTGATCGCAAGGAGTTTACGTCATTCTAGTAGCGATTTCATAGATAACTAAAATCTCTAGGATTCAGAAGGAATTTGCGAGCATTTCGAAAATGCTTAACTTCATCCAGGCTATCCTCATATGAACAATCAACGAATTAGCTCAATATATGTTGTGGTCAGACTCGCTCAGGCCTCTGCTTCAATCACTCTTGAGGTAGGCATCGATTGCACTACTGATCTGTCGCCATCGGTGTCACGCTTGTACCTCTCTTCCTCAAATTGTTGCCGGACGAGATCGAAAACTCTTTCTTGGTAATCTGTAGCATACTGTGTTAGCAAAGTAGGAAGTAAAGAGCTATATCTCCCAGAGTTGAGAAGTATACTTACATGCAACACCGCTCTCCTTCTCTGGATTCAGGATACCCTCTCCGTAAACACCCTTTTCCAGATTCGTCTGTGCCTTTTCGCACAACTCAAAGTCTTCCATGGCAACCTGTCTTGTGAACTGATAATAGTCTTCAAATTTCGCACCTTCTTCGACATGATAGTAGTCAAACTCCATCCTTGTGACGCCTGGCTCCTCAGTAGGACACACGCGGAAGGAACTCATTCCTCCGCCATAGACGTTCAGCGTACAAATCGGGAAGAAATACAGGAATAGCCCATCATCCGGCTTCTTCGGATCTGCAACATGCTGCGAGAAATTCTGATGATTATATACCGTGTAAAAAGTCGGAGGATAGTAGACACTAAATGACGGATGGGTGTACTGGCAATGCAGACACTCCTGATATCCATCAACCATTGTCTTCCAGTTGAAATTTCCTTCGTATTTGATGCTACGCCTCCAAGGACGCTTTGTGAAGTCCACTTTGGCGAGGAGCTTCTCAAGGTTGGGGAAGAACTCGTGGAACGTGGGTGCAGATGAGCTTAAAGCTGCAAATAAGAGTCCTGTTGGAGTGACATGGCTGGGTAGTTGGTTTCCCTAGATCCATGATTTGTTAGATACAGACACATCAGTAACAAATACTTCAAAATTCAACACATGCGTACCGTGCTAGCTTCATAAACTTTCAGGTCGTCATTGCCTGGAAACTCTGCGGTTGCAGAGACTCGTACAGCATAGATGTGTTGCTGTGCGATCTCGAAGCTGACTTTTTCGTCTACATTTAAGAATCTGACAACTGGTCCGATCAAGTACCATGACTATCACGATAAACTTAGCATTCATTTGCAACCGAAGAGGCAATAGCAACATACCTTCAGAAAAACAGCCCGTCTTTCCAACTGGTACAACGGCGAACTACAATACCACGATGCGGGCAACGTGCGAGTCAATTCTGCCATTTTCAACTTTCGAAGATTATAGATTTTTCAAGTGTTTTGATGACTGCACCATTCAACCTATTCCACCCTATCATCAAAGAGAAATAAGTTGATTCTATACATTTTACACTATCCGACCCTTCGTGATGCTATTGGCTGATGTATCTGGTTTCCAAAATGGGATATCAGATCCCGAAATCTACGTCTACCAATGAGCTTTTTACATCATCATTATGAGCTGTTGATCGTTTGACTACTTTGAATTTTAGGAGTCATTCCAACTCGTGCTTTGATTTTAGTGGGTCGATATTGTCAATATTGCTGTTTGTTGACTTGATGGATCTGGACAATCAGAGGGTGGTATTAGGCTTGGGGGATTGGGCTGAACGTGCCATGATTGAAGATTACCTGATGCAAAGCATGTTTTAACATGTAAAGCGCCTTCTGGTCAATCGGGTCCCATTTAAGTTTAGATTTCGCTTCTCATAAACGATCTGATAGCAAAATAATATGATTCATGGATCGTATTAATCTTTCGGCATGCCGTAGTATATTTTTTGGACCATCACCTATCTTTAACCCACCCAGATCTTTTATTTGTAACTAGGAAATAGAAAAATTCAAGATATTTGCTACGATAAAGATTACATAGCTTCCTTTGGGATTTCAATTCTACGGGATGTCTTTGAATTGAATTTTGCATGTAGTGGTGCTATCTCTATATAGTTGGACCGTGTTATGACCCCCCTTGGTGACCCCTCGTAGTGGATTCTCCGCAATGGGTCCTCGGTAGTGCCTTTTATTGACGCCCTGTAGTGACCTTCTATGTATAGCGAACCCTTCTTCATAGTGACAAGGTTGGGACCGGAAAGGACTGATCAACTTGGATCCATAGCAAAGAAAGAGTGCAATGCTCTTGCATTACGTATCAAATGCCACGCAAAATTCGACCAGGCACTTGACCTGGGGCTGACATTCTTTCCAGAAGACCTGGGGTTCTTCATTCAATTTGTCGGGGACGTCGTGAGAGATCAGGAAAGATAATTCAAGTGTCCCGAGACAAATAGATGATATATTGGCCAAAGCAGCTATCCGAAAGATGACTCAATACCGGGAGCCTCACCAAGGGGCTTTTTTCCCCATTATATCTTCAAAGACAATATTGATAGCTTGGCTGCATGAGATACCATCATACTACTTTATGTTTACATGATCTATATCTTGGCTGTTTATCCTGTTTATCCTGTTGATCGTTTGATTCTTTTGTATATCAAGAGTTACTCCTAGTTACCGTATGCTATTGATTATAGTGATATGATTAGTATTATTGTTCCTGAACACTTGACAATAGTATGGGGTCCCCCGTGAGAAGCGCAATGCAGTTTGCATATAGCAAGATAGCACGGTTCGTGAATCGTGCATAAATCTTTTGGCACGCCTTGCTGTTTCGAGCTTCCAACTCTCCTACAAAAGCCAAATACCACAGCCACTACCGTATAAATTAAACTGGTAAACTACACTCCGGTCTGTCGGCAGTGCAATGTCATCACCACATCCGCGATGGTCATGTTCAGCCTTTTATAGGATCAAACATGTTATGACTACTAGGCACGGAAGGCTAGAGCGGCCAATGGAACAAACACCATTGGGGCTGAACTACATATTGAATCGCAACAAGCATGTAATCAACACCCCTTTCCATCAACAATCAAACCAAAACGAAATGACCAACCTACTTTCCACATGGGAGACCTCGGCCGCCCTCTCATCATTAGTATCCATCGGTGCACATCGCTTATTTGTCTCGGTAAGCGGTCCGCTTCGCCATGCTCGACCACAATCCAATGCTTCTAATACCGACCCTATTGCGGGGTACTCTACCACATGGACCAATGACCCAATAATAATCATCTTCCCGGGGGCAGGCGAATCGTCCTCTTCCTGGCCCAGAGTTCAAGAGAACGTATCCCGCTTCGCGCGTATTATGGTATACGATCGAACCGGTCTTGGGAAAAGCGAAAGCCGTACAAATGATACCAACGTGGATAACAAAGGAGCAGCAATCATCGCAGCAGAAGAGCTTTGCACACTGCTTAACGCGCTTCGTATCACTGGGCCATATGTTCTCGTCGCACACTCATATGGCGCCATCGTTGCGCGAGAGTTTCTGCATTTGAGGTCAAATCAAGTATCCGGCATGGTCCTTGCCGACGCCTCCACGGAGCGACAACCAGAGTACTTCCGTCTTCCGGATCCAAATATGAATGCTGTTATGGATAATCTCAAGTTCTCCGCTGTTACGGGGCTGAGAGCAAATGCACAGCTGTCGCCTGATGAGTGGAGGACGAGAGCAATTGAAATGAGTCAAAGTGCATCTGCGATACAGGCTGAGGTTGCAGGATATGAAATAGTGTGTGCGCAGTTAGGTGAAAAGAATCAGTTCAAGGGGGGAGTGCTAGAAAAAAGACCTTTGAGTGTGATAAAATGCCAGTCATTCCGAGATTATGAGAAGATGTACGAAGCTGGCGTGGAGGCTGGGAATGGTACTGTTGAGCAGCGCCAGGCGTTTCGAGGACTATTAGATAAGTGGGATGCCTTGTCCGAGGAGTTGCAGCGCGAGCAATTGCAACTTTCGTCGAATGCGCGGTGGATTGTGGTTTCCGGGTGCGGGCATAATATCAATCTACTTCGGCCGGATGTGATTGTGCAGGAGATACTATGGGTTCTTGGGAAAAGTAAGGATGACTTGTGTTTGTGATGCAGATCAGTGCCTCATTTCTACAAAAGCCCGGACATGGAGTTGTGAGAGATGGAAAAATCCATCTAGCAGCTTGTTCATCAACATTACCTACTTTCAGCATCAACTATCAAAAATGTCGCATGGAACGAATCTAATTATGTGGAAAGAGAAGGATTCATATTACATCCACCCAACAATATACAAAAAGGCCTCACCCATATATCCATCCATCATTAGACCCTGCGCGAACTCAATAAGTTTTGAGTCCGGAATATCTAGTGCCTCAAAATACTCTTTCTCTCCACCGCCACTGCGAGCTCGCACTCTTTTCTCCACGAGGCTCTTCATCATTTGCTCCCCTGGCGCTACGACCAGATATATGGCAGCGGACTGCTCCATTGGTGTGATTGATACTGACTCTTGTTGTGCGGGTGTGAGCCATTCATGGCCTGTAAGGGTGGATGTTGTCCTATTCGAGGGCTTTTTCCCCGCAGATATGGAGACGGATGCCGATGCTGGTAGGGAGACTTGGTCGGAGCCCGACTCAGATAAATTGCCGATTATAGTATATCTGATATCGGCTTCTGGAGAGAATACCAAAAGCGTGTTGACGTTGGAACTTAGTTTCATGCGGAAAGTTGTAAAATTTCGTGGATCGAGGTATACGGTATGACTCGCTGTGATGCTAGGGGGTGTACTGCCTCTCTCAGCAGGAAGAATCATGCTGAGAGCATCATTCTGCACAGCTGGAGGACACCGTGGGGTGATTGCAACGGATCTAGATTCGCGAAGTGTCACGGACGGAATGCAGGATAATTTGTGCTTTATGCGCCCCTTGTCATGGCAAGCAGCGCTACAGAAACGGACAATGTGACAAGCTTGAAGTATCAGTTATAAGGACTCTTGGCAATTTCTTTGAACTAGAGAATGAAAACTCACTGTTACATAAGGACTTTGTCTTCGATTGACAATATATGCAAGGTCCATCTTCAAACATCTCCCATGCGCGTCTTTCAGCTGTCAAAACCTCACGTCGATGAATCAAATCCGTTACTCGACTCCTAGCGTAATCCATACGAGACCGTGAGGGATGATCTGAGGGCATTTTGTGCGCCGATTGCAAAAGCTGTCCATAGTTTTTGATGGCTTCATCGAAATGTCCCAGATGCTCTAGAGCCACGCATAAAGCGCTCAATGCATCAAAGAATTCCAGCGAATCCAATTCTTTGGCACCAGTCGTCTCATCTAATAGAGACAAAAAGACTTCACAAGCGTCTCGGTTTAAACCAGAATCCATATAGGCCCGACCCAAAGTCTGGAGCACGCGAAAACTCTCACCGGATCGAGATCGTCGATAGTGATCGAGTATCAATTTTACATCTGTCGGGAAGTCGAAGCTTTCGGATTCTTCGAGATACCTGATAACCGTGTTTCTTGTCAAGATGCTGTCATAACCAACGACATTTTTGCAGTATGGAAGTATCTTCCGGGATGCAGCGAGCGATTGTTCTTTCAAGCCCAGCTTTTGGTATAGAATCGATAAGTGACTCATCGCAACTAATGTACTCTCATTTTGTAGACCCAAGACAGTTTCAAATGCCGGGACAGCATCTTCAAGGAGCTGAAGCGCTGACTCAACGTCTCCCAAGTTCGTTTTTATGCTGGCTAACTCCTGCATGGAGTTTAGTGTCTCCGGATCATTGTGTCCTAGGACCCTCAATCGACCAGCCAGTACTCGTTCGTAGAGAGCTGAGGCTTCTGTCGCATATCCATCCTTCTCGCACAGTTTAGCAATGTCGTTGAGTAAAGCATAAATAACGCTCTGGTCACGTCCATATATCCTCCTGTAGATCGCTAAGGCCTTGAGAAAGTAATACTCCGACTCTCCAGCCGCCCCGAGAGAGCTATAGACAGACCCCAATCGGTGGTAGATGCCTGATCGTATGCGGAGATTGGTATCCAGCGCCGGATACCTACTAAGACAATCCAGGATTTCTTTGTATGCTAGGATAGCCTCCCTCGGGTTCTCGCCTTCTAGATCTGTCTCGGCGCGAAATTTTAACGAGGTGATGCGCGATTTGATTGAGGCAAGTGACGTATCTGCAGACACCACAGAATAAACGTGAGCTAATTGTTCCATCTGAAGCACGCGGCGTCGTCCAGACTTGTCCTCGACAATGGCCCCATCCGCCGAGATTCGCACATGGATAAACGGATTGCTGTCACTGCTACCGATTTCGTCCATACGCGGTAACCCGAGATCCATGGTCTTTTCTGATGGTTCAAGGGTCTTAGTGCTAATGCGGCTTTCGCTTCTCGTTGCCTCTCCGCTTTTCTTTGGCTTCGACACGAAAGAGAATCGTACGGAATTTTCTTTTTTCATCAATTTACGAGGCTGGCTGGCTGACGTATCTGACCTGGATAGTCCTTATCCACGTCAGCAGTCAATAACTCATTCGTGAGTATTCACCTTACTTTTTGGTAATCTCAAGCCAAGGACGGATTTGAGCAGAGACATTCGACGGGGTGCAACAGCAGCTTTATCTTCATCGAGAGACGGCCGTCCCTTTTCCGATAGGCTGTCTTTCTCGCTGCATGTTGGCGAATCAAGGCAATTTTCATCTGAAAAAGTTTGGTCAATCGAGACTTAGTATTGTAATGTAGCGCAATAGCATACCATTATCCCTCATATCAAGCCATGTCGTGAATTGAGTGACGGGAAAGTTGACGACAGCACGAGCTTCCACGTCTTGTAGTCTCCCATCGATAGCATGAACTGGTCCACCTTTAGCATTCACATCATGTTAAATCTAGAGAGCGAATAGCCACCTCTTTCCATATCTTCAGGAAGCGAGAAAGCCATGGCCACAATCTCCCCCTCCTCGCCTTTTCCAGCTTCTAGTTCAATTAGCCTCGTCCCATCAACAACATCGATGTACTTACTTTTCAAAGACCAGACATCAAGTAGTCTCTGCGACTTCCGCTTGTGTATCCGCCTTATAGCGTTCTCCGTAGGGCTCAATGGAATGGATATTGAACCTCCGTGACTGATCTGCGGATGACTGGAGGCTCTTCGGTGGCTGGATTTGTTGGAGCTGACCTCCTTTCTAGTTTGCCGAAATTCCATATCATCGTGATAGTCATAATGTAGTCGTAATTCGTATCTGTACAGATTCAGCTTCTGTGATCAATGCCGCCACAAAGTGGGAAACGTACGGGGTATCACATCTTTGACCACATTGGACGCATGTCAGCTCGTGTGTTTGATCTAGTAAGTATCAGTCAATAAGCTATATTCTTAGTGATTCTTGCAGCATACGTAGGTTCTCATGCGCTTCTTTCGCTTCGTCACTCGGGAAAACATCTTTGCACTTATTGCAAGGCACTCTGAGAGGATAGCCTTCCAGAGGTATTTCTCTTCTCTCAATTCTATAGCCTTTTTTGATGAGACTAAAATATCACTCAATATCAGCTGTGCTCAATCATGTTGAAGACGGTGTCGGCTTACTTATCTCTCATCATGACATGAACCACGATCGCTGCGCCAGGACAAAACTTCGAAAAGCGATGGTTGTCCAATTCAGCACTGTTTTGCATTAACTTTGTTCTGATAACCACACATCTTGGGAGGGTATTCACCTCGATGAGAAAATTGCATCGCAGTCAGCACAAGAAACATCTTCGAGCTCTATCGTATATAGGTCTTTATTAGGTCTCGGCGGAAATTTTCGAAGAACATCTTGGAAATGTTTGATATCTGCACTCGCTTGATCGTAATCTTATATACCCCAATCAGTGTCTCGCGGATCCATAAGTGCAAGATTATTCATACTCTTGCCTCCCGTAACATGCCAATGTGATAGTAAAGTTGACGCTTGTAGAACGCTTCTTCGCGGCCCCTCCGGAGCGTTCGCCTGGAGGAATGCTCCGATTTCTGTATTGGGGTCTTGAATTGTTAGTTGTCGGTCACTGTGAGATTGGCTATGACGATCGAACTCGTTCCTGCGATAATCCCGGTCAGAACGAAACGAAAAACATCCAAAAAGACGTAAATTTGTGATCAAGAACGACATCTTACCTATCGAAGAAACGTTTTGGACAGTGCTGGCATTGCATGGCGTTCAGATGTTGTTGTACATACACAAAGGCTTGAAGGGAAATAAATGGATCAAAATACAATTAGGTTATTGTGGAATAGGCTATCCATTGTCTTTAAAGAAAAAACAGCTTAATTATTCGGACGTCCCCCCTCCCTTTATCACATATCATGGACATGTTAGGATTTTCGGCAAAGGTTCGCGTTTATCCATTGAAAATTTGCAATGAAAAGGTCAACCCAGAGAAACGATTGGTAATCTTCCGATCCATCGTCCCTCGCATGGTCTTCAACACTATTAGCCATGACAGACAGCGTTTAAAGGATGCCGCTCAGTGAGAAACCAGTCGAAGGCCTGAGCTTGGCTGCAGGGCCAGCCAGCTAAGTGGTGTCGATGCGTAAGCGACAAACAAGAATTGCCAAATGCATGTACTCAATGCGTCAGTGCCCTGAGTACGAGATGCAAACAGGTGGTTCCATCGAGTAACCCAGCAATGAATATATCGAGTGGGGAGGATGAGGGAAAAATTTCCTGTGCGAATAAAGTTGATGGCTCCGACTCCTTGCATCTGGGTACCTCCACATCATAATAGCGCTATCCGATTATCCTGGCGGCCGAGATAACACATCACATTCGCGCCCGCTGTGTCTTGATCCAGTAATTTTCTCTTTGTTGTTGCTCCAGGTCCGTGGCAGAGTTCCAGTTTTATTGCTCTTTCCTTCTGGAATACTAACATTATTCGGACTCCTGTTAGACCCCCGGTTATTTTTCTAATGTCCGACAACTGGTAGCTGCAATCTCATATTCCATTTTCTGGAAAGATTAGGATGCCTCTTCAATGACTTTTGTGTGATCGCTCTAATGCGAGACATAGTGACTGTTTATGCGACGTCTCAATCCGATCCGTGACAACATCCTGCCGTCAGATTTTGCATCAATAACGACTCAACCGAGCAGTTACCTGGGTGACTATGCGATGGAGTGAAGATGACAGTGCAATACTCAGTCTCGATCAAGTTCAAAGAGCGAGGCATATAATCTTCCATCGCAAGGAGCAAATACCTTTTCTCCTGGGTGGTTGCGACTATTTGAATTGCTATGTTAGCGGATATCGAATGTGATATCCAATTACCGTCACCATGTCAATCGCACCCCTGTTTGCTATCTCTTACGGCGTTGGCGATCATTCGAAAAGCCCTTCCATTATAAACCAAAGTCACTTGAACCAGATAGGAATCGCTACTCAGCCTATCGAATAGCACACGCAGCAAGCCCAGGCTACCCAACGCTGTTAGCGTTTAAAGTAGCCAATAGTAGCTTCTGCCACAATGCAAGCAATGATCGTATGATGACCCATTTGACGTATCGTATGTCAAACCCGTAGCCTACTTTCAATTGTTGACCGTTCACTTCGTTTGGCCTAGTTGCTCGAAGATCCATAACGCTTCAGCTTGTGGTATATTTCCTCCTGCAAGGAACCGGACTGTGCAAACTTTATGTGCCGTGTTACATTGCTTCAAAGTCAAGTTGAGTATGAGTTGATATAGTACTAATTGGTGAGCAAGAGCAGACCGGGATTATACTTGATGAACTAACCGTTAGACACGACTCCTCTCCTGAAAGTCCGCCACGTAGATAAACGTAGAGTATCAAAGCTGTCTCGTGTATGACACCTGATCGAACAACTATTTAGCTCGTAAGCTTGCAACAGAGTAGAGGGACCTACAAGCCACAACTTTAGGGCTTAACCGACCCACGCTAAGTACCTTTCCCCAATCTTTACCGTCAATTCTTACTTTTGCCCACCCCGCTCCATCATCATCATCTGCCGAATTACCGAGCTGTCTCATCCGTTCACTGGGAAGTTGGTCCATATCTGTTCCCTGCATCTGTCTTGGATCAAGTGGCGGGTTCATCAACCCTGTCCAGACACTTGAGATCCGCAATGAGTCCGTTGCAATTCCGATCTTCAGAGAGCCATGCATATTGGCACTCAATTGCAGTTTGGGGCCAGTTGTGCCGGACGCCAACGAGGCTCCTCCACTTGATTTACCACTGCTCGCTGCAAGTTTTGTGAAGCGATCTGAGATAGCTTTGAGCTGTGCTAGATTTGGTAAAATGATATGAATGTCAGGATCTCGACAGCGGGGCTCATGTAAGCCTTCAACCGCGGATTGATGCAGCACCTTGACTGGTATTTCCTGTGTGATCACTGTTTCGCGCTCACGAGGAGCATTGGCACGCGCATTCGACTGGATCTGATCATGGTCAACTTCACCAAACTCGTCGACTTCAGAACCAACAGGAATATTTCCTGGAATTAATGAAGACGATACAACAGTAAGAGCAAGAAGTGGGATGTTGCCTTTGCGAGTCAATCGTAACTGAGCAGATTTGTCGCCAATTGCAGACCGTAGAGCACGGGAAAGTGCGGCAATAGGAACCTCGAGATTGATAGCACCAGCTGCGGCTTCAAGCACATAACTCTCATCAAATATCGCTTCCTGATCGCGCAGTCAGCATTGAAAACTCCTGTAGTGAAGACGCTCTAACTGACCGCCGGTAACACAGCCCAGACTTGTGTTCCTTGATCGGGAATGATAGTAAAATGCACTGTCTCTCGTTCCAGCCTCATCCAGCATATCTTCCCCAAGGAGTTGAGAGAGGCGGCAAGTTCTGTGAAATTCATGGTCAGATGCACACTTTCGGTGGAGCGTTATGATGCCTTACTTGCAAAGGTGCCCACATTGGTCAGCTGACTTCGAAACCGCATCTTCAGTTATTCTAAGATGTCTCAAGCGAGTGAGATGAAGACGAATCCTCAACAACAAGGCATGTTCGTTGATCGAGTGAGTTTTGGGAAGAGCAGAGTCTACGCGTGGTGGTTGTGGCGGCGGGAGGTGGATGGCGCGTTAAGAGGAAGGATGGGAAAAGCGATTACTTGGCCCGTGCACTGTGTCTTGTAACCCTAGCCCTGCCTCATCTCTCTGTTCAGTACAAAGTGACAAAAACAGAAATTCATAGCCATTTTTATCATGAAATACAAGTGTAGAATATATAGACTAAGGCAATTAACATTTGAATGGATGAATCTACACTGCCGGGTTGAACTGTGCCCTTGCCCTACTCCTAATCTACAGGGCAACCATCATCACCGTCGTCGTCGCTCTGATTACTTAAGATCTAGATATTCGATATTTGTCATTGATTTGTTGATCAATCTAGCAAGAAGCTCTAGAACAGCGACTCTACTATCTTCATTACGTATCATCGGCCACATTTGCTCGCTTCAACGCCGCCAGCTCTTTGCATCGCTAACGCCGCTATCAGGGCTGCCCCAACCCCTGACCCATCCTCTGCCGAATGAAGAGAGATAGGATCTGACAAATCTTCTGGCCATTCTAATATCTCTTTCAAAGCCTGCGCAGCTCTGTTTCTGAAATGGGCATACTTGTTGAATACAGATCCGTCGACACCTACATGACAAGTTTCCAGGCCTTTCTTTTTACTGATGGCGGCAATGCCGCACGAGTATAGCCGAGCGGAGCGAGTCGCAATCAATTCGGTCAAGTAGCGGGTTACTTTCAACTCGTAATCGATCGCTTTGATATTCAGAGCACTGTTGAAAATGAACGCAATGTCGTGCAACGCGTCCGATTTGTCTTCTTCGACAGTCGACAGGAATAGTGAATCAATGGAATTTTTCTGTCGAAGATAGGAAACATCTTGACCGCTGAAAATATGATTCCTTTCATGCAGGTCAAGCAGAACAAGACGAAGGACCTCTCCAATATACAGCCCAGCGACCATTTTTTCGTACAGTTGTTGCCCTGGTCGTGAAGATTTTTCGTCAATGATGCGATCAAAAGAATTCCGTGGTAGGGCCTTTTGAGAGTTGTCAAAGGCGCCATACTCTGTATTGATTGCGATTTCAAGATCAGGCGGTAACCCGTAGTGTTTGATCTTGGGGATCGCACCGCATACTTCCAAATAGGCTGCGTTGACACCAGTACTGAAGATACTTCCGATCCTCATATGCGGATCTCGGTATGCAGAAGCAATAAGGGTGCCGGTCGTATCATTGACAACGGCAACTATTTTGACTGGTACATTCTATACTTGGTTAAAAGATGATTCAGACGGTAGTACTACGACAACATACCCGCTTTATGAATGCTTTCTCCAGCTGCGGAACGACATCCTCGCCCTCTACTCCATCCACATCAAGGTCTTTGGTCCATCTCTGCAAGATTCCACTTCGAATGTTGGGCTGTGTCAGCGGAAATGAAAACGTAAAAGCGAGCGGTAGCACTTCCTTGGTGCCTGGCTTATGTTTCTCCAGAAATTGGGCAGTGCAATCGGCAAGAAACCCCCACAGTGCCTCTGCATTGCTCTTTTTGAGGCCTTCTGGCATAACGAACTTTTCTTGGATGAGGTCTACGCCCCCTTTATCGTCGGTCAAAACAACATTGCACACTCGTACATTGGTACCGCCCATGTCTATAGTAACATAACTACCGGTTTCATGACCAGTAGGATACCCAAATGACCATGTCACGTTCATAGGCTGTGCTTACTTTTCAGTGCTAATTGCTGAGAGGATTAAGAATTAAACACGCTTACTTACAATATCACCGCCGTCGTCCGTCAAGCCTGATTCTTATTAGTGCAGCCCTTGCTCATATCAGTAGAACTTGTTGCTCTTGGAAGTCTCACCTTTTTCCAATTCTCCTACGAAATGCTGAGTGATGACTTTCAGTTTCTCCCCATCCACGATGAACATTTCCTTGAGCCGTTTCAACTCGGTCAATAGCTCTATCGGAACGTTGGCCAGGATTTCTACGTTCGGTTAGCATCTAGACTACTCTTGTGTTGGTAATGAATGCTTACTTTCTCCCAGTGCTTTGGGCGGCCCAACGGACGATGCCACTGAAGGTGTCTCAGAGATATCTGCATACTGATTTGGTCCCACCATAGCTGGCCAGGTAGATATTAGATACTGAGCTGAAGCTTCATTTGAGAGATTAAACTCTGCGTCTTCAGGCTTGTTTATATAATTTCGTCATCTTTGGAGTTTAGCCTTATTGCATCATAGTGACCTGTGTTCGTTCTTGATAATTCCACGTCCCGTTCAGCACTGAATTTCGAAAGCATTTGACAAGAATGCCCAGGAACTGACCAGATGCTAAGATGACACGTAGCATCTCGGTGGTGCTGAATGCATTTTTGTTATGACGGCTTGCCTGTATTCGGTGCATTTCATCGCAGGTTCTTGAAACGAAGTAGAGTTTTTAGCCCGTGCCTACCTCAAGTCTTCAAATCGTTTTTGCCATTATTCAAAATTTGACCCTCACTTTTCTTAGCTTAGGATTGTACATTGTAGGAAGGATTTGCAGCATCAGTCAGTTGTTGGACGTCGGAATCTATGGTGAGGTTGTACTCGGGTGCGAGGCCATTCGCTGCCGAGGCGTTCGTTATCCACGCAACCCTAAGATCGCGAGTCGTCCGAATTTTGCAACTCATAACTAGGCAGTGATGTATGTATAAATCAGTATTCGGTCTAGTAGAGATTATAAAGCAAGTAGCTGAATATAATCACCAAAGATTCATTCCACCTCCTATAATGGCTTCATCACAAGCACCTATCGCCATCATCGGCGCCGGTCCAGCTGGCCTTACTCTCGCACGACTGCTTGAGCTCGCCAATGTTCCATACATGATTTTTGAGCGAGCTGAGTCTGCCTTATGGGCCGATGAGCATTCTAGCAGTGGCACTCTGGACATTCATAAAGGCTCAGGACAGGCTGCTTTAGAAGAAGCTGGCTTGATGGAAGATTTTCGAAGAATCGCTCGCTGGGGCGTGCCAGTAAAATTCGTCGATTTTCAAGGCGAAATCGTGTTTGCTACCATCTCCGGAGACAGCAATGAAGACAAGCCAGAAATTGATCGGAAAGATTTGCAAAAAATTCTTCTCGACTCTGTTCAGGCGAGCACAACTCGATGGGGATACAAAGTCGAGCGTGTGCAGAAAGAGAGCGATGGAGCTTATTCAATTTGCTGTGCAAATGGCAGTGTTGAGTCTGGATTTCACCTCATTGTAGGCGCAGATGGTGCTTGGTCTAAAGTAAGGAAACTGGTAAGCACCACTCTTACTCAGTATCAAGAAGAATAGCCCAACTGATGGGAATGAATAGCTCACAGCTGAGCCTCAATATCTCGGTACTCACTTTTTTACCACATTCCTCAAGCCAGACAATCCACACTATTCCTCACTGACCTCGATGGTCAGCAATGGAAACTATCTAGCCCTCAGCAAAGGAAGGCAGTTCTTTCTACACTATCTGGGTGATGGCTCCTACCACCTCGCAGTGGGAATGAAACTCCCTGAAAACTGGAACCCAGACCCCACGATACTTCACGACCCGGCGGCTTTGTGGCAGTCATTGTTGCAGTATGAATATGCCGAATGGTCTCCAGAAATCAAGGCATTGATCCAGTCTGCCACCCATGGCTATCGATCTTGGCCATTGTATTTTATCCCAATAACATCGGTGCCGTGGGAACACGTTCCTGGCGTGACATTGCTTGGAGACGCTGCACACTTAACGTAAGAGGACTCAGTTTATCCACGTTGCCAAAGACCCTGCTAAAAATTTGGTCTTCTAGCGGACCGGGCGGAGATGGTGTCAATAGTGCCTTGCACGACAGCGTCGAATTGGCTAGACAGATCATCAAGCACGGAATCGATGACCTAGACTCTGCAGTCGTAGAGTACGAGCAAGCGATGTTCCCCCGGGCACTTGTGGCGATCAACAAGGGTCAATGGGCTGTGGAGCATTTATTTAATGCCGAGTCATCTCAGAGCTTTCTTCAGGCTGCTATGCAACTGTGAGCCTACTGAAAATAAAAATCCCCGATTAGGGATCACTTACGGCTGGGGCTAGTGGTATAGATCCGCCTGCCTGGGTGCCTGAGGCTCATCAGAGGAGCAGCCGAATAGAGAGCGCTGATTGGCTGGGCCATTTGTTTGCGTGACGCGTGGGACGCGGTAAGGTGAAATAGTAACTGCATTGCCATCGTATCGTTACGGTGTTAATATGAAGAACAATTAAACTGATCGAAGTTTCGATGGGCTTCGGACCTTCATATCTTGAAGACGCTGGAGGCTTTCTGTTGCCAGATAAACCAGGCGATGACAAATGGGTCATCGCCAGTCAATAGTGCGATCAAAACAGGCAAGCGCCATATCAAATCTCAATCTATTATCTTCAATCTCCAAAATATTTCCGGGATGTTAACCAAGCCCCTTTCGCATTCGTTTCTTCTGTACTACGTGCTCGACTTTAGAATCCTTCGGTTTTTGTTAGCTTTTACCAACTTCGTCGCCGATCGGAGACAAAATATCGCTCGTTATCCCACACGCACACGTTAACCGCCGACGACTTCCACCTTGCAGCACGCTCCTTCGATCGTTTGACTGTGCCATTCATTAACCACCAGCCACCCCACTCGTTTTGTAAGCAATCCGCTGAGCCTTGGTCGGACTCTATCACCATCGTGCTCTTCTCACGATCGCCGCCCTCCGACTATCAGCTTTGTCCTTCTATCATCAAGCGGCTCCCGCGGAGCTGAACTCGGCAGACAGAACAATCACATCACATCAGCTCAGCATGCTTGGCTGGAAGTATCACAAGTCTACTTGTTTCTTTTTCAAAGGGCATCTACGGCCGAACGTTCCCCATATCGCTATCGAGTGAAGAATTCAATAGCTCACATACTGGGTTGTATCTAACACCCCTTCGATGACTACAATGTCCGACAGTCGCTCCTTCTCGTTCTCCACAGTCCGCATTCCTCCGCCGCCGTCTCCCCATAGTCCATTGCGATCCCCGAAGCGCAGGCAACATCTCCAACATCTACCGGCCAATGAAGACCCTCTTTTGGGGAACCTCTCCCCGGAAGCAATCCTCGATACCCTCGCCGCGATCAATGCCTTAGCTCGGCATGAGGGTTATGCAAACGACGTCCTCACTAGAAGCATATCGCAAGCTTCACCGGAAGATCGATTACTCGGAGCCCGAGCAGCCTTGGCTGCCAAAAAGCTGAGAGAATGGCTGAAGGAATTACAAGAGTGGCAATGGCCCAAGGGGCTTGGCATACAACAAGGAAAAGGCTTTATCTCACCATTGGACAACCAGTCAGAGTACTGGGGTAGTCTACCAGCCCGACAAGTCCTCGAATATGAAGCTCGAATAGAGCAAATTCGAGACGGCATGGATGATTTGAATGTGGACGAGCTCAAGGAACACATCATGAACGTCCATGTACCAGGTCGGTCCCGGCCATCATCAGCACATAGTGCTCTCAGCACGATCTCCGCTCCTCCGTTTACACACATGCAACTAAGCGATTTCAACGCTGTCATTACGGCCACTATACTCCGAGCTTTGCCTACGCTGGCGCGATTGAATATGCTGCTAGATACTTGGATGGTGCGATTACTTGTGTTACGCCAGATCCCGAGTCTTTTGGGTTCATTGGAGACAGCACGTGCATCCCTCGATTCTGTATTGGAAGCGACTCAGGAGTCCCAACGAAATAAACGTTATTCCATGCTCGATTCTAATTACAGGCGAGAGGCACTCATCGAACTCATTGGTACAGCTGGCTCTCGTATGGACACGGTTCTGGATGCTTTGGAGGGTCGAGAAGACTCTATACCGGAAAGCTGGATTGACCGGATGGATGCGTTGGAGACGGATTTTGCATCCTGGGTTCAGCTAACGGGAAAGATGGCAATTGAAAAGGTCTGGGTATCGTCTGAACTGGAAACACCTAAACAGCACGCTATCGAAGAAAACCAGTTGCAACGTGATGCTACCGACACGGGCCAATCGCCTGATGAAGATGCGACAGAAAGAGATGTTCAGATTTGTGAGGATCTAGCCCCTCCTACCGTCAACGAGACTGTCGATTCTAGTCCAAACGTCAGCACAACATCACAGAGCATAGCAGTCTCGCCAGAAGAAGGCCATTCTCCTCCAGTCAACTTTACCGACAGCGGTTCTACCGTTACCGCCGATACGACTCCATTACTTGCCAATGAAGAAGAATTGCAAGTGCTCTCTACAAAGAGTGAGAATCATACGCCGATATTCATGGTCACAAAACCTCATTCACTATCCGAATATACTGATGAGAGCCCTGATCTAGGCATTGCAACAGATACGGCCGAATTTGAACGAACAGAAGATGATGTAAACTCGCCGATTCCGGTAATGGAACACAATCATGACCATGAACAAGAAGCAAGTGAGGCCGATACTGCAAAAAATTACGAGCCTGAAGAATCAACGAAACCGCTTCGAGTGAAAAGGTCCATTCCTGTTCTGGAAGTGATTGAGGAGTCAATATCCGAGGATTCCACGCCGTCCGTAAATAATCATGCAAATTCTTTGGGGTCATTGACACCACTACCAGTTTCTATTCCTGGTGCCACTGATTCTAATGCTTCACCTGCGATGCACGTCGAAGCTAGTCATGCTATTACAGAAGCCAAGGCCGACCCTCTGGCAATCCTAGCTCAGCCAACGATTGTCAGCCAAGACGAGCCGCAGGTAGCAGCTTTCGAATACGTTCGGTCCTCTGGTCAGTTTGAAGACCAAAAACTGCAGCATCAGGAGATATCAACCCACAATATCGAGGAGGAAGAAGTCACAAAAGAAATCCCGGATCAGATCTCAGGCGAGCATCTTTCGAAGAGAGAAGCTACGTCTACGCTGGAGCCGGCGACAAGTACTGAGGATTATTCCAACACCGTCGACGGCGGCAACCTAGATCAGATTCGTGGGCGCAATAAGGAAATATCAAGCTCGGATGCATCTATACCAGATTCAGATGCAGGCGAGTCCTCTCCACGTCGTGCAGATTCTGAAAGCCCACATTCCATTATGACACCTTCGCTTGCACTAGAAGATTCCGCTATCAAAGAGACACCCCAGAGCTCTTTGATAGAATCACCCATCAAAGTCGTGACAACTGAGAATCAAAGCTTTGGTCCATTCCTTGAGCAAACTATTCCTCTACATCCCGATATACCGGTTCAATCAATTGAACAAGACATTCCCCCAAGACCTTGTCAATACCATGAAGCAGCACAACCTCATTCCAGAAAGACATCTGGTCAAAGCTATCGTTCTTCTGTGCCGTTCTCACCAGGTGTGTTTAGTAGCACCAGCGATCGGACAATCCGCGAAAAGAGTTCTCCGCAGTTGAGCAGCTCTGCTTTGCAAGATTTGGAGGCGTACAAACATAGCAATGATGCCAGTCTACCTTTACAACGATTTATCAACGACAAATATGACGGGAGTTATTCGGCCAGTCATGAAATGCATTCGGACAGTACGTCCTCGCATGACGATACATCACAATATTTGCACGAAGATACAGAAATTCTAAGATTTCGCGATAGAAGTGAATCGCCTCCGCCTAATGCAATTCCTCGCCGAGCTATACGCGGTCCTAGCTCAAGCTTAATGAGAGGTACCATATCTTCTTTGAACAAAGTCGTTGGGACAGGAAGCCGAGTTGAATCCGACCCATTTAGCTATGAGTCTTCCGAAAGAGTTCGTTCACGCTCTAGACTCGGATCGCCTTATGATGTTGATTCAGAACCAACACCGTGGCGTCGAAAATCTTCTAGCAGCGACCTATTACAGGCACCGAAACATCATTTACAGAATCAGCCAAGTATGGAGAGCATTGGCTCTTACATTTCTAGTAACGGAACAGGTGATATGCGCAGGCGATATTCATTCTCCACGGACGGAGGATCTTTCGCGATACGACCAGTCCATGAAGCTGATAGCGACCTACAGGAGAAAATCCACTCTATTCTTACAACCATCCCTGGCAAAATCCGTCTCAGTAACAAAGTTGCTAGAGACTATGACCAGCACTCTGTAATATCGTCCATGTCTTCAAAACCTCGACTTAAAGCGCGATCTCCTTTCTCCACCCCTAGCCGAGCCGGCACGCCAACGCCATCAGAAGGTTTCACACCATCATCGAGGCAAAGACGCGCTGTTTCCCACAAGAGTGAGGACAAGACAGTCAAGGTTTATCATTTGCACCATCGGGGAAAAACAGAGCCAACCAAGCTTTTCGTTCGTACAGTTGGTGAAGATGGCGAACGAGTTATGGTCCGTGTCGGTGGAGGTTGGGCCGATCTAGGCGAATACCTACGTGAGTATGTAATGCATCACGGCCGTCAGACTCCATCAAGTAGCCATGTCGAGGTCAAAGGTCTTCCAGCAACAACAATCTCCCCAGGATCAACCACGTCGGCAGCTGCTACAGTCATCGCCCAGGCTAGTCCAAAGGGACCTACAACCGTACCAACGAGCAACCGACCTGCTTCCTCCCTTTCGGTTCATAAATCGAGACGGACCTCCAGACCATCTGAACTTCCTGAACTTGCAATCGATGATGTCGAACCTACAAGTGACAACCTCTCACTTCCTTCATTCCCATCGATCGGCCGGCGAACGTCCATATCCTCCCTTAACTCAGTCAGCGTATCATCAATCCTAGGAGATGGCTCCAGCGTTTACTCTCCACACCCAGGATCCGCAAGAACCCCCTTATCTCATTCCAGCACTCCTTTAGGCCTAGCTGGCCCAAAACCACGAACCAGACATGTCTCCATGACCCCAGAGAGTGAAGCCTGGGTTGAGGATGTGGTCGGCCAAGCACGACGAACCTCATCAATAACTGTCAAGCCACCGACACAGAAACATGCCGACCATCGCTCCGAACGTGAAGTGCACAATTCGTCCAGGATGAGTATGCGCAGCGTAAGCGATTTCCCATCCGTTGGTCGGAATAAGCGTGTTGTTCTAAAAGGGCTCGGGACGCATGACCGATCGTAACATATTTTACCTATGACGTTCCTTCTTTCTTTTATTTATTGTGTCTCACACGATATCGGACCCGATTTTCTCTTTCCTTACCTGCTCTGATCTTGGACATCCCAGATCCTCTCTCTCTCTCTCTTTTCAACCATTTTCTTATCACCATCATCATAGACACAGCCTGGCGTTGGTTATAGATACCCTGATTACTTTTGATACCTGCTCTTACATGTCGGACTCTGGCCTGGTTTATTTTGTTGTTTGCATACGGATCTGAAGAGGTCTTCAATCCCCCGGTTTTTGTTTGTTTGATTTTTGCACTTGACATTGGTTTTTAGCGTGATAGTTTATTTATTCTCAGTTCAGAAAAATAATTAGCAATAACTTTGTTCGTCTCGCTGTTTTGATAATCACAAAATGCAGTATTGATATTGGCTCGCGAAAGCAATGTGTTTGTCTATCAAATCGATCAACGAGATGATGGGACAGAGTCTATGCAGAAACACGCTCAGAAACAGAAATGCTAAACAGTATGAAAGGAGATACAAGCAAAGGCTAAAACCAGTGATTTTTCCCCCATCTAAATGAAGCAAGCCAGAAACATAAATATCGTAAGTCATCAGGCATATATATATATAAGTATGTATGTATCAATGAAACCAGATATACAGGGCGTGTACACCTCGTACACGCTATTCGTTCAGCTCGTCGCTGTCCCATTCATCTTCTTGGTCGTTTTGGACTAGTTCTAGGAATCGTTGGAGGCCTTCTAGTCGCACGGGTTGGTTGCCGGGTGCATGGCGGCGGGGTGGTAGTCCTGCGCCGGGCCGGACGGGTGGTCGGGGAAATGCTTCTCTTGCGCCTGGACGGTCCCTGATTTGCGCCATGGCTAGAGCTTGTGCCTGACGCTCAGCAGCTACGGCTCGTCCTGCAGCATCCAGGCCGCGCGGGTTGAATCCTGGTTCGCCGTCTGGGTTACCGGCAACGGGTATCACTCGAGGAGGCACCGGGGCAGGAGGTGGAGGCCTCCGATGCCCTAGACCATCTCCGTCGTCGCTGTCGCTGTCGCTGTCGCTGTTATCGGGGCTAAACTCCCAGACTGGTTGGTCATGGCCGTCGTCAGGGTCATTCGGAGGATTGTCATCATCAGATTCAGGTTCGGAATCAAAATCCGCCACATTCTCTGGCGGACGATGTAACTCTTCGGCGCCATCTGGATCTATGCCATCGCCACCTTCCAAGTCCCAGAGACGGTTGTAGCAGCTGCTATCGAGAGTGTTGAAATGCTTGTAAGGGTTGTCCTCCGCAAGCCAGGCTGTGCAGAGATAGCAGAAATGTGTGCCGCACTGGAAACAAATCATGTGGTTGCACCCCATCTTCTTTTGACAGGGTGTTTTGCACGTAGGACACTGCGTGGTGTACAGCTTGAGATATTCTTCCGTGGCTTTCTCTTCTGCTGTAAGCTCGGCTTCCCGTCTTGGTGAGCACCTCACTAATTCGCCGTGCCATCCCTTTTTACAAACACAGCAAAATGCGTAGAGACAGTCCTCGCAGATAGCTACCCGGTCCGCCATTGGCGGAAGCTGAGATTCCTCGCCCAGGGGGTCAAATTCAACTGCAGCATCATCCTCATCCGCTGAATCATCAAAGTCGTCCGCCATGGGGTTAACAGGCTTCGGGTGTTTCTTCGATTGAGCGACTCCTTGACACCATTGGCGAGGACAATATACCGTGGTTTTATCCGACTCTAGTTTCTTCTTTCGTTTTAAAAAGACATAGCGCTGCACCGTTTCTTGTTCCAATGGGATTTGGAGAAGTTCGCTTGGGCTGATAAGTCGGTCTTTGTTCCTTCTCTTCCTCTTACGAGCGGTCGCACCAGAAGGCTCCTGAGCAGCGTCATGTGCCCGGTTGGTGTCTCTGCCACAATCTGGCGCCATGCACTTGACGCTATCCACATCTCCTTCCGTTATACAGGTGTTGTAAAAGTCTTGTAAGCAAGGAATGCAGAAAACGTGAGAACAGAGTAGCATGCGGTGGCAATTAACGCCCTTCTTGGGTTCCAGGCATACACCACACTCAAACGTTTCTTGTTCGAATTTCTCCCTTTTAGCTTTCATGTCAAAGTCAAGAAGTGCAATCTTCAAGCCGCGTGGAAGCTTGATTTCGTCACCATGGTCGCGCGCAATTCCAAAAACGTCATCTGTCATTTGTTGTATGTGGTCGATGTAGGTGTAGACTACCATGTCCTTTCCAGCTTCAAGCCACAGGCGCTTGCCATCCTCTTTCAATGTTGCCAATTGTCTAGGCGATAGCCACTGAGGACTGGTACTGATATTGAAGATCGGCGGTTTCTCTGATGGGTATCCTAGCGGTAGTTCGATATCGAGTGTCACGGGGGGTAAATGTGAGATAGCATGAACATCGTCATATACATTTTCTGTGACATTCGCATTGTCGAGATTGAAAATCTCCACTTTTCCACTCGTACCATTTGTGTCCAGGGATGTCGGCGGTGTCATCGGGGCTTGGAATGGCTCGGAGCCCTGCTCAAATCGCACGGGTATGGGAATCGATGGCGCTACAGGTATATCTAGAGACGCTCTGAAAGGGTATCGTTCGTCAATTCTAATTTCGGGGTAGATGGCGGCAATGGAAGAGAGCTCCATGGAGCGGTCATCCTCCTCAGGTATAGATGTTGGAACTGCCATCATGAGATGCCAACAGGCAAGTCAGGTGCTCAGAGGTAATATAAGATGTCAGAGCCTGACCCTCCTGTCAAACACAAAGCTCCAGATTCTTTGTACGGTTGTCAAAGAAGCATGGTAGGACAAGGAATTTGATGGATCTCTGGAATGCTCCGAATATCTGCAAATTCAAATTACCCAGCCTTCGACCATTTTATAATGTAGAGCCAGTAACGATGATATGGCGACAGACTGCTGAGAAAGGTTCGGCAACCGGGATTGGTCCGGCTCTTCCTACTGAATATCAGGGAGGTATCACTACGTCTCTACAGACGTGACCTAAAACAGCTGAATGCAGATCTGAGGAATCGTATAGCGTGGGGCGCGATAACGACGACAGTGACGGTGAAGCTGGCTGGCGCAACGGGTATGTTGAATAAAGGCGTAGTGAGAAATAAGTCTTCATGATTTGATTGTACTGCGACGGACTACCGGATTCCTCTGTGATGCTGGGAACAGACGGAGACACGTACGGCAACGTCAATGGATAGGCATCAAGACCGCTTTCATGAGCAGAAATAAAGGGAAGAGAAAACAGGATGCCCGTTGTGTTGGGCGAGAGTGAGTTGTTTGGAGCAGTCCAAGAATGCAACTTTATTTATCTTCGCAGCAAAACACCGAATCAGAGCTACTTTTGGCAGGCGCGCCCTTGCCCCTCACTTCCTTACAATGTTCCCCACGTCAGTCCACGTGACTCGAGCGCCGTCACGTGAGTTTAATGCCCGAGGCCAGCAAGCCTCAAAGCATCGACGGGATGTCTGATTGGCTGCCGGAGGTCTTGCTCGTGGCCCATTGGTGGCCCAAGCTTTCGATGTGAACCGGCCAACTTGCCAAGGAAAGAGTGACGATGAAAAGAGAATAGACAAAGGGACGGACAACAAACGCCGAATGAGTCAACGGAGACGTCTTTCCTACTATTAATACACCCCCTCGTCAATTACCCGGATTTTATGTGCTGGCAGTCAATATGTTCTGTTGTGCTTGATAACAGTCCTCGCCGAATCAAAGTTTGATATCCGTCCCCTGTCTGCGGCAAAATGTCGGGCCCTGATCAGCCTTTGGCTTCCCTTTCGCTGACCCATGTACATTATGTGAGACAACTCTCGAGCTGCGTGTTCCTCCATTGATAGTACTAACTGGTTACTGCTAGAATCCCAACGATCTTCTTTCGCATGCGTCGGCCTGGCTCGCTCTCGTCCCGCAAGCGCTATGTATCATCTACGTTACACTCATCTGGGCTTCGAGGGAGGTGGAGGTGCTGTTGATGTTTGTCGGTCAGATGGGCTGTGAAGCTTTGAACTTCGGGCTTAAAAGGCTCATCCGCGAGGAGAGACCTCAGAGTACGCATAGACCACAGAGACAAACTACTAGACAAGATCACAAGCTGATTTGATCATCTACAGCCATGCACGGCAAAGGCTACGGGATGCCATCGTCCCACGCGCAATTTGCGGCCTACTTCTCCTGCTATGCGATACTGTTTCTGCTTCTCAGACACAGACCAAATTACTCTCTCACGCCGGACGCGGTGACTTTTTTCCAACGGGTTGCGCTCTCACTCCTAGCCTGTGTTGGCGCCAGTGCCGTGGCCATTAGCCGACTCTACCTGAACTACCATACCAAAAAACAGGTTGCTGTGGGATGCACGGCAGGAATTATATTCTCCGTCGTTTGGTTCTCGTTCGTAAGCTACCTGCGAAGCTCTGGCTGGGTTGATTGGGGTCTGGACTTGACTCTCTCACGAGCCCTGCGAATTAGAGACTTGGTGGTGAGTGAGGATCTTACCGAAGCCGGATGGCAACGTTGGGAGGCCCAGAGAAAGCTGAAGCGTCGTAAACATAGTGACGCGCATAAGTCGGATTGAGTGTTTGTCTATATAAAGTGGATTGTATATTATCTGACTGTGCTCAATATGGGACATGTATCTGCGAATATTCAGTTTAACACTTGTATGGCAAGATTACCAACATGACAAATTATAGAAGTCTTCGTAAGGAACACCAGTAAGTGAAGCTCTGGACCAACAAAAGTCGATTTGGATCACGTGATTTCCTCCCACATTTGACCGCTTCGATAGCCACCTTCAGTTCATCTCTTCCAAATCAAGGGACAGCGAGAGATAATGTTTCCTGAAGGGCCACGGTGACGAGTGGCAGTATCCATGCATTAAACGGCGTCATGGTTTGAGAGATTTTGATTCTTCGCTAAGATACCCTTGATGTTGTGCATCTTTCACACGTACTCCTCCTTTTCCTTGTTGATCTTATCCACCAGTGGTGCTAAGGTTCGGACGGCAACATGTCTACACACCATTTTGAGGTCGATGAGCCCGAACAGGTCATCGTAAAAGCAGATGAGGTTGACCAGACTGGGACCGATATCTCGCCTGTGCCGGACGAAGAACTATTGGCGGAGGTTGTCGATGGTCTCACTTTGGAACCGTCGCCGGTTATTGAAAGGCAAATGCCAGCAGGTCCTGCTTCAGGAAATGCCAGGCCAACAGGGCGACCAGGTCTCGCGCGTGATGCTGCTGCTCCCCCTCCACCAATGCAGCCACCGCCTCCTGCTCCTGGCCAGAATGCGATAGAGTTGGCTCCAGATTCTCTCAGCCTTGCGCAATTGAGACGCATTGTTCAAGACATTCCAAAGGTCGAACAACAGGTATATGCTTTTCGTTATGCCGACACTCAGCCTTTTCATGAAGAGCTTGACGAGTGGTTTCAGTATAGTGAGCCGGAACGAATGATGCTTGTCGGATCCAAGGTTTCATTTCATCAGCAGTGGAAAGAGTCTTGTCATCGACACTCCCTCGACACTGGCACTTCATGGCTTGATGCGGATTTTGACACTAGGAAAAATTTTCTGAAACATCTTCTGACTGGGCTTGATGACTCGGATTTGTACACTCGCATTGAAGCCCTAGAAGCAGTATGCTATGCAATGTGCGGTGTTTGGGGACTTACTGGAGGGAGACCTGTTGATGCTTACCCTGAAAATCCCACTGCTGAGGAAGAGTCAGACAACCCCAGGACGAAATCTCTTCAGATCAAGTGGATCGTTGATAACGTGCTTCTCATTCATGAATGTGGGGGTATTCCAAGACTCTACGAGTACATGAAGTCCATATATGACAAGGAATCAAGCCCGCTGGAAACTTATCCTGTTGATCTGGACAATGAAAAAGAACATGCCACATACCTCATCGCCCGCGAACGAGAAGCGAATCTTATTCTCACGTGTATGTATTTCGTGGTCGAGGTCGCCAGAAGACAAGAAACACTGGACAAGACAAATGTGAAATTACGGGATGCTGTTTCTGCATTACAGCCAAGTCTATTAATTACACTTGTCAAGGTCATTTCTGGACTGCGATGGGAGGACTCGGCCGCCATACCATTTACTCGGATTGCCTTACTGTTTTGGAAATCGATTATCCTCATATTCGGCGGTACTCAGAGTCTAGAGGATGTGAAAAGGGCTCTAGAGCCCAAAATGGATATTCCCACAGATCCAGCTGACCGTCGAGAGCCGTTCTTGACTGCATCTCCGCTGGACTATCATATTTTTCGTCAGGAAGTCACGTCGAAATACCCGGCATATAATCCACCGCCACCAGTCGTGCCTCTAGAGCTGGATCACAAATCTATACTTCCACCCTTTGCAAATCATCCTAGTCGTTTAGCTTCTACACATGGAGTGTCTGGCCCGCCGGCAGTTGGTAGCAGCGGCTCGATCCTTCATCAGCCCGTACACATTGCTACACCAGCTCCGTCCCCGCCGCCATCTCCGATAGGACCAAGTGGAAAAGCAGCGAAGAAGCAAAACTACCAAACAAATCAACATTTTCCATTCATGTACCCACCGTTGGATGATTCAAGCAACAACATCGGAGGCAAAGGTACCAGCGAGATGCAAGACACTCTGGTAGGAAAGAAGTGGGAGGGCAGCGACGTTCCGGCGTCTATTATCGAGGCTGGCAAGCTCTTCTCCAGTCACGTCAAGATGACTAGGGCAACCCGTCAATTATGGGAGGAACGTGAGCGTTTTATGAAATATGAACGAGGCTGGAATGCCGACGATAATGTCAACGAAGGCACGAATGACGAAGAACATTTAGACACAAGCTCGGCTCCATCAGAAAGTCGCAGAGACAGTGTAAGACAAACTAGCCCAGAAACGGAAAATGAAGATGTACAGCGACGATTAGATGCCGTTGAGAACTTCTACGTAAGTCTTTGCAGTCCAAAATGTTAAAAAAAGAAAGCTAACGGTCAAATAGAAACAAGCATTGCCGCATCTTCAAGCAATCGTCATTGTTCTACTAAAAGTCATTTTGACCAATATCAGTTCAATGATCAATCAAGCAAATGGTCAAGGCGGTCATGGGGCAGGGTCGGTCAAATAATTATCTGAATAAGATCATCAACTGACAATCTTCTAGCATGACCAATGGCTATCCGTATGGTGGGACACGGGAGGATTTCTTGAACGATGTTGAAGAGCTTGACATTATCAGACTACGAGAAATCACGGGAAAAGCTATTTCTGGTGCTTTGTTGCTCTTACTAAAGTGGTTCAAACGATCTCGTAAGAACCAGTTTCAGTCGTGGTATCTCTCCCTTGCTGATTGATGGCAGATATCCTTAAGTTTGAGTACATGACACAGTTGCTTCTGGACTCGAATTACCTTCCATTGATACTAAAGATGTTTGCTCATCAAGATGTCGATCACTTGATTGCTCAGCAAAACGATCGCAAGGAGTACAGGTTTGTATCTCCAATTGTCGAACTGTGAATTCGTTCTAATTTTCGTATAGCTTCTTCCATTTCTGCCGGTTCCACTCTGATGACCCGCCCGAAGAGGACGCTTCTATAGAAAACGAATCAATGGATGAGGAAGAAGAGGCTATACCTCCACCGATTCTACGTCGCAGAGCATCAGTGACCGGGAGCTCGTCGGTACGAGGTCCATCGCCTGTAAAGAATGAACAGAGGTATACCGATGACACCACACGTCCTGAAGTCGACGAACTAGGTTACCCAACGGGACCAGTTCCAGAGGACCCTATCACAGCTTACTCCTTCCGCAACTTCTTCTCAGTCATCAACTATCTGCATATCATGCAAAAGATCACACGAGACAAGGCACACCGCTGCCTTCTCCTTGTGCAGTATAGATCTAGCACTATTCTTCGAAAGGGATTAAAGATACCGGACCCCCATCTGCGGCTTTATACTCTCAAGCTATTCAAATCGCAGGTCCCATACTGTGGTCGAAAATGGCGCCAGACCAACATGCGCGTCATCACAGCTATATACCTCTACTGCCGCCCGGAGTTACGAGACGACTGGCTAGCAGGTTCAGACGTCGACGCAGAAGTTGAAGATGCTCTGCCCCTGGAACAGGCGCTTCGTGGTCTCACTCACTGGTGGCACTTGCGTCAATACAAAGACGTTTTGAATATTGAGGAAGAGGGGACTTCGCTATTTGAAGAAGAAAGGGATTTCTTCACCAGGGAATTGGATGCTATAGGCTGGGGTCTTTATGGCGAGGATATGCTGAATGATGTGGATGAAAGAGACTTTGGGATGCCTACGAGTGGGACGACGGAATGGGATGGTGGGCCTTTGCAGATGGAAGGTTGGTGATCAATCATTAGCCTAGTCAAGTCATGGAATGGATGCATTATTGTTCCTGCTTGGTTTTTATCAATACATAGCTACTATTACATTGTTTGGCGTCGAATATCTCATGCAGTTTAGGGTGTCATATCCGCTATCACAATCCCTCTATCCAAGCTCATGATGTACAAACAGTTCTTCGTGCAGGTTTCCAGCTGACAGGATTCACAGGATGCCACTAAACTGAAAACCTCCGATATGTGACATGACACACCCATTACTAAAACAACCGTCCTCTTCGCAACATATGAACACGAGGATGCACCACAGCTGCAGGGGCTACAAGCTTTGGCTTCTGAACAGTTGAATCCAGCTTCCCTTCTGCCTTCCGCTTTTCGATCAAAACAGGCAGCTGTTGCTGTACATACTGCACCAACCGATCGGTCATACTGTTCCCCTTGCCGTACCCCTCTGGACAGCTCTTGGTCTCCTTGTGCTGCAAGAGATCACTCAAACGCTGAAAATACTTATGGCAGGGCTGGCATGTAAACAGATGAATATCAGACACCCAATACCCCTTGAGATCAGGCGTCAGATTCGCCCAAAAGTGCCTGACGACGAAACGAATGTCCTCTGTGGTAGCGCCGCCGGTGCAAGTCCCGGATTCGATGTGATTGAACGCGGAGGAGCGCAGAGCGAATTTCTCGGGGCAGACGGGGCAGGCCACTGTCAGAGGGCGGTGTGTGATGGCGTGACCTGTGAACTCGTTCACGTTTCTGAAACACTCCTTGCAAATCGAGCACATGAAGTGGAAATGCTGGAAATGCTGCATTAAGCCTTCATAGGATGGCGCAAACCAGTTGCATGGTTCGCACCAGAGATGCTCCTGCTCAAGATGATCTTGGAGTTCAGTGAAGGTCGGGTAGTCCTTCGTGTAGTGGCAGAGGACGCAGAGGTTGTGGTCAAGAGAGGTCTCGAGGTGGAGCATAAACAGGTCCCGGCAGCAGTAAGAGACCTTGCAGCGGGCACAGATCGTTTCGCCGGTGGGCGACATGTGGACTGGGACTCCCGGAGATAGTGAATCTTTCAGGGGGTAGGTGCGGAATGGCTCGTGTCCGTCGATGAAGTGGCCAGGGTCTGTATTGACGAACTGGCTCAGTTTGACGGCTTGGTGGACATGAGGGCATGGGCGAGGAATGGGTATGGGTGGGAAGCTTGGGGGCATGAAGCTCGGAGGCACATTTTGGAAGTCCATGGAATGAGCCATCAGAGTAGCTGAAGGGGCTCGTCGAGGTGATGCTGTTGTTGCTGACAAGATGCAGTGATGATACTTGACAGTCTTGAAGCAATATGTTCGAGGGGTGAGAGTTACAGAGAAGACAGAAAGAGAAGGGCAGCGTACACATTTTACGTCTTTGTTTATAATATGATAAACCACTTAACATTTCATCATTTTGCTGGGTTTGTCCGTAAAAGTCAATGAAATGCACAAGCAGAGGCGGAGGATGTTTTGGGAATCACCGGTGAAGTGAAGGGTCTGGGCTGAAGCACACACACACACACACACACATTTGTCTCTGGAAGGAAGTAACCAAACATAGGAGATAGGGAACCAACTCTCCAGGCATCTTGCTGCTACTTTGTTTCGCAGGTATCAATCAGACTCCTGAAGCCCTTGGTTGACGCAAGAATGGTATCTTCAAGAATACTTGACCAAATTTCAGAATCACATCATTGACCAGACTACATATATACTCTACAAGGAGCTCTGCGTCTACGTCTCGAGCTATAATCTACATACGTTTATGCACATGTTCAATAGAAGTCAAATACAAGTCCAGAAAGTATCAATATGTAACAATGAGGCTGGCATAACGCTTGCTCTCCACGAACTCAAATTTCATTGACATCCTAGTGCTATCTACATTCTGTGCTCTTCCTGAATTAATCCACGCTTCATCTCTAGCTTACTGTAAGATTTTTCAACTGCCTGCACGTGCTTCCTCGACATTTAGCATGCGTCCACGGGTCCGCAGAGTATGTAAGTAATGTCGGCCAACTGGGGTTGAAGCGGAAATCAATACTTCTCAGAACGTCTGGGTAAACGTATCAGCTGTACAACTCAATCAGCTTCAACTCAACCAATATACACTTAATTTCCCTAAACTGCTCTTTCCTGATGTTGCCTTTTACGATCAATCGTTGCTTACAAATTTCCTATTTGGGACAATTCGCGATAAGGATCGTGCCTGATAACTGAGCCGCACGTGACCTCCCGTCGTGGGAAGTTTTTTTTTTATTTTGCATACGGCGGATCTCAGACAAATCTCGCCATACACAATCAACAACTCTTCTCCGCTCTCCCTTGACAGAGCTTTTCAGAAAGCGAGATTTATCTCAGTCGCTCGATATGGCTTCTGACGAAATTGTTTGGCAGGTTATTAACCAGCAATTCTGTGCGTTCAAGCTCAAGTACGTAAATACTCAACAAATTTTCAAAATCTCAATACGGGAGAAGGAAAAAGAAAATGGCTGACGAATTGAGAATTGCAGAACCACAAAAGGCCAGAACTTCTGCCGCAATGAATACAACGTCACTGGATTGTGCAACCGCCAAAGCTGCCCATTGGCAAACTCTCGCTATGCCACTGTTCGCTCGGATCCTGAAACAGGAGCCATGTACCTCTACATGAAGACCATTGAACGCTCGCACATGCCCAGCAAATGGTGGGAAAAGATAAAACTGTCATCCAACTACACCAAAGCTCTGGCCCAGGTCGACGAGCGATTGATATACTGGCCCAAATTCCTCATACACAAATGCAAACAGCGCCTCACGCGGTTGACGCAGGTCAATATTAGGATGAAGAAGCTTATCAAAGAAGAGGAGCGTTTAGGTGAAAGGGTCGTGCCGAAGTTGGCGCCGAAGATTAGGAGACGCGAGGAGACGAGAGAGCGGAAAGCGGAGGCTGCTGCTAAGGTTGAGAGGGCTATTGAGCGTGAACTTATTGAACGTCTTCGCAGTGGTGCATATGGTGATAGACCGCTCAATGTTGAGGAGGGGATTTGGAAGAAGGTGCTTCGTGGATTGGAGAGGCAAGGTGAGGGTGAGAGAGATGAGGATCTTGATGAGGGCGAGCAGTGGGATGAGGAGGATGAGGAAGAGGAGGGTGTTGGTGAAGTTGAGTATGTTAGTGATTTGGACGAAGATGAGGAGGATCTTGAGGATATTGAGGAGTGGCTTGGAGGAGATTCTGCCGATTCTAGCGATGAATACGATGACGAGGACGAGGACGAGGATAGCGATGACGATGAAGGCAGTGATGACTCAGCTGCTGAGGACAAGAAGAAGCCTGCTACCGGTGACAAGCGCAAGCGTGCCGCGCTGCCTCCCAAGCCTCGCAAGAAGGGCGCTCGTGTTGAGATTGAGTACGAGACTGAAGGTCCTGCGAAGGAAAGCGTTCTGGCATAATTGCTGCATTGCTGGCGTTTGGTGTTGTATGTAGAGTTTTCATTATTTCGTTGCACATTTTTTAAATCAATAAAAGCAATCTGTTTTTGATCCATGACTAGTAAAATATTTTATGCGATCTTGAAGAGTTGGGTTCTCTGTAGATGACCCACATACAATAAGGTTGTATGCGGTGAGTGGGCCGCAGTAGGCGCAGCTCACCACTGAAACACTCCTTACACTCAACTTCATTACAAGTTTCACGTTTTTGTCGAATACTTTCTCACCTAGCTGGGTTGCATATACACAAAAGGTGTACAAACGATACATCAATATTCCAGCATATATCGAACTTCCACTCTGACCCACGAAGCTCCAAGCTATCCTGCCTACCCCTCCTCCGAGAGCGAGGAGTGACGAACAGAGATACAGCTCTCATTCAACAAAATACAGCACCATGTCTTCATATCTAGCCTCCCTCGCCTCATCAACCACAATCTCCACCCTCGGCACCCGCCTCAGCAGTCTTCGCCGCGCAATCGGCTCAGGCGACGAAAAAGACGACCCGGACAACGAAGACAGCTCACACATCTCCAACGTCCTTCGTGCCTACTACACGGAAAAGGGTCGCCCATTCCCCGAATGGCTTCCTCCAGACCCAAAGGCGCCCGTTCCTCAACCGCGGATGGTGGCTACGCAGGCATCGCTCCAACAGGGGAATACGAACGCATACGGTCAACCGCAGGCACAATATACAGGTCGCGGGGGCGGCCTGGGCGATTTATGGGGTGAATCGGGGCCTGCGCAGCCGCCACAGTCACAGACAGCCAGTTTACGAAGTCGAGGAGGGTCAAGGACGCCCGTTGCCGCTATAGGCAATAATAATACTACTAATACTACACTTCGACCGGAGCATCAGCAGCAGCAGCATCATTCGCAAACACCTTCGCCGCATTCGGTTTCGAGGAGACCGCTGCCTAGTCAGCGCGGTGAATCATATCAGTCGTCGCATTCGAGTTCGGGCATGTCGGATAGAGGGGCGTCGTCGGGCGGTTCGGCATCGGAGAGGTTACGGGCTCGATTGCAGGGTGGATTGGGTAGCAGTAGTCAGAGTCCTCCACCTTCGAGGTCGCAGCCACAGCAATATCAAGCGTATGCTTCGGATGGGGGCCAGGATTATGGATCGAGTGGTGGGACCGGAGGATATAAGCGTCCTGGGGGATTGCCTAGTGGTCCTAGGCCCGGGGGTTATAGGTAGATGTATTTTCATGCTTGTCTGTCTGGCGGATATTTGAGAAAGGTTGAGCGTTTGCTCAGATTTTGCTGCATGTGATACCTTTCTATATCTTCCAGCTCTAGAAATGCTAATGAGTTATGGCCAAAAGTCTGACAAGAACTGGTGTCTAATTCCGAGAGAACAACATGGTTCCCCGCCGTGATTTCCAAAATGAGATTTCTGGTCGCGTCAGGTGACCGAACAGTATGATCTTTGGTTATCATGGTGGATAATGCGTGCGTGAAAGACCGGCAGACATTCTGCGAGAAATGCGAGTACTACGGACAAGGCAAGAATCGTTACAATCGTTGTAATGTTTACGGAAAACGAAAATTACTTTTCGGTACCACATCCTACTATTCTAGCATTTAAGGGAGTCCTTTTGGCTCGAATGGTCAGTTCCATGGGTCTGATATCGCTTTAACTTGCCAGGTATAATTGGTGGACTGTTCCAGCTCCAACAGATGAACAAGGGTGCTCCATTCTCACATCATACTACACTTGTACAGATCCCGATACGGGGCATCTCGTACCCCAGTAAATATGACGAAGTAAGAAATTGCGTTTGGTGCGGGAGAACGAATACCCGCCTCGTATTCACCCCGACTCTGAGTCTCGTGCTTCGAAAACATCGGAAGTCCAAGCCGGCGCAAACATTGGAACGGGATCTTCTAGGAAAAGTCTCGGGCTGCAAACCCTAAATCGGCATGCCGGCCCTGGGGCTAGACCGGCTTCGGCAAATCTTTCTCGTGTTCAGCAACACCACCCCCTCCACAACGCCGGCTGGGGAATTTCCAGGAAATGAGGCAAGCTGTTGGCGTTGGGGTTATGGAGAGGAAAGTTAATCACTTACTGTATGCATTCGTCGGTGAATGAAGAGTCTGAAATTTGTTGCCGGACCCTGGCTTCTTTAAGAAAACACCACGTACTATAAACGGAGACTGGTACTCCGTACCCCAGGGAAAAGTGTAAATGGCCGGTTAGGTTCACGCTAGCCGGAAAGTGGTTTCCGAATTGAGTTTTTTGCAGAGGCATGAATATTGTCCGTTGTTCGTTCGGTCTACGAGACGACTTGAACGGGATCACCTCACTTAGTCTACGGTGTAATTTTTTTTTGGTCGTAGAACTTGCTATCCATACACTGAATATATTAGATGAAAATGCTGAGGAATGAATAGGAAACTTCACATAGTAAGGTGACACGCGAACACAAGCAGCGGCCAATCAGAGGCCGTTTCAAGGCTCCATCCGTGGTGATCGACAGAAAAAAAGCCATGATTGGCTGATAGGTCTAGCGTCCCCTCCATCGGCGACTGGTAGACCCACAGTCCCAGAACGGGCAGCAACGATCGTCGTCATTGCGTGCATCGCTCCTTCCTCGCATTGTAGACAATGACTGTGCAAAAAGGCAGGAGAGAATCCGGAGCCCCGTGGGCGATGATCGCGTGATTGGCCAGCCCAGAACCCTCCGCACTCGCTCGCTTTTCCTCCAGATTCTTTCTCCATAAAAGGCACGTCCTGCCCTTGCATCTCTCTTCTGTTGTACAGCTACCACTTTCTTGCATGCGCAGCGCTGACTTATAGGTCGTCAGGCCTTTCTCTCTTCTTCTACTATTTTTTGTTTCTATATATATACACACACACAATGGAGCACTCCCAACACGTCGAGGCCGGCGAGAAAGTTCCCGATATCGACATGGACGATGTCAAGGGCAACTCCAACGCCGCCCAAGAGGCCGCCATGGACGCCGAAATCGCCCGCCTAGAGGAGTCCTGCCAGGGCCTCAAGCGGCCCAGATTCGAACTATCCTTCTCCAACCCCGCAACCTTTACCTACGTGCTTGTCGGCTTCGCATCTCTGGGAGGTCTGCTTTCGGGTCTCGATCAGTCGCTCATCAGTGGTGCGAACATCGATTTGCCGATCGATTTGAATCTCTCGGCGAACCAGGCTAGTCTGGTGAATTCCGGTATGCCGCTGGGTGCTGTGGCCGGTGCGTTAATTCTGTCGCCGTCCAACGAGTATCTTGGTCGTAAAAATTCGATTATCTTGTCGTGTATCTTGTACACCATCGGCGCTGCCCTTGAGGCTGGCTCTATAGATTTTGGTATGATGTTTGCCGGTCGTTTCATTCTCGGCACTGGTGTCGGTCTCGAAGGTGGTACTGTCCCTATCTACGTTGCGGAGAGTATCTCGTCCAGTCTTCGCGGAAATCTTGTGTCTCTCTATCAGTTCAATATTGCTCTAGGTGAGATTCTGGGTTATGCAGTGGCCGCCATCTTTATCGGCGTCAAGGGAAACTGGCGATACATCCTGGGTTCATCTCTTGTCTTTTCTACCGTAATGTTTATCGGCATGCTCTTTATGCCCGAGAGTCCGCGTTATCTCATGTTCAAAGACCGCGAGCAAGAAGCATACACTGTCTGGAAGAAGATCCGTGGTTTCGACACCTACGAATCTAAAGCCGAATTCCTGGCCATGCGCGAAACGTGCCAGATTGAAAATGAAGAGCAGGCCCAGACCAAGAGATTCCCCTGGTTGGACTTTTTCACCAACCCGCGCGCTCGTCGTGCACTCGTCTATGCAAACATCATGGTCTTCCTGGGTCAATTCACCGGCGTCAACGCAGTCATGTACTATATGAGCGTGCTCATGGAATATATCGGCTTCACGTCCAAAGACGCAGTTTTCATGTCCCTCGTCGGCGGCGGCGCATTGATGCTCGGCACAATCCCCGCCGTGCTGTACATGGAACGTTTCGGTCGTCGGTACTGGGCCAATCTCATGCTTCCTGGTTTCTTCGTTGGACTCATCTTCGTCGGCGTCGGGTATCAGATTAACCTTGAAACACACCGCCAACTCGCCGAGGGTCTGTATCTCACCGGCATCATTCTGTACATGGGCTTTTTTGGTTCTTACGCCTGCCTAACTTGGGTCATCCCCGCGGAGGTCTACCCTACTTACCTCCGACACTACGGCATGACGACTTCGGACGCAAACCTGTTCCTCTGCAGTTTCATCGTCACCTACAACTTCACACGCATGATGAACAGCATGACGCGCATCGGTCTCACGCTCGGGTTTTATGGCGGCATCGCGGTGCTGGGCTGGGTATACCAAATCCTGTTCATGCCAGAGACAAAGAACAAGAGTCTGGAGGAGATTGATGAGTTGTTTAGTAAGCCGACTTCGGTGATTGTGAAGCAAAATGTGAAGAATACGGTGCAGGTTATGAGGGATTTGGCTGCCTTTAGATTTAAGAAGGTTTTCATGCCAGAGTAATCTATTTCAATAGATAGGTATGACCTTGAAGATATGAGGATATGTTGGATATGTAGCTAGGTATATAAATCCTGATGTGATACCTCTTTTTCAGCAGGACTATGAAATCAATTGATACATCGAAGACAATTCAATTCGGATTAAGTGCAACTGGTCAATCAGGACACCTCTGTAGATATATAGAAAGGAGTATACCTAGGAATATTACGTATAAGCAAGTCCACATTGAATCAACCTCAATGTCGACATCAAGACTATGATACTAGCAATGCCCATAACAGACAACAAATCGAAAACGCCAACCAAATGTGTACATCGAAACTCGTCACAATAAATTCAGTACCATGTTCTCTTTCTCAATGACTCGTTTCAGTCAGATAATTAGTAGGTGTTTCGGTATCAACAAACAAAAGAGAAAGACAAAGAAAAAAAAAGACAAAAATATATAGAATAAAACATTTTTCAGAATGGAAGACTACACAACTCAAAACGCATCCTCTCTAAGGAGTCGTGAACTCATCTATATACCTCATTTCGCCATGACATCCACGTATCCGCGCCCCTTCTTCTTGCTCTTGACGGTACCGCCTTTGCGTGCCGTGGGCGCCCCAAGGAGATCATCAATGGAGCTGGCGTTGCTGAGAGATGTTGTCGATGGTCGTGGTGGGGGTGGTTGCATTGCCGGTCCTAGACTTGGACCGCTTGCTGCTGGCGACGAACCAGCGGCTGTAGCAGCGGTAGTAGATACAGAACGAGGCGGGAGTCCGTTCGGTGCAAATCCTACAGCCGGGCTTGTGCCCAATGATGATGCACCGGCGCCGGTAGATGGGCGACTATCTGGAGTCGTGCCCAGTTGTGATATGGACGGTGGTCGTTGGAGCATGGGCGGACCAGAAGATGCACTACCCATGCTGACGGATCGACTTTGCGGGCCAGGGCCCCTGGGAGGTGGCGGCGTGGCTCGCGCAGATGCAGTCGCGCTGTTGGGATCTTTCTTGTTGATCCATTTCTTGAGCTCCGGGTCGTAGTAGAAGGAGTTTTCTTCACCCAATTTGGCGCGAATAGGTCCGCCGGTGGCTTCGCCTTCTTTCTTGCCGCCCCACCAGCCGCCGAACCAGCCTTTCTTAGCTGCTGCAGGTCGTTGTGCTGTTGACTCGTTAGCAAATTGAACTTGGAGCACTGGGAATGAGCTTACCATCTGCTTCGGCGGCTTTTCGAACTGCGTCATCCGCCTCTCGGTCACGACGAGCCTTTTCAGCCCGTTGAACTGCTGCTGCTCGAGCAGCCAGGTCATCCTCGTCGTCATCATCCATAAAGGATTTCTTCTTGGGCTTCTCGGCTTCATCTGCTTCATCTTCCTGTCCAGGGCCATCAGTGGACATGCCCAAATCCGGCTGGTATGAAGGCGGTTCGTAAGACGTCATAGCAGGTGGCTCATAGCCACCATAGTGAGGGATTTCAGCCGGTGCTGTCTCCTTGACTTCGTGAAGAGGCTGGCCAAATCTCTCCGGCGACGCCTGCAGTCCACTGGTCAAAGCTGACTGTTGTGGAGCAGCATAAGCTTGTTGTGCCTGTGGAGCTAGATCTTCTTCAACAGGGGCAAGTGGCATGTAAGAAGACTGTGGCGGAGTTGAATGGTATGGGAACGAAGTCGGTGAGCCATATGCGTTGGCTCCTAAATTGTATGGACTAGATTCCACCGGTGTGGCGGGCTCTTGTGAGCCTCGTCTTGCATTATATGTGACGCCAATGGAAGGTGACCTTTGAGAATCCATCGAAGTCCGTGCGCGGTATTGTTCAGGAGACGAACTTGGAGCGAACTGATTGGCAGGTGCATATCGAGAGAACGCGTTAGTTGCCGGTTGAGCCATCGGGTACGACCCGTACACCTCAGAGACCGATGGAGGTCGGCTGATAGTAGCAGCCTCAGTGACCTTTGAAAAAGGTCCAACATCCGCGTCCATGTTCGAACCATTACTAGCCGCATCACTTTCATCTCCAGCTACAAAGCTACTAAATCTCGCCCACATGGAACCTGATACCTTCTCCATGCTGGGTTTGGACATCCATGAGGAGGAGCCGTCACCTGGAGCTTGCTTGAGTCGTGTTGCAAGTTCATCGATCTCGGCGAATAGACGCTGATGGTAGTAAGGAGAAGGCTTGGTAGAAGCTTTGAGCACGCTGCCAATAGCCTCGCAATATTGCATGGCCTCACTCTTCAAGCCCTTATCCGCGAGTATATAAGCATGCTGCAACTTGTATGACTGGAAATATGGCAATACAGCTGCCGTGGTTCCTGTCAAGACCGACGTTGCGAATTCGTACACCTCGGTAAGAGCAATGGCATCTTCGTCTCGGAAGAATGTAGTGGGGAAATTAGAGTGATCCGCGCCCAGGAGGACAATAGAAGCTTGTGGGTCATCGGCTGCGCCAAAGATTGATCGCTGCGAGAATGCCTTAGCGAACAAATAACAAACATGTGCAGCTTCTGTCCGACCATACGAGCCTAACAACTGGCCCATGGCACATAGCGCTTGATGGTCGTCAGGACTGCGGTTGTTGATAATCAGTCCTAGAGTCTCGCGCCATCTTTCCAAGCCATCCACAGCATTCTTGTTAATACCCTGGCCCTCTTTGCTGACCATCTGCAATCCGAGCCTCGCAGACGGAGGCACGAGCTCGTCAATACTTTCTTCGGTATTTCCAGAAAGTACTGCGTACAAAGCAGCCAACGATTCAACGTTTTCACCAGTTGATCGAACCTCTCTTCTCACAAATTCTTGAACCACTTGCTTCCAAAGCGCCTTGTCTAAGCTCGAGGACATGATCATCGCATGGCCCCATAACCGGTTATCCACTGCTAGCCAAACTGCCTTGTCGCGGTTTCCACCAAGTAAATCAGTCTTGATCTGTCCCAAAACCTTGGATGAAACGGGCTCCGGTGATACAGAGCCATCGGTAGGTTGATACGACCCTGACGTAGCTCTAGAATCGTAACCAACACTCTGTTCTGTCGATTCCAGCTCGGGGGATATAACGCTTCTGATCGACTTTTCGATATCGGCAGCTCCTTCCAAGACGCCATCATTCTCAACCAGTATCCGCAAAAGCTTCCATAAGACTATCTTCTCATCGAGCCTCCTGAAAGCATCGGGTTCTTGGTATAGTGAAGACGGAACGCCCTCGTTCTCTAGAGCAGCAATTCGACTAGATAGCCACGCCACAACGTCCTTCTTCTTTGACTTCGTCTTAAGAGGCCCAGGATACCGTACAATATCTCCGTCGGAAGGAAGAATCTGTTTGACCTGGCGTACTTGAGGCTCACCAGGCGCAGGATGAATCATAGGACTCATCTGGCCAGCAATATACCGCGGAACATGTTGAGGGAAACACGAAGATACTAGACCACCAAATGCAAACTTGAACACTGGGGCTCCTTTCCAACGTTGCAAAGGATCCAATTCTCTTCCGTCGGTGGGCGGTATGAAATTCAGCTCCGGGACATCTCGAACACTTGATGTGACTTGCGGAATAGCGTAAGGATTCACGGCCTTGGTCGGCGAACTAGGTGCATGCACAGAAGCAGGTCTTTGAACCGGCTCTTTTGATGTTCTAACTAATTGTGGTCCAAATGACTGTCTACCTGGTGATTGTGTCTGTGATCTTCGTGGGGGCCGGAATCCAAGGTCGTTTGCTTGAGGCAGTATAATGTTGGATTGGATAGGACCTCCGTTTGGTAGATAAGGTGATTCGGTGGAAGGGCGTCGAGATGGTTCGCTAGGCAAAACGGGGACATATGGGTTTGTCGGCGGGCTGAAAGGAGGTGCTGCTTGAGTCTCTGAAGGCAACTGTGGAACTACGTCGCTAGCCAACTCGTTGGCAGGCACAGAGAACGATCCCCGAGTGTGATTAGATGCAACAGGATATGATAGAGAGGACGACCCGGATGAAGTAGATGGTCTCTGTTGCGGTTGCTGTGCTTCATACGCCGCCTTTTCGTGATGGGCAAGCGGGCTTGATGTGCGTGGCAGAAACGCAAGGTTATTAGGCTGAGACGCATAACGATTTCTCCCATTCACCGGCGGCTGAGATGAGGGCGGTGCTGGTGAATAGCGAGCGGACAATGGTGATTTGCCCGTCGTACTGGGTGGCTTTGGCGAATACCGAGGACCAACGCCCGGTCCGGCCGAGGCCGTTGGTACGGTGAGGTTAGCATACGGACCAATGCGCTCGGGAGATTGAAGCTGATTCTGATATGCGACTTCTGGAGCTATTTGCGATGGTGATAGAGACGAAGAAGGCACTGCTGGCGGTAACATTGACTCGGTCGGAACGGGGACGGCGACCGGGGCGTTCGATACTGCCGGCGCAGAAGGGTTATAAACACTGGTACGACTTGCAGGGCGTTGTCTCGGAGCTGGGGCAGGTAGCTCTTCAAAAAAGTTCTGAGCCACAGGAACAGTGCCGCGCACAGATCCGGGAATGTCATTTTCGGCGATTGGAGGAGGCATAGAGCGGACAGTAGGAGTCGAAACGGACATCGGATTGCTACTTCTTTGAGGAGGGAGAGGGGGCATCCCGGTCGATGAAGGTGGTGGTGGTGCAGTCTTGCGGGTTGTTGCTGCTGCTCGTCGTGGGCGCGGTGCCAATGAGTCAGGAAGGTCGTAGGGCGACTTGTATCCATCCTTCGCTTGGTCCACAAAGCTAGATGCTCTTGAGGCCTCACTCAGAGGTTGAGCCTGGGGTATTCCGAATGGCGTCGCAGTCATAGCTCCAGGGGGGGGGATTGTAGGCAAGCTTTGGAAAAGCTCAGATGACGAGGGCTGATGCGGAGCATATGGATTGGCGTAGTACGAAGCTGTAGGTGGCTGAGTTGACCAAGCATCGCCTGCTGAGTCTCCACCGAAAAACGAGGGCTCTTCCGGTAGCTCTTGTGCCTCATTTAGGGTATTATCCTCTAACAGAAGATCATCGTCGTCATCATCCAATTCTGCTTCCCACCTCGCTGCGAGATCTTCCTCTTCTTTCGGCTCTTCAACACCAGGAACCTCTTCTACATCGTCCAATTCTGCTTGCCATCTCGCCGCAAGATCGTCGTCTTCTGGCGTTTGAAAAGCAGCAGGAGAGTCTGCCACAGGGGAATCGGGGACACCGTTGTCAAGCGAACCGAGAATGTCGTAGGTGCTCTTACGAAGAATGGCCGGTTTCTCAAACGTCGAAGCATCTTTCGTAGCTGTCGATACGAAGAAATCGTCCGCATCATCGTCTCCGAACACATCAAGTTGAGGCTCAGCCTTGTCTGCCTCATCTGCCTGAAAGTCCACCTCATTCTCAACTAGCGGAATACCTTCTTCATACCGTGACTCGGCTTCTGGTGGTACATAGATAGGTTTAGTTTGTGTTTTCAGTTGGTCAAAAAATCCGTCTTCGTCCTCCGCGGCTTCTGCCTCCCAGGAATTATTACTATTGTTCTGACTCGCGTCCGCTTGTGAGGCGATAAATGTGTCTTCTTGCTGGCCAATTTGTGAATTCTCATAAGTCTGCGGCACGGCGGGTTCTGTAGAAACCTCTTCATCAACGGGTTCCGCAGCGGTCTCTATCGGAGGAAAGGAGTTCGTTCGAGCGGCTACATCCTCTCTTTCGAAAGGGTTCTGACTGTGAACATCCCAGGTAGCGTCGTCTGTTTCCCCGCCCCAGTTGATGTCGAACGGCTTGTTTTCTTTGGGCAATTTATCCGTAATTTCCTTTGATGTAGCGGGAGATTCGAGATGTTCATCGGTCGAAGCAGGTGAAACGTTAGGCTCGTCTAGTGATCGAGAAAGAACTTCCGGCACGGTATTCTCTCCCATTATATGATCAGCAGATGTTTCGTCTGTTTGTGATGGCGGTTTTGTTGCAGGCACTGAGATCGACTCGGCTGCCGATGCGTCCGGCGCGTGCTCTGGCCTCATGGCTGGATTCCACGATGCGCCCGTCAAGTGCGGCGTTATTAAGTTTTCGGGGAGATGCGACATTGTTTCTGTCATATTTGCAAAACACAAAAACACAAATTAAACTGTTCCCGGTCAGCGCATTTGCATACAACTTGCGAGTTTCTCTCAGGGGCCAGGTGGCCAGTTATTGGGGGGCGGATTTGGGTCGGACGTACACGTATAGTACAGAATTATCACCAAAAGTATCAAGGGCCGGAAACCAAAGAAAAGAAATACTGGCGAATGAATCCGGCCTATAGCTGCTCACACAGGGCCACATATAGCATCCTGGAGATGAGAATCGAATATGCAATGTGAAGGACAAGAAAGAGCCGCGACCAGGTTGACGTGATGTTTTAGTTGATTAGCTGTCAGCACGGGGACTGACGCTATCTTTGACAAATGTGGGACTCTGAATGCCTGAATGCTAAGGCAGAACAACTGTTCTCCTGAATACGGTCTCCACGACTATGATAGGAAGCACACCTTCTCGTTAGGAGAAATATAATTTTGGACTATATGTGTCCTGTTCTACTATAGACATCTACCCACTCGCTAGTATTACTCGGATATATTGGAAAATCGGAAGTAACGGGGTTGTACATGCCATTAGCTACTCCGTATGAATTCAAGGAAGAATAAAACCTTACAAAAGTATGCTACTCGTAACAATCCCCAATCCACATACGTACTGGAGTTCTGAATAAAGCTTTAATAGTCCAAATACAAAGTGAGTACGTACGTAGAATCACAATAAGGGGGCTATTGAAGACAAAGTGGGAAACTGGAAACGTGGACTGTGGCGCATGTAATGTCAAGTCATGTGATTCGTCCGTAGGCTCCTTCCATTTCGATGATGTACGTAGCATCCGTCCGCTCACAAATAACAACTTTCAATTTCTCGATTTCCCTTTGCAGGCAGAGGGCTATCAAAGATTCCAACGTGCGACTTTCAACTGATTTGCTTTCTATTCATTATCTTTAGCGCCGCCTCCTTGCCATTAAATCATCTCGAACGCGCGGCGAGCCGCACTGGGCTATTCATCGTTGACGCACTGCCTTGATATGACTTACTGTCTTGTTCGCAGGAGCTCGCGCTGGCTGCTCCTCAACTAAAACCGTTGCCGGCGGAGTTCGAACGTATCTACATCAACAAAATGTCACTCTCCGCAGAATACCTTCACGGCATTGATCATTCCGACCCTCCTTCCGACGACGATCTAGATCTCGAAGAGCTCGATCCGGAATCCGCAAGGTATCGCCAAGGGTCGAGGACAAGTCAAGACAATAGTAGACAAGTTGATGGCTACGGAGCTCGAATAGCTTTAAGGAATTTGCGCACTCGCAAAAGGAACCGCTTATGGAATCGAGATCATCAAGGGGCGGACCACGACCTCGACAGTTTATTCGATGACCGAGACGATATCGCTTTCAATGCACACGAGGATGATGCCCCCCTTTTAAGTGGGCAGAGAAGAAGCAACACTTCCTTTGACGACCGTCGTCCGGCCAAAGCTCGACTTCCCAGTTTCCGCTCCAACGCACCGTCGCGGACCCCGGATGCACCCTCAAGCTCTGCGTCCGCGCGAGAGGTTCTTGTGGGTCAGACACAACATCTGAAATTTCCAGCAAATGCGGTCTCTAATGCCAAATACACCCCGTGGAGTTTTCTTCCGCGTACTCTTTATAACGAATTTTCATTCTTCTTTAATCTGTACTTCTTGTTCGTGGCGCTCTCACAAGTCGTACCCGTACTGCGAATCGGTTATATGTCGTCGTATATCGCTCCGCTTGCTTTCGTCGTTGCTATATCCTTGGGTAAAGAAGCTTGGGATGATATTGGCCGAAGAAGAAGGGATGCTGAAGCAAACGCAGAAGAGTTTACTGTTTTGTCCTTTGGGCCGCCTGCTGGTGGAAACTCGAGAATTGTGTCTGATTCAAGGCTTGGCGAAAATGTCTATGAAATTACGAAGAAGTCGCGAGATTTAAAAGTTGGAGAAGTGCTGAAGATGAAAAAGGACCAGCGACTGCCCGCAGATGTTGTCATTTTGAAAAGCACAGTAACGGAATCGACTGTGCAGCCAGATGCTGTCAATAATATTCAGACACCTGAGGTTGACCTCCTTGAGGCAAGCTCAGAAGCTACCCCGACAACCGAGACGAACGGAAAGGCGGGAAATAAGGAAGAAGCAATTCAAGCCAGCGGCGCCAGTGATACCTTTATACGTACTGATCAGCTTGATGGGGAGACCGATTGGAAACTTCGGCTTCCGTCAACACTTTCTCAGACACTCGACTTGCGTGATTTTCAACGCTTAAAAGTCCACGCCAATGCTCCTGACAAGCGTATTAACGACTTCGCAGGCAAAATTGAATTGCTTCCCCCTCTGTACAGCTCATATGACCCCCCCGTCAACAAACCTACAGCCCCAGAGAGCAATGACCCAAATGAGAATGCTGAGTCTGAAAGTGACATCAAGTCTTCCCCGCTAAGTATCGACAATACCGCCTGGGCGAACACCGTACTTGCATCAAACACCATCACGTTTGCAGTCATCATCTATACTGGATCGCAGACTAGGTCTGCAATGTCAACATCGCCATCGAGATCCAAAATCGGTCTACTTGAATACGAAATTAACAACCTTACCAAAATTTTGTGCATTCTAACTCTGTTACTATCCATAGTCCTGGTGGCACTTGAAGGTTTCCAACCCACAAACGACAAAAAGTGGTATGTCGCGATAATGATCTACTTGATTTTGTATTCAACAATCATTCCTATGAGTCTGCGGGTGAATCTCGATATGGCAAAAACCATCTACGGCAGATTTATAGAGCGCGACCTCGATATTCCTGGAACCGTTGTCAGGACGAGCACAATTCCTGAGGATCTCGGTCGTATTGAGTACTTACTTTCTGATAAGACGGGCACGCTGACGCAGAATGGTAAGTCATTTGTCCTCCAATATCTCATGCTAGTCGCTTACGAAAACAGAGATGGAACTGAAGAAAATACATGTTGGAACCGTTTCATACGCGAATGAAGCTATGGACGAAGTTGCATCATACATCAAACAAGGCTTTGTTGTATCTGACAGCAGTCGTCAGTCTCTAATTACACCATCAACGGTTTTCGGCGCCCAAGTTGGTACCGGTGCTGCCACCAGAACGAGGAGAGAAATCGGCACTAGAGTAAGGGACTTGTTATTAGCGCTGGCTTTGTGCCACAATGTCACCCCAACCACGGACGAGGAAGACGGGCGCAGAGTCATCAATTATCAGGCTTCCTCTCCTGACGAAATTGCTATTGTCAAGTACACAGAGGAGGTCGGACTTCGAGTGGCTTACCGAGACCGAAAAACCATATTGCTTGAGTCAACAAATACAAATCAGGTTGTCGTTCGGGTCCAGATTTTAGAAGTCTTTCCCTTTACATCGGAGAGCAAGCGCATGGGTATCATTGTTCAGTTCGAACATGCTACAGCAGGTACCGCGCAATCAGAAACCGAACCTGAAATTTGGTTTTACCAAAAAGGCGCAGATACAGTCATGTCGTCGATTGTTGCAGCGAATGATTGGCTTGATGAAGAAACTGCTAATATGGCGAGAGAAGGATTACGTACACTGGTCGTTGGTCGGCGGAAGCTATCTCTAGAGCAATATCGTGGTTTCACAGCTGCATACAAGGAGGCCTCAATGGCATTACAGGACCGCGACACTGGAATGGCAAAGGTTGTCGGTGGATACCTTGAACGTGATCTTGAGCTTTTAGGAGTCACCGGTGTAGAAGATCGCCTTCAACGAGATGTGAAGCCATCCCTTGAATTACTTCGAAATGCCGGAGTCAGAGTGTGGATGTTGACTGGAGATAAAGTCGAAACAGCAAGATGTGTAGCAATTTCCGCCAAGCTTGTTGCTCGGGGACAATACATTCACACCGTCTCTAAACTCAAAGAAAAAGCAGCAGCTCTTGAGACCCTAGATTTTCTACGACATAAGACTGATGCTTGTCTTTTGATCGATGGAGAATCGCTATCTCTCATGCTCAGCCAGTTTCGGTCTGCATTCATCACCGTGGCAGTCGCTCTTCCTGCCGTGGTTGCTTGTCGATGTTCTCCGACCCAGAAAGCAGAAGTCGCAGAGTTGATTCGACAACATACTAAGAAACGAGTCTGTTGTATTGGCGACGGTGGTAACGATGTCTCCATGATTCAGGCTGCCGATGTGGGCATTGGTATTGTTGGAAAGGAGGGTCGACAAGCCTCCTTAGCTGCAGATTTCAGCATCACACAATTCCACCATATCACTAAACTGCTGGTTTGGCACGGGCGTAACTCTTATAAGCGATCGGCTAAACTAGGTCAATTCATCATGCACCGTGGTTTGATAATCAGTGCGTGTCAGACCATGTACAGCATCGCCAGTCATTTCGATCCGAAAGGCCTGTTCATCAACTGGCTAATGGTCGGGTATGCAACTGTATACACAAATGCACCGGTCTTCTCACTTGTCCTTGATAAAGATGTCGACGAAGAGCTCGCCAATTTATACCCCGAACTATACAAGGAATTAAAGAGTGGCCGCAGCTTAAGCTATCAGTCATTCTTTGGCTGGGTTTTCATCTCCGTCTACCAGGGTGCCGTTATCCAAGGCTTGTCCCAACTCCTCTTGAACACAACTACCGGCAAACGTCTGATCAGCGTCTCGTTCACAGCTCTGGTTCTCAACGAGCTCATCATGGTCGCCATAGCCGTTACAACCTGGCATCCCATTATGATATTCTGTATCGTCGGGACAGCATTGGTATATGCAGCCAGCGTTCCATTTTTAGGAGACTATTTTGATTTGGAGTTCATAATTACGGTAGACTGGCTTTGGCGCGTTGTTGCCGTATGCGCTGTTTCTGTGATACCTGTATGGGTTGGCAAGGTCATTAAACGATCTTGGAAACCTCCAAGCTATCGTAAAGTACAAGGATAGGGTTTCCTGCATGTTCTGTTTTGTATATTTCTTGTATATTAGGATTCTATCTACCAATTGATCATCTGGTGGGCATTGCCCTCTTTTTACATTCTGAAGGTATTTTGTTTTGTTTCGGGCTTCCATATCAATCGTCAGCACCCCCAACGGACAAACTATCCGTTATTTTAACTCGTCTACACTGGTTCTTTGGCTTCACGTGCAAGTCACCTCATCGTCTCCTACCATCAGCACCTCTTCATCGGGACTTAGAATTGAATTCTTGCAAAAGTAGTGGCAGCTTTTGAAAGTCTCTTCTCAAAGGGGACGAATGATCGTTGTTCAAGGCAAGCCTTCATGAGTCAACCTATTCAAAGCCTGAAACAATTATCTTCCGCTGGGAAACGCGATAAACTTAAATTTAGCTTCAATTCAATTACTTCTTAATGCGGCATGCCATCAGGGTCTGTTGCTTAGGAGATTTTTTTCGGAGTTCCGTGCCTAGATGACCTCTTGGTTGGTCTCAAGATTTCTTACCTCATTGCTATCATTGACAGATTGCGTTGAACAGATCTGAAAACCATCCAGAGTTGATATCACTTGCTGCACGGATGAAAGGTAGATGTGTCTACGTTGAAGGAAGGGCTTCCAACAATAACCACGTAACCCTAACTTTATGTATAGGTTAGGGTTAATGCGATAAGCCGGCCGATACGTCGTGACGTCGGCACCTGACTCTTTTTATTCCAGGCATCCACCATTCTTTCCAACCTCATCACTCTTCTTTCGCCAAATCAATGGCTTATTTGATAGGTCTTTGATCTGAATATTATATCCTAACACTTCTCCGCATATGCGGCCACACCTACTACTACTCCTACGTTCAACATGGCAGGACCAGCAAAGCTGACCCCGCCGCCTTCGCCGCCCTCTCCGTCAGCGTCATACTACGATATTAGCGATGATGAAGAAAGCGAGTACAACACCATTGCGCATTCCAGCTCGGGGAGAGGCGTGAAGCTTTTATTTTCAAAGAGCAAGGTATATCTATCATTCGATTCAAATGTTGCATAAAATTAATCTAATTCGTTATTGAACAGGTGTATATCCATCCTACGCCCTCCGCAAAAGACAACATCCCAGGTTTCATTGCGCTGTTACAACAAAAGCCCGTGACCGTCCCGATATCTCAAAATGTATCAAACAATACCTCGGGATCGTCACAAAAGGACAATGCTTCCTCCTTCCTCCTCGCATGGGTGCCGGAATCCGCCATGGGTGACGCCTACGACACCTATGTAAAAGTCGACCTTTCCGAAAATAACTCTCCGCCTCGACAGAGCTACCTCGTCCCAGCGCTTCCTACGATGACTACCTACTCAGATACGATCGGGATGTATGCCTTTGCCGTTCCGCTCTCCGAGATATATTCCTTATGGGTGCGGCCACCCAGTCTTGGGTGGTGGTATGGAAGCTTAGTTATCTGCACAAAGTCTGGGGACAACTTTCCAGCTCTCTTCTTCCACGATAACGAGTGCGAGTCTACTATATTACAGAAGCGAAGGATGACTCGCGAGAGTTTTGACCCTTTCTCGGCGGACGGTAGCATGTTCTGGGGCGGAGATGAGGTCCTGCGATGGGTGAGGCGGTATGCGGACGTTCAACGAGCTGGTGCTGATCCAAGCAAATATCTCATCAATCCATCAGAGGAGGATAAGCTTTCATTCGGTCGCGCCCTTGGATCTAAATCGGATGCAGCCAAGGGCCCATCTTCAAAAGAAGCACCTCGTGATGCCGCCATGGATCCTATTACGAAAGCTCTTAAAGAAACGAGGTGGAAAGTCCTAGAGGGATTTAGTCGGATTAGTACGTTTACAAGACGAACTGCTAATGATCTGGCTGAAAATCCTATCATTCCGACGCAAATGCGGCGGTTAATGAAGAATCCCGAGATACAAACGTTGCAAAATGAATTCGATAGCGCCAGAATTTACCTTGCACGATGGGCGATGAACATTGCCGAACAAAGCGAGCGGGAAAGGAATCAACGAATCTGGACGGCGCAGGATGTGCTCGCATCAGAGGACAGCTCCGTTGGGGAGTTTGAAATTCTTGAGCTTGAGACGGGCACAATGTCCTTACAAGAACGCCGGAAACCGGTTACGTTACAAGAATGGAATAGCTGGTTTAATAGCCACGACGGTCATCTACAGATGACTGTTGACGAGGTCAAAGAACGAATTTTCCATGGCGGTCTTGATCCTAACGACGGCGTCCGAAAGGAAGCTTGGTTGTTTCTATTGGGCGTGTATCCATGGAATAGTAGCGAAGATGATCGACGAGCTATCATGAACTCTCGCAGAGATCAGTATGTAAGATTGAAGGGAGCATGGTGGGAGAGGATGGTCGATGGAGATGCGTCAAGCAGTGAATACGAGTCGTGGAAGGAGCAGAAAGCGCGCATTGAGAAAGATGTTCATCGTACCGACAGGACCATTCCGCTGTTTTCTGGGGAAGATATACCTCATCCTGATCCGGACTCGCCATTCGCCGATGCGGGGACCAATGTTCACTTGGAGCAGATGAAAGATATGCTCTTGACCTATCATGAGTATAACCCTGGACTAGGCTATGTCCAGGGCATGAGCGATCTACTTGCTCCTATCTATGCTGTTATGCAAGATGATGCAGTAGCCTTTTGGGGGTTCGTGGGATTCATGGAGAGAATGGTATGACTCCTATCCAGTGACGTGCGGTGTTATGCTTAAATGCTTAGGCTAATTGTGACATCAGGAACGCAACTTTCTAAGGGATCAATCAGGCATGCGTGCTCAACTCCTTACACTGGATCATCTAGTTCAGCTCATGGATCCTCAACTTTACCTCCACCTCCAATCCGCCGACAGCACAAATTTCTTTTTCTTTTTCCGAATGCTTCTGGTATGGTACAAGCGCGAATTCGAATGGGGTGACATTCTGCGACTATGGGAAACATTGTGGACAAATTACTATTCCGGCAGTTTCCATCTATTTATCGCATTAGCCATTCTGGAGAAGCACCGAGATGTCATCATGGACCATCTCAAGCATTTTGATGAGGTCTTGAAATACAGTATGTCCCCACGATCTTAGAAATGGAAATGCTCTAACGTCATTCAATAGTCAACGAACTCTCAAATACAATGGAACTCATCCCCATCCTTACACGCGCAGAGTCACTCTTCCGTCGATTTGAGCGTGTAGTCCAAGCAGTCGACAAGAAAAACAACTTCCCGATGCCCGGCGGTGTCAGCACTCCATCCGATTCGCAGTCTCAAAAGGGGAAATCACCCTCTCGTCCGACGGACACTGAAAGGAAAGAAAGGGTCATATCTCCTGAACTTCGTCAGCTGCTGAGTCGGGAAAATATAATAGTCGCTTCGATTAGCCAGACGGAACAAGCTGGTTCAAGTACTACGAAACCGTAGTCTTTTTCAACTTTATGAAATTAATAACAAGCATTGTTTGGATGGGTCTGGCGCGAAGGGGGGATCATTATCTGGCGTTTTCTTATATAAGATAGTACAAGTTTATGTCTCAATGTTGAATTTTACTTACAGCATTAAATTATCGCTTACCTACATGTAGGTATCTATAGTAACAGTAATATACGAATACCTGGTGATCTTCAAGGTTCCCTTTACTCCAGGACTAATTGACAGAGGACAAACATGACTTTCCCAGAGTAGGCCACTTGAAGTACCAAGTTTCATATAAGGATGCATCGCATTTCATCAAAACAAACGTAAGGTGATGTCATCAGGAAATGAAGTAGGCAAAACAGAACCAATGCAGACCAGTCCACCATCAACAATAGGAATTTAACAAACCCGAAAGACAGCAGAGTCATGCCGTCGTAGCCCATCATCCATAATCAATGAATAAAAAACTCCACCAACCCAACCCAATCCATGCCCAATGCTCCAAGCCTCGCTCCAAAAAAACCAAACCAGAACCATGCTATTGTCAAATCTATGTCGGAATAAAATGACTAGAGTCACTCTCCTGCTGCGCAAAACTCTGATTGAAAGCCGCCAAGCCCGCAACGATCGCAAGAGCCATAAACGCCACGGAGATCAGGGACCAAATCATACCCCAGCACTGCGAAGAGCCGCCGTACCGTTTTGCGAAGACGCTGGCATCTGAAGTGTTGACTTTGCGGAGGATGAGGTCGTCGCAGATATCCCATGCGCTGTAGAGGCAGGACATGACGCCGATGAATAACTTAACCGGAACTCTATTAGCTCCGCAGGACCCAAAAAGATAACGAGGAGAGGGGGACATACGACAAGAAATCTCAACGCCTCAGCATGCGCAATGAACCAAAACCCAATCAGCAGCCCCACCGCCGCCAAAATCGTACCAATCGTCAACCAATCCTTCCTCGCCCACCAGAGCGTCAGCAAAAAGGAAACCCCCAGGACAATACTCGCGACTTTGCTAGCCACGATGTCGAAACCGCAGAATATGAGGAGCGCGCCAATCAGCGATGATCCCAAGTAACCTGCGGGTAATGTGATGGCGCTTGCGCCGCCGACCATGTGCGTTACGCCGCCTTCATGGGGGTCGAGGGAGATGGATTTTACATGGCCGCCGGTGCAGACGGCGGTGATAGCGTGGCCGAATTCGTGGAATGCTATAACCAGCATCTTATGCAAATCAGTCAGTTGTTCAGAATCGTGCGGTAGTACTGAAATGATGAGACATACCTTGAAAGGCCAGAGCGACCAGCGGACGTATGGCAAATTCCATAGTAGGGCAATCACGACCACGTACACGGCGATTGTGCCGAGGGTGACGGCCTGGGTGTGGTTGACGTTTGTAAGACTGCGTCGAAGGATCGTGGAGTAATCGAGACCATCATAGGAATCAGATGTTGGCGCCATGGCCGGGTCTGATGTGTATGAGTCGTGAATGTATGAATCGTGGCTTCTTTTTCTGAGACTGCAGTCGATAGTATATTGGCGACTGTCGAGTATATATTCGAGTATATATTCTTTACCTACTGAAACAACTGAAGTAAATAAGAGTGGAGAATGGGAGGAAGGAACCGTGGCTCGGGGTCGCTCTTTCCCGCCGTCGATCAGCTGCACCCTGCGCCTCCAATGAGATCATTCCACATTCCAAAAGTGGAGCAGTATGTGGCTGAGCATCTTTGATCTTCAGCCAACCACAAACGTGACTCGTCATTGGCGTCGTCTGCACTGCGTAAGTCTGAGTGGCTGCTGAGCTAGCCCTAAAAGGAAGTATGTATGTGCATTGCCTATCTAAGAATCTAAGAATCCTGAGAAGAATCTATGGAGATGGCTACAATAAGAGATGATCTTGACGATTGCTTTCAAGTCGCTCCTCTACTTCACGTTCGTCGTCTTCCTTTTTTGCTTCGTCTCGACCAGCAGACGACTCGCCCACCACAATACCAGTCCAATCGTACCAAAATTCATAGCTCATCACCGTGTGATCAGCATATGTAAGCAGAACGCGATAGTGTCGAGACGACATGACGCCATGCCACCGTTCATGCGGCATATAATTCCAGTTCGCTGTTCCGTGACTTTCAGCAAATGAGAGTTCTGGGACACAGGTAGATGAGAAAGAACCGTCCTCGTCACTCTCGTCGGAATCTGTTTCGCTGTTATACTGCCATTCCCAGTTCTGGTCGGCGTCGATTGACTCGGCTCCATGTGCTCGATAATGAAAGGAAAAGTCGTTATGGCTGGTAGCCCCATGCGGCACATGGACTACATCCGGCTGTTTCTCGAAGCCTTGCATTGGACTAACAGCCAGACCGAGCAATCCTACCTGCGGGCGCTCAGCACGTTTCTCTTGAGAGGCAAAAGGAATCATCCAGTTGATGCGAAGCGCATAGATCCGATTAGCGACCTGTGTCAACGTGATAACCGCTGCACGGCCTTTTTGCGTTGCTGCAATAATAATACCAGCCTCCGGCAGGTATTTTACCATATTGAATCTGTCATACGAATGGAGAGACCAGAGACTACGAGGGAGCTGCTGTCGCAACGGTCCACCTGATACGACGGAAGGATGGTCCACGAATGGACCTTCCAAAAGGCGGATATCTGTTTCGGAAAAGTGTAGGATCGGAAATTCCGAGCATATGTGTTCGGAAGAAGAATATGGGTTGAGGGGGTAGACATCCGTGTCAAGTAAATCCAAGTTGAGCAATGGACGCAGATTACTTGGGTTGTGTGGGTTTGAGGTGTCTCGGTAGACTGCTTCCGAACCTATGGATACATCTTCATCCGATTCATCTAATTGGTTCTCACTGTCGCTATTCGCCGAGATCATCCCGGTGTCCTCATCGTTGGCGTCTTGGGAGGATGACTCGGTCATGATTGAACGCAGTAAAGACGTGACATATTCATTGGATAACTGCTGCCCGCTCTGTTGCGGAAGTTGATAAGTGTTAATGGTTGTTTCCTGGTTTTGGGTGAATGCACCCGCGGACTCCTTGCTCTGACTAAATTGCTCCGCGATAGCAATATCAGTAATAGAATTGGGCGATAGACTTTCTTCACTACTGAGTGAAGAACTGTCTGACCTGACACGCGAGTGCCTGTCAAATATATCCGGGAGCACTGGCTCCTCTGGACTATCATCCACAGTCGGAAAGACAGGAACAAACACGGAGGACGAATCCGGAACGTCCAAAGCAAGATTCGTAATATCCAAAACAGCATTACTAGGCTGAAACGGCCGGAGATACACCTTGCCACCAAATGCTTCAAAATATGATTGATGCACACGGAAGCTTCGCGGATCTAGCGCTAATACACTCCATCCACGCTCCTCTTCTCGCAATATACCCGACAGTGGCTCTCCTTCCGCAAACTGAAGCACCCTGACAGGGTCGAGATTGTCCCAAATGGTCCAAACGAAAACTTTGTTCTCGATATCTGTACTGACCATCCACATTCCATCGGAGTCAAGATCACTGCTGAGAAAGGACACCGAGGGAATATTCGTGTAATGGCCCTGAAATGAAATCCTCACATTACGAGAGCGATGACGATTCTCTCGATATAATTCGTGTAACGTCGCAAAATCCTCTTCGTTTTGAATATGGACCCAATTCTGCTCAAAGCTCATAGATAAATCTGCCCAGAAACCTGCAGGATCATCATCAGACTCGGCATCTGCCTCGGCGAGCGCAAAAGCGAATACAGTTATCGTCCCGGTATTTGCGGCGACAGCTATTAAACGTGCGAATTTATGGACGGCCAGCCCCCATGCACTCAAACCAACACTCTCACAGAAAAAGGGGTCTATTCGGGGTTCGAGTATAGGAAATTTCTCGCCGCGTGACTTGGCAGCTTCGATATATGAAAATATGTTCTCAACGTGATAGCCACAGACATTCCCAGAGTCAGTAGCTAGAAGCAATATTTCGTCTCGGCCGAGGTCATCAACGAGGATATTGTTGATGCCGTGCGGGCATCGACTCGAGATGTATCCTTCTGCATCGGGATCCCTCATCACAGGTGTGATAATCATCGCTGGCTTTCTGCCGAGGACTTGTCGCGGACCAGCTGGTTCCCAGACGTAGATCTGATGACTGTAGGCCACGAAAAGCAAATTTCGCCTCTGTGACAGCGCTGTCTGCTTGAGTGAGCAATTGAAAATTGACTACTATAGACGAATACATACAAGATTATTTCGCCATGATAAAGCTTGTGGAGGCACGACTCCATCCCTCCTGTAAACGATTAGTATAAGTCATGCCATGGCTGAAAGAATCTTACTCGGGGAACTATGAGGTGAGAGTTAGTGATTATGCAATCGCAATATAATGGATATCCCTACCCTCTGACTCCCCTTCTCTACATTGAGAGGACAAAGACATAAATCGTTTCTTGACTTGCCGGTTGGGTCATCATTACTTTGAATAAGGTACGGCGTTTTGTGCATGGCTCTATGACTTCTCAGCAGGAGAAGTCAATGACGTATCAACTAAGGGGTGGAAGTTCGTGAAAAGCCTCATATCAGATTCCGATCGAGTAGAGACAACCATGGAGTCAGGCATCAATCAAGGATGCAGGTCTGGTGGTCTTTAAAGTGAGTACATATATATATCTTTGGGGGTTATGTAAGTATTACCCGCACACCTTCAAAGTCAATCAACAAACACATCTGACAGACACACGGTAGTCGCGGAGTCAGGCACAAGGCTGGAAGAGGGGCATCCGGTAAGGCTAGCAGTCAGTTAGCGGAGCAGAAAAAGCAGCCATATTGAAAGATGCTAGAACAGTGGATGGTTATTGCTTCATTCTTTTTCCGCGCATGATGACTGGTGGGGGCTTGCTGCGGCTTCCTATTGGTGTGCCACTCACTTCCCCCCGATAAGATAAGCCAGCGATGTTTCCTCCTCTCTACCTCATTTTGTCTACCATTCTCTTTACATCCCAACATTATTCAACATAGTATAATTATCTCGCCATGGATCTGGTCGCAGGAATACGCAAAGAAGGCAGCCGGTAAGTCACCCTATCCCCATCGCAAACAAACCACATCCTAATGCAGACTCCAGCGGCGGCCGCGACTCCTTCAAATGGTCCGACGTCAAAGAATCCTCCCACCGCGAAAACTACCTCGGCCACTCCATCATGGCCCCCGTAGGCCGCTGGCAACAGAACCGCGATCTCAACTGGTATGCCAAATCCGGCGACTCCGCTGATAAAGCGAAGCAGCAACGTGAGGAGGAGATTCGCCGGATTAAGGAGGCGGAGCAAGATGCCATGGCGCTGGCGTTGGGATTGCCTGTTGCGCCGCGGGCGTCGAAAAACGCGAATTTGACGCCCCTGGGGGGAGGAGAGGTGAGGAAGGCTGTGCAGGAGGCTACGGAGGGTGATGGTGGGGATGGTGGTGGGCGTGGTGGCATTGGGTTTGGGTCTTTTGGGGGAGTTGCTGGGAATGATGCTGAGGATGAGATATTGGCGCCCATTGGTACGGACTCTGGCGTGAGGCCTTCGGGGCGAGAGAAAGACGGTCGGGACCGAGGTCACCGCTCAAGGCGCGATAGGTCGCGGGACCATGACCGAAGACGAGATCGTGAGGGAAGACACAGACATGACCGTGATGTAGACCGGGAACATAGCCATCGTCACCATCGCGAACATCGTGAAAATCGTGAACACAGGCGCCACAGGTCTCGGTCTCGCTCGGTGTCGAGATCCCCGAGACCGGAACGTCGCGATCGAAGACCAGAGGCGGACCGTCGTCGTGACGTTGGTCGCTTGGAGCGCCATCGACCGGGTTCTCCACGACGTGATCGCGATCGTGGTGATTATGAAAGCGGTAGAGATGCGCACCATAGGCATCATCGTCGATAGGAGGTGGCTAGTGGTTGTTTATGTTAGAGTTATGCATGGCGATGGCGTTTCTGTGTTTTGCTGCTATGATTTGGAACTCGAACGCGGAGTTGCCACCTACAAAGAATAGTAGACGAGTGACAAAAGAGCCAATATTTTTAGTGCATATATTTTTGACCAAATATTGATTGATATCATGTACATTCTTCTCCTTGACGTGCATAAAATCCGAAAAAAAAAGCCTGCAAAAAGTCTAGGGCTACTTGAATACAATCGAAAATGCTTGCCAAAATTCACTCTCACCTTCACACACCTAAAATTCATCACAGCTCATCATGCCCACGTCCAGAAGACGAAAGATACGGCATATTCATAATCTTCACCACCAGACTCGTCCATCCGGTAAAGTGCTGGGTACGCTGACCCTTGCCTGTCTCGGGATTGTATTGCTCCCAGGCAAAACCTGTGTCTTTCCATTGTCGGAAGACGTTCTCAACCAGGTTTTTGCGCAGCTCGTTGTAGATCTCAGTTGCTTGTGCTTTGTGGGGGCTTTGGGAGGTTGCGATTTCCTAAATAGACGGATTAGCATTCTGTCATGGTTTATAGTTTGTTAGGAGACTCACGTATAGATTCTTTACAATCATGTAGTTCATGTTCATCCATATTGGACTGCGCCAGTAGTTCTCGTCGGTGCCATAGAATTCATCGCCCTTACTCAAACTACGAATTCCGTAGTCACTCCACAATTCGTTAGAGTTGCGAATGAGGTCAAGTGTAGCCTTGAGATGCGGGCTATCGGGACCAACCATTCCTGTCAAAAAGGGGAAGATCGAAATGTAACCCTTGTGACAGACATGGACACTCTCTTCATATTCATCAATAGTTGCATCGCACCATGTTTGGGCATCCTCGTCCCAGTGAAGATCGTCAATGTTGCGGGTAATGGCGTACTCGTAGATTGCGAATTCCTCGGCGTCTTCAGCCTCGCCTATGGCTGCTGCAATCTTGCGCAGGGAACGACTCATCAAACCCATCCAGCTGATCAAGTCCGTGTGGAGCTCGCCAGGGTGAGGGGGTTGAGCACGAGGATAGTCATCAAGACCGGATGTCAGGATATGTCGGACAGTTCGTCCGCGCCAGCGGTATGCTTCCTTGCTTGAATAAGCTTCACGGTCATAGGACTTGACATCTCCCCATTGAGTCTTCTTGAACCAGAAATATTGTCTGCGGAGGAGAGGATAGATAGCATGCAAATATGATTCAGCCAATTCCCTGCTCTCGAGGTGAGCAAATCGAAGGCTGTCTGCAATGTTGGCGCGATTGAGTTCAAATTCCTCAAGGGTACTTTTATTGGCTTGCAATTTGTCGACAAAAGCCTCAAGAACCAGGAACAATGTCGGCGGGTTCGCATAGTGAGGATACTGAACGGTGAATTCAGGGGGGACCTTGCTACGAGCTTCAATTCCGAGAATTTGCTCTCGCGCAATCCAGCCATCCTCATCCATGAGATTGAACCAACTCTGCACAATATCAAGAGTCAAGTCAAGATCCCAGTCAACAACAGGAATGAGGTGGAAACCTTCATCCCACAAGAAACCACGAGGGAAGAATGGTCTGGAGGGAATGGAAGTAAACAACTCATGAGGGTCCTCTTCAGTGGGTTTTACTCGTAATCTGGCTTCTGCAGCCTCCTCCCAGAAGCCTTCATTTTCCTCTTCGTATTCAGGGGCGTCGGATCGGTCAACTAAACCGCTGCCATAGAAGTACCCAATACCACCAACTAGGTTGGAGAACATGGACTTCGAGAACTCAGAGTACTCTGGCTTGTCGAATGGGGCTTGAGGAGCGAAGACGTTTTCATATCGGCTCGAAAAAGAAGAGGACATTTCATCAATCTTCTCGGTTAGTGTCTCGGCTGTAGTATGTATGTCAGATGCGAAGCAAAATACTATAGCTTGTCGAACTCACAGGTGACGGGCTCAGAGGCGGAACCAGATTCAAAAAGAATGTCGAACTCAAAAGCACCTTCGAAGACGTGCTGCACGAAATGGATATTACCCGTTCCTGGGTGATTGGGTACTGTAAAGAGCTGAGCTGGGGGTGGAGGTGTATCGGTTCCGTATTTGGCAAGCATGTTATCGACTTCGGGCTTCATGGCAGTAAACATCAATGCTTTCATATGTCAGATGCATGCCAATGTATCGTCATGCGGTGTACTCACCTTTGGCTTGCCACAAGTGCTCTTGGGGTGTTTCCACACTAGCAACCAAAGGATGATCCAAGGATTTCTCAGAGCTACCGGGATGATTGAATTCGGGATGCTTGTTGCTATCAGGGCCAGTGGTAACACTGATCTTAAAGTCGCCAAGCTCCGGAGTCATCCCCTTGAGCTTCACATCTCCCTTTACACCCATTTGCTGCTCAACAGCATTATCCACGTGCAAAGAACCCAGACCTTCAAGCGAAGCGTAGAAGACTAATGACGTAATTAAATCTTCAGGAGCATCTTCTCGTGGTGTTCCCTTTACTCGAGCTGCCCAGCTACCTCCGTGAAGCCCTCCGGGCACTTTGACGAAATCGATGGTGAGGTCAATCGAGTTGCCGACATCATGGATCGATTGGCGACCGCCTTTGCGCACATCGTATTCATCCCAGCCGTATCCTCGCATGCCCTCGTTTTGTTCGCATGTATGCCTAAAATCTTGACATTGTTAACTTATGAAGCAACTCCAAAGAACAGGACGGGAAGCGTACTCGCTTGCGCAGTCGCATAGTTATCGACCTTCGCCCACATTAACCCCGCCGTAAGACTCTTGGGAATCCTCGGCCGAACTCCAAAATATAAGTTCGGTTTGTACGGACCCCATAGCAGCGATTGATTATTCGCTTTGCCGACCTCGTTGATCAGTACGGAGACATCGTTCGTAGCATAGACACAGCCTAGCACGAACGAGGACCAAAGCAGGTAGAAACTGATTTGAAGGTGCATTTTTTTGTCTGTCTAGCAGAGCATCAGTCAATATGAGAGGCGATTGTGTGGTTGCCTCTTCAATTGAGTGTGCTACTGCTTTTGTGAGGTTGGAAGTTGCGAGGTGTAGGTATAGATGGCAGATGGAAGGAGCAATGTTGATTGGTCGTTGCGGAGATTCCACGTAATGTTTCCGCTCTTGCTCCGCATCTCGTCTCGAATTTATTTCAACTCCAACACTGAACAACTCATGATGAGTGAATGAGATGATTTTATTCTTATTCTCTATATGCCTGAAAATGTATATATACCTAAGCTTTGCTCTACATAAATTGCTGCGGGTCTAGAGCCGCAATTCTCGCGCTCTTCGCACTACCCTCAAAAACAAACTCGCTAATAAGCTTGCCAGTCCCAGGAGCATTCTGAATCCCCCAACACGTATGCCCAGTCGCAACATACAATCCCTTCGTTCGTGCATGGCCAATTAACGGCCCACCACCACCGCGTGCGTCAACATTCGGCAGATAACAGGCTTGCTGCTTCACGATCTCGCCGAGCCGAAGCTCATCCGAGATACTGCCCACTGAATCGATGATGTCTTGACACCGTTTGGGATCGACTTCGACGTCCGCTGTCGTGTCTGGTAGTGGGACGATATGATCTCCATCGCCGCATGCATAGACTGTGGCATCCGGGCGCGCGTATATCTCTGGCGTCTCGACCGTTGACCTCTTCGGATTGTGCTTGGAGGGTAATTCGATGTTCGTGAATAGCGTGTATGCAGATACAGGTCTCGTCGGTTTGAAGACTACACTATGCGCTCGTGTTGCAGATATAGGCGCCGAAGGAAGGACTCGTTTCGTCCACGGGCCAGCTGAAACGACGACATCTGTTGCCGGCAGTGTGTGCGATTCACCCGAGGCTTTTTCCGTATAAGTCACAGACTGGACGCCACCAGCGTCCTGGTTGATCTTGGTCACTGTGCCTAGGACAATCTTGACGCCTTTCTCCTCGGCGAGCTTGGCAATTGATGTCGTAAATTGGTAGGGATGTACCTGCGCCGTCTCGCCAGGTTCACTCATACTTTCGTAACCGCGAATGCCATCGGAGAGCAACCAATCCAAATCTGTAGGTATACCCGCCGCCCTCAAGTTTCCAATTGCTGCCGCATCGCGCTTCTGTAGCGAAACTGAGCCAGCATCATCCTTCTTGTCAACAGCCCGACCTTTGACAATTATTTGACCACAGTTAACCTCGCGATAACCCCAAACATCCTTCCCATTGTGCTCCTTTGCGAGTTCGGCGTGTAGTTTGTAACTAAGCGGAACTATAGAGCTTGGATAAGCCCATAGAGCGAGTAGACCGCCGGCCTTCCCAGATGCGCCGCCAGCGATCTCGGAGGCTTCGAGGAGTGTGATTTTGTGTATGGAGGGATCGTAGTAAGGATGTCTCGTTAGGTAGTATGCCGAGCAGGATCCGATGATGCCGCCTCCTATACAGAATTTTAGTCTTGTTGCGCGATTGAAAGGATGCGACTAATATGTATGCGGGGTAGTCTGTATATCCATCGAACGTACCTATGATAATAATGTTTCGTTCCTTTCCGGAAGCCATTGTGCTTCGAGAAAGTGAAGCTAGCGAACGTCTGATTGGAGAAGCGACTTCGATGGCTATTGTGAAATGAATGTAAGTTGAAGGTTGCATCTGGCGCAAAACTTGTTTAGTAAAATAGTGAGGGGATTGATGCATTTACGTCACAGGGGATGTGGCAAGATGCGCAACATAGCCTCTGGAACTTGCTCCTGTAAGCGCTTAGTCGATTGAAAAGGAGATTGATATAGGCTATTCTACGAGTATAAAAAAACCAATCTCGTCAGGATTCATTTCTAGACTCGAATAGCCAATAGTCATGCGCCAATAGTAATATAGGTTGAAAAGAAGTAAAAAAATCCCTACAACTCCGAGATATGCCAAATGAAAAGATCTTGTAAAAGTATGCTACAATTGCCGAAGTTGGGTCAGATATAGTGCGCCTTTGTCAACGGAAGGATCATCTGCCAGGGCTCAGAGGTCTGTTGAATCCACCAACACGGTTCATGTACTGTCGGTATTCCGTCTTCTTTTCCTTCCGTACACCATATATATCATTACCGGGTACTTTAGTGTTCTTTGTGCTTCTGAATCTTGTGAAGCCAACTGCTTTTCGCATCATGGCTTCGATGTCGTCTGTATCTTCGATATCGCTCATCTTGTCAACGTGTTCAATTTCCTCGTCTTTGATGCCCTTTTTTGATGCACCGTTTGTATTGCGCTGGTCTGGCTGTGATCTCCTGTCCCGCTCGCCGTCTCGTTGATCTGGGTTTGAGTCGCGGGCTGAATAGTCTCGAGAACGTGTCCCGTTGCGCGGTGACCTGGAGCGATCAGGTCTTCCGGATTTTGTTGTGCCTGTAGAACTTATCATTAGCTTGCTGAATATTGCAAAGACGTGATCCTCAAACATACCACGTCTATTGTACCGATCCCTACTCGTGCTCCGATCACGATCCCTCACACCCCGTCCGTCCTTGTACGAGTCACGTTTTCCCCCATCGCGGTTCCGATCTCGTTCGCGAGACCAGCTTCGATCTCTCTTCCGTGGATATCGATCGCGCGAACGAGACCGATAACGGCGGTCGTCCTTTGTGCTTCTGCGAGGATCTTCTGGTCTCGAGCTTCCATGGCGCGAATGACGGGCTTGCTCTGCGTCGGCCTCCGGGGTGTGTGAATGCCGCGAACGTTTGTCGTTTGTATCCCACATCGCTGAGCTGTCAGTGCGACGGGCACGCTTGGTAGGTGGTTCGGCCATTGCTGGTCTGGTTGTTTGTGAGTGACCAAGGCCACCACCACGGCCGACTCCTGTTTCAGGTCTTGTTCTTGTCAAGGAGACAGATCGTCCAGAAAGCCAGATTCTTCGTATTTCAATATGCTACAATCGTTTCCGTCGTGCATGTAGATTTCCCGCGTTTGTCAGGCCCATCAAAAAATTCAGATATCTCGACTTGTTTCCTAAGTTGAGTTAGTTTGCCGTGAAATGTACGTTGGCCTGGTTGAGTAAAAGACGCAACGTAGCTTCGATGCCAAGGGAAAGCCCTTTCTGCCTTATGTCTGAGGCACCGAGCCTGACTCCGCAGAACTTAGGTACTATGTAGTATGTACCAGTAGAGGTTAGAAGGTGTTCCACTAAGCACGGAAGCAACGCCGCAGCCAAACTTGGCATGGAGAAGCGACTAGCCAGTTTTGGCAAGTTCTACGAAACCTCCCCGCCACAGCAAAATAGCCAAACCTTCATTCTGTGTCTACGTACGTATACACATTCGTAGTCTCGTCCTACCTGTACATACATAGTACATAGTAGTGTCGTTCTCGCAATTTGCCGGGAGACTGATGACATCATGTGCGAATGTGGCGATCCTGGTGTTGCCCACCTCCATGATCTCTCTCAGACGCCTATCGGGCTGTTCTACATTATTCGGAGATTGTATTCAACGGCTCGATGGTTGCACACACGACAGATCTTAAAATAGGCAACTTGCCATGCTGCCACAGCCCCTTTTGCACTTTGCAGTATCTGACTCCGCTCGTATCACCGAAAAACAACTTTAGACTACTGCCTAGTACTGTGATACGGAGTACGTACGCAAACCTGTAACAGCCCCATTAATACCCTGTTTGGGCTAGCGTGTAGTGACTAAGCGAGGCTAGGGGCTCTGCTGTCCGTGCTCTGACCAATCAGCGGGCTGCAACAAACCCACCTGGTATGAAGCCTGCCTGAGATTTCAGGAGCCACGCAGCAAACCAGGGGAAATGCCTTGTTCCTTCCCAAAATACAGCAAAACTTTACGCAGTACGACTGTCTCAGTGGCTCAAACGACTCAAACGGGCTTGGGTGCTTACGTACGACTCGCCCGTGCTACAGGCAGCGTGATTTATTCTTTCGTCCCATCCCATACTTTCGCAGACTCCACGCTGATCCAATAGCCAGTTTACGACTCCGTATTCATGGTTGGTTGGCGCCCACTACACTGCCCACCTCCTCGATACCCCCAACTCAATTCCATTCATTCATTCATTCATTGATTCATCCACTCGTGATTCTTCTACCTACTACATCCTACCTACTACATCATGTTTGCTGGCTAGTGTTTCTTTCTTGCTCATCCTCGCCCTCCAACACTGCCATACGCAGAGCCCTCCTTATACCTACCTATACACCACCCGACTTAATTCACCACGGCGTCCCTTCCGTTCTCTTAACCCCAAGGCCTACGGTGCCTCTAATCCGATACTCTGTTCGATTAATTGGGAGGAGAAACATCAATTGACAGCGCAATGGGAGTTTTTGCCACGTTCAGACGTCGCTGGCAACGTCTTGCCGTTGCTTCGGTCGTTTTTTGCATGATTGCGTTTTCAGTTCTGTCCCACCGAGGGGAGCAATTCTTTACACCACAACAATACTCTGAAACACAACCGGAGTTCTCGAGCGATACTCCGTTAATATGGAAGCACATAAACAGTTCGACCGTCAGGGGCGGAGGTACGTTGACCTTGCGCTGGGAGTCGATGCAAGCTAACGTTGAATGCAGCATTTTGGATCCCACCCGAATGGCTCTCACCGTCGACACCCAAACCAACCACGATGATCGAAGCGGCGCGCCTTGTATCCCAATTGACCAATATCAGCAATACTACCCACCTAGTGGGAAACACCGAGATACCTCTAGTGGCACACCAGACGTGGAAAAACACTCATGTCGACACATGGCCGGACTTGATCCGCGATAGCGTCGAGCGGTGGATGGAGAATGTGGTCGAGACACCCATGGCCTACTTCCTATGGAATGACGAAGGCATAATAGAGTTTCTGGAAGAATACGAGCCCGCGATTATTGAACATTTCAGTGCGCTACCGCGGATGGTTGAGAAGTCAGACATCTTCCGAATCATGGTCTGCAAGTACATTGGCGGTGTTGTATGTTTTTCCTCCCACTCTTATTCTACCACATATTAACTTTTACAGTATGGAGACGTCGACACTCGTCCGCTACGGTCGCCGGCGACCTGGATTGAAAAAACCGATTTGGCTCCATGGCGCGACAATGAAACAGACATCTTGTACAACTCTACGAAACCAGTCAGGGCGATTTTTGGTATTGAAGCTGACTGTCCTCCGGATACCGATACCTACTGGCGAATGGGCTATACCAATCCCGTGCAATTGACCCAATGGGCACTAGCGTCTGCCCCTGGCCACCCTGCATTGACGTGGTTTATTCAGAAAATATACGGCATTCTAGACGAGGTCGCCAGCCACCACGGTGGCAATTTGACGACTCCGGAAGCATATGAAGAGCTAGATTATCTGGAGCCGTTGCTGTTCACCGGTCCTGATGCCATTACAGTTTCGATGCGCAGTTGGCTTGAAGACCGCATTGGACTGCGATGGAATGCGCTGACCGGTCTGCACGACAATGGCAAGAGCAAGTTGGTGGATGATATTTTGATTCTGCCTATTACTGGGTTTAGGTATGTCCTGTATTAATCCATTAGTGCAATGCTTGCTAACGATCACAGTCCCGGGCGCGGTGTATACGGCAACATGGGCTCGAAACCAGTCACGCATCACGACGCCCGTCTCCAGCATCTTGCCCAGGGTTCCTGGAAAGGATTCGACCTCCGCCTCGAGTTTGGCAAAATGTGCCGAACCTTCTTCGGCATGTGTCGAGACTGGCCGAAGTCATAACGCCACAAATTGAAGACAAAGATCGAAAAACATTATGCATAGCCGATCAGGCGAGGAGTCATAGAAAAACGGCTGAAATTCGTTACACATATTTTTTCATTCGGGGTTTCGTTTCTCGGAGTTGTCGCATTGAACCGCAGTTGAGCATTTTTTACTGCTGATGTATTTTATACCCTTGTGCACATAGCATAGATACTGTTGTTTTAATTTTTGATTGATATATCCGGGACAGAATACAAGACACATCTCGGGTCGATACATTTCCTTACTCACATTACATGACTACATCCTCCTCAAATCGTTAAACCACATATATCGACTCAGACTCGCATACAGTGCTCTATCCCATGAATACGACGACGCATGTTTCGCCAACGCCACTTTGGATCCGGCATGCCCACTCCAATCACTAACAATCAACGCCTTGTCCCCATAAACATCCCCATCCGTCGGCGGCCGCACCACCCCTCTCCCCTCTATGGAGGTGTGATAACCCTCTGGCACTCCGCAAGCCATCGCCGTCAAAATCCTGAACCCAAAGGGAACAGACGTCGTCACCAGATCCAGCACTGACAAATACCGCCTCAGCGCAGAGGTAGTCTGCAGCGCATACGCGGCTGGATTGCGCTGTTCGCTGTGCAAGATAGCGTATCGCTGCACGGCGTTACTTACAGCCTTGTGATTCTGGTCGGAGAATGCGGCGGCGTCGAAGGTTATGATGAGATCGATCTCCCATTTTGTGACGTGGCGTTCGAGGATGCGTTGGATGATGTGGTCGTCCCAATTTTTATCCTGGTGGAGATCCTTGTTTTGGAGGATGAGGCAGTTTTTTGAGGGGATGGAGTATTCGAGGCAGGAGGCTTTTGTTTCGAGGTGGCTTGTCTCGTATTCGTTTACTGTATACGTATACGATGTGAGGAATAAAACTATTTCAGATGGATAGGGGGGTACGGACCGCCAGATGATAATACGAGCATGTATCGATTGACATTCTTTCTTCCAAGGCTCTGGAGTATACTCGGCCCAAAGTACAAGGCGCCATCGTCCGGATGCGCGGTGATGAATAACACGTTCTGCGCGTTTCGGACTGCATGGGGCACCAAGCGTGGGTCGTTGGCGAGGATGTTTCCGAGCAGCGAATATAGCAGGACTGGGAAGAGGAGGGAAATTATCAGGATGAATGAGATGATGGGCATGCGCCGGCGTGCGGCTCGGCGGGTGAAGTGTGTCGCTGCTGCGAGGAGGGGCTTGTATGTTGCCATTGTTGGGGCTGAATCCTAGGTCAGTGGATGAGTATTTGATCTACCCATGCAACGAGTGTGTATCATGGCAGTCTCGAGTTGTGTGTATCGTCCTCTCTAAAGGCTACAACTCGGCACATATATAGTACCTGCATTATACCATCCGGGGCATAGGATATGCATGGCAACAATCCGCATGCAGACGTGATATACTGCCTGTCAGCTACATACTATAGGTCAATGAGTTCCCTCGGAGGCTGCTGTGCTAGCTGAAGCATGCAAGGGATGAATCGACGAATCCGTACATGTCACGAATTTCAATTACCCCTGGTTTCGAATGTGATCTGTCTTGTACAGCTTCGAAATTACGAGGACTTTGCACAGGATATTCTCGGATAATGAAAATGAATTGTAATGTCTCCTTCATCTAATACGTAGTAAAAGCTGTACATCGCAGATATTGTTGTCCCACGCGATCCACTATTCAATTTTCCTTTGAGTCTAGCGGCCCCGGAGAAGCTAGCTATCAATATCCCCCCACCATACCAGTATTTCCGTAGCATCAAAAAATTTGACCTCAAGACAGCAGCAGAAACGAGAGACATAATCGTCATGTCGTCGACTAGTAGCCTCTCGCACCGGCGCACGCATAATCTGCTCTTAATTTCGAAATTGCTCAGTCTCCGCGACACAGCATCTCCGTTGACGTTGGTGCTGGACTCGTTGGAGCAGCCCGCAAAGCCGTTGTTGAACGAATATATACGACGAGCGCAGGTTGTACCACTGCAACTCCGATCCATTGGGATTATGCTAAGTGTGGCGACTAGATATCAAAAGTTCATGTCACATTCATCTCTTTCGAGAATCTCAAAAGACCCAATGGCGTCGACTCGTTCATTCTTGCATCGCGGAAAAAGCCCGCTGATGTGGCTAAAGAGGTTGTAGCGGGGTATTTCAACTCTTCCCATAAACGTGAGCTACACCACCGCCCTACTGGTGAGCGAAGGCTAACCGGACAGGCCGACTGATTATTATCGACGCCATAAACCCCCTACTCAGTAAACCCGGTATTCATCTTCCATCCTATCTCGGCTCGCTCATCGCCCCGATCAACGCTGCGCCCGGCTCGGTACCCATTCAGACATCGCTGGTAGTGACATATCATCGCGACGTCGTCTCCACCAAACCCCAACAAAGCTATGCGCCATCCGATCTGTCAATGCTAAGCTACCTATCCACAACAATCATAACCCTCCACTCCCTCTCGCACATCCTCGCACAAAAGGCGGCCCACGACCGAAGTCTTGCAGCGCCCGTATTCGGACTCGAAGAACAGCAAGAAGGAATCATAATTGGGAAAACAGGCCAATCCAAGGGCCAGGAACAATATGTTGAGGGCATCGTGATTGAAATGGAGCATCGACGGAAAAGCGGTCGTGGCGTTGTGGAGTGGTATTTCTTGCCGCCTGCAAGTCATTATTCAGCGCAGGAAGTTAAAGAGGTGATCACGCTACTTGAAGATCATCCGCTGTATCGAAGGCCGGAGGACGATATAGATGCGGCAGAGCAGGATGAGCCCGGGTCGACGTTTGAGTTGAAGCTTACGGAACGGCAGCGCCGGGATAGGGAAGGGGTCGTTTTACCCTATTTCGACGCTCAGAGTGGTGACGGTCCTGGAGAAGGTGGCCGGATTCTATATGATATGGGAGAGGAGGATGATTTTGATGAGGAAGAGGATGAGATTTGAGCGAAAGCAGGTCAATTATTACTATTAATACAGTTCGCGGGTGCCTCAAATTCGTGTGCGTAAACAAGCGCATCACGCATCATCGACCACCGATCGCTATGCATACAATCATCAAAGTCATATATCCGCACGAAGAGATTGCTACGGCACGGGTATCATCAGAAGAATCGCCACCAGATGAAAAAGAGCATGATGAATCCAACGCCAGCAAACGGACCATACTGGAAACTGTCAGCGTTCTCACGTTACGGCTGCTCGACGAAGTACAAACCTGCTTCAATAAAAGCTCCCAATTAATACGCACGGCCGCCTTGCGATATTTCATACTATCCTCCCTTAACCGACCCGACATCTCACCCATGCGCTCAAGACTGTCACCTCGATATAGCAGATCCTCAATATTCTTCGTCATGACCTTGGTCACATCGCGAAGCTCATCATTGAGTTTATCAAGATTTGCAGCCGCGCGACTATTCTGGTAGGTTCCCTTTGTTCGTTGGATGAAAGTATCGAACTCGACAAAGGCGTATGGTCGCAGGTTGGGCGAATTGTATTGTTGTGAAGAATACGTGGTTGTGAATTCGGTGGCTATATCGGCGAGATATGTAAACGCAAGTTTGCGGGGGTATGATTTGTCGCAGATACAGAGGAAGCAGACGTCATCTTTGATAAGGTAGCTGCAGACGAGATTAGTTGATTTAAAGGAATCGAGTTGAGGGCACCTCTGGAGAGACTGACTGGAGTGTATATTGTCCTGACTCAATACTGGCTTCTGTTGCGGAGTTGCGATTGAGACGTCTGAAGATCATCTTAGATTGAGACTTGACTTGCGCCAACTCATTTTCGGCCTGTGAAACACAAGTGGATGTCAACAATGGCTAAAGAAAAAAAAAAGAAAAAAAAAAAAAAAGAAAAAGGGTTCCTGTACTCAATAGCACAATAGGAATATCAATAGGCAAACGTACCTGCTCATCGTCCACAGAAGCTGCCAACATGAGGCCTGCTTCGAGTCAGTCTCTCTTCCTCTTCCTTTCACTCCTCAATATCTTGGAAGCGATCGTACGCACCGTCCAGCCTTGCGATCTGGGTTGATCTGACCATTTTGCTGCGATATTTCTGCAAATATTTCAATCGTTCCTAAGCCTTCCTCTTGAATCCTTCTTTCTGGAAATATCGTCGCACTGAGCGTTAGCAGGAAAAGAAACAGAACAGATTGCGGAGATACAAGGTAGACGGGAGCTCCTGCCAAAATGCCACCTAAACGCAAGGCGGTGAGTACGGCGGACGTCAAGAGCGACGATCCTCCAAGCCGGACTAGCAAGAGGTGTGTTCTACTTCCTCTCTTCTGCTACAGAGCTTCGAGACTTTGTTTCCGCCACTACAATGTACTACTTTGCATCTATAAACACTAACAAGAGTTTCATGCTATAGAATTCGCAATAAGCAGTTACAGGCTGCCGCAAAGCTAGTCCGTGATGCCGGACATCTCGAAACAAAAGCTATGTCATCAGCGCCGAAGCAGAATGCGGCGAGGAAAAGAGGCCCTTGGGGGGAAGATTATCTCATGACGAGCACAAAATCAGCTTTGGCCCATGCAGACCTAGTGGTATGCCCCTTTATTCGGGATCATAATTTGCTCAGCTAAGACGTTCTGGTTCAAAGAGGCTATTTTCAAACCCTAAAGCATGGGAATGCCTAGAGGAAGACGAAAAACGAGAGCTGCTCTCTTTACTACCAGCGCATATTCACCCAAACCCCGATCCAGATCCCAACGATCCAGAAGCAAAAATTCCACCCTTACCCGAAAGCTTTCTGCGCTACGACAACAACTGGCGCGCGGCACTGCGCAATTTCCAGTCCGATCTCGAGTCTGGCCGGTACAGACCTGATTGGCAGCGACAAGCCAAACAGGCCGTCAAGGAAAGAGCACAGGGCAAATTCGATGATTACAAGGAGAAGGAGTTCGAGCAGTTCTGGGGCCAGAAACAGAAGATCAATCATGGCTTGATTGCGGGGGAGAGTTCGAAAGTCAAGTTGGAGATGTTGGTTGCGAATGATGTTGTGAGGGTGGGGGATGTTTGGAAGTATTGCCGTGTGTTTGGGGGAAAGAAGGCGCAGATCCTGGTAGAGAAGGAGGTCAAGATCACGGCTGTTGATGGTGCGAAACTGAGCTTTTTGATGCCGACTGGACAGAGGGTGTTTCTGAGCGCGGGCAGTGATTTAAAGTCCGAAGATGGGAAGATCGAGAATGAAAGGGAACGGAGCGCAGGTGAGGGGACTGAGGACATCAAGACTGAACACGAGAACATCGGATTCGAGAGATTTGAAGATCGCATTAGCGATGGGATGACTGAGGATGCGGAGGCGAAACATGAGGTCAAGGACAATACACAAATAGACATTATTCGGCATCCAGCTTCCCAACCAGGCGAAGATCCACCATCACAGGCTCCTGATGAGTACACACAGGACCATGCTAGCACACAGTACAATCTCAAGGGACTTCTTGACTATGCCCTACCATCGGCAGAGGCCAAGGCTGAAGAGGAGAAAGATAAAATTGAGTCGAAAGAAGCAACACCGACAGCGCATCAGCAAGAGGCATCAGAAAGTCCGGTCGCAAAAGCTGGAATCCGTCGGAAGAGAGGACGTCCTGCGAAACGCAAATCTCCTCACGATGAAGTCAATGGAGCTACAGAAATCGAAGCAGCAGGACTTTCTAAAGAAGATGTCGAGGAACCCGCAACCATCACAGAGAATGGCGTCAATGCAGACCCCGTTCAAGAGTCAGCACCTGAGCAGGAACACAAAAATACCGACTCTTCGCAGCAGTCCACGACTCCAATGGAGGCGAACCTTCCTGAAACTGCACTATCCCCCAAGTTAGAAGAGTCAGAATCAGCACAATGCAGTGCGACTGCCACACCCCTAGAAGTCGAGATTCACAACATTGCAGGACCAAACGCCCTTACGAAGAAGATTCTCGAGACCGACGGCCGTGTTAAAAACCCTCCAAATGGAAATGCCTGGAAGGAAATTCGCTGCTACAGAAACAATCAGGATATGGGCAGTTTATGGGAGGTCAGACAGGCCTGGTATGTCAAGTACCAGCAGGACTAGCATGCTAGATGAGCATTCAGAGATAGGAGTTTAAGCATCATTCTGGCCTGGTTCTTCTTCACAGCGGCGTTTTGTATCCAGGATGGAGTTTAATTTGATACCAGCTTCTTAGCATTTTTATTCCTTTTTGCCTTGCGGAAAAGTATCGATAGACCATTGACATCAAAATTTTACACGATATCCCCATCAAAATCCTCCTCAACCGTACTCTCATGAATGTTGACCGAGTAACTCGACTGCACAAAGTCTTCTAGCTCTTCACTGACAGTCTTCAATTTCTCCTTGACCGCAGCCACACCTTCTTGTCCGATGATGTGTCGGGAAGGCGGATTCTCATGTCCACCTATAGCAGTGATGGCGTGCACCGTCTCTAATGTCAGAGCCTCTAGATGCGCGGCACTAAAGGGCGCGTACATGGTGATTACATCGTGTGGTGATGAGAACGGGCCTTGTTTTGTTTGTGAGTTGTTCGAGTTGGGCGTTGTTATTTCGTTGCTGTCGTTGAGGTTCTCTGCTGCTTGAGGTAATCTCGAAACAAGTCCATCTAGAATATTCCGGAATAGAGGAGCGTTGTTCTCTGATGCCGAGTACGCGGGCTGAATAGGCGGGACACTACTAATGAGGTTTGTGAGTATGCAGATTTCCATGCTGCATTGGAGAATGGAGACTTTGATGTTGAAGGGGGCTACTTCGTATGCGATGCTCTGTTCGGCTGTTAGTGCTATCTTTACTAAATCAAATGAGTGCCCGGCATACGTCACAAAATCCTTCTAAAGCCCACTCGGATGCGCAGTATACGCCTAGTCCTGGAGTGCCGAGATGGGCCGCTTGCGAGGTCAGTATCACGCCCTCAATAAGATACATGTAGACTGTCTTACTGATCCCCATCAAGACAAGAAAATGTCCCGCTCTTTGCGACCGCATCTGCGGAAGAGCAGACTTAATGATATTCACAGGCCCAAAGTAATTGGTCTCGAACTGGTCGCGAACGAGACTCAGTGTCCGCGATGAAGCGGCCAGTTCTTCGACTGAGCCGACGACTGCTTGACTGGTGCAGCAGAGGACGATATCCAGTCTGCCGAAGAGATTCACGACTTCGGCCACGGCGGCTTGACATTCGCCCATTTTTCTGCATGTGTATTAGCAAGTGGTCTCGACGGTAGTAGGGAGTAGAGATCATACCTGATATCTAAAAGAAACGTGCGAAATCGATCTTTCCATCCGTGTTCCTCATTCCGCTCGACCTCCGCGAGAAAATCCTCAAAATAAGTTCGGCGATTCTCATCGCGAACGATGTTCAAGGGGATCACTCCGCTCACCACACAGTCACCGTGAGCAAGGACCTGGCGAGCTACATTCAAGCCGATAGGGTTGTCGCCGGAGGATATTAGCCATACTCGACGGTCACTGTGTGGTGGAAATCGCAGCTGAGGGATGTTGGTCTCGGTCATGACTCATGAGGGAAGGGACAATAGGGCTGTGCTGCCCATTGCCTTAGCTTCTCGCTTCAACTAATTACTTTGCTTCATTAGCCACTGCGTAGAGAGAATGTCAAGAGATGTCAAATGAGTGAGCGGAATGCAATAACGAACGTCGGCCTGAAAAGTAAGGTGTCCGTGGGGTATGCAAGCAACCGCCGCACAGCCAATCGGACGCTCCCCAAGATGGCGCCTTCTCTTAGTGATCTTAGCGGAAGGTGACAATTCCGCAATTCTTCGCATTTCTCCCTCCTTTCCCATCTTCTCTTTTCTCTTTGCTATCCGTCCCCAGCATACACAGTAGCAAAGATGCCGGAACAGGGGCAGGAGCAGCAGCAGGAGGAAGGTGGCGTGAGTAACCCAATCAATTGTCGTGATCCGAACAGGACAGATGGCTGACATTCAGCAGTTCAACTTCCGGACCATTATCCAGGGTATTGCCATCTTCGCCCTCGTCCAATTTGCTATGGGCCAATTCTTCGGCGGAAACAAAAATCAAACTCAAGGTGGTGCGTCGATTGGCCCGACCGGCCAGATCCCAGCTTATATCGATCGTCCTGCGCGCAATGAGGTCGAAAATTGGAACGCTATCCCGAGCGGGATTGCGCCGATGTGGCCGTCCAACAGTTCCTTGGATATCAGCATCTACGTCTCCTCGTCTGTCCACATGCCTGCGTTGTCGGCCGTTCCCCAAGAGTCTCTTGTGATGGAAGAGAAAGCATTCAGCATGGCCAACTGGAGCGAGAGTCGTGAAATTGATACTACATTCAAGGTCCCCAAGGAGGTGCAGCAGAATGGAACTCTCTGGGCCCACTTCTATGTTGCTTTGAGCGGCCACCAGCTCGATCCAGCTGCCAAGGACTACAGCCCTGAGAGCGCCGTCCATTTCCTTCGTCCATTGAATCAGTATTTGCCCAAGAAGAAGGTTGCGAAGCGCAAGAATCTCCTGGCAAGCACCGAGGACGCTGCGGATGAGGAGGGTGATACTACACCAAAGTACTCGGTCTCCTCCTACTATCATCCCAACTTCACCGTCTCGGTCATCCCCGACTTTGGCGTGGCGAACTACCAGCAAATGCACCCCGCCGTTAGGCAATATGTGCACTTGGAGAGCACTGGTGCGCGTGACATTACTGGCCAAAATACTTGGTACTACCCTGTTTTATATCTAAATACCTTCTGGCAACTCAAATCACACATGACCGAACTCAATTCTACCGTCGAGACTCTTCCCCTTCGCATTGTGTTGAACAATCTGAGCAACTGGAAGTTCAATATCTTGGCTAGCATGGATGAAGGCGCAAAGCAGAATGCCCGCAATGCGGCTAGTGGACAACCTGTTCCTGGTGGTGGTGATGGAAGTGAATTCGAGATGATCAAGGAGGTTCTTTTGAACACCAACATTTATCTTCTCGGTACCACCGCCATAGTTAGTGTTCTGCACATGATCTTCGAGACCCTTGCTTTCAAAAACGACATCGTAAGTCTTTCTACCATCCATGTTAGTTCATGGTCTAACATCACTATAGGCTCATTGGCGCAAGAAGAAAGACAATATTGGTACTTCGGTTCGTACTATCATCGCTAACATCTTCATGCAACTGGTCGTTTTCCTATACCTCATCGACAACAATGAGAACACATCCTGGATGGTTCTTGCAAGCCAAGGATTTGGTATTGTTCTTGAAGCCTGGAAAGTCACGAAGACAGTGGATGTTCGTCTCCGCCCTCCTCCACAGAACTCGTTCTGGTCTTTCCTACCCTATGTTGTTTCCTTCGAAGACAAGCATAAACTCAGCGAGACGGAAAAGAAGACCCAAGAATACGACGAGATTGCCTTCAAGTATCTCTACATTATTGCCTTGCCATTGTTGGGCGCATACGCTGTCTACAGTTTGATGTACGAAACGCACAAATCCTGGTATTCTTTCATCATCGAGACTCTTGTAGGCAGTGTCTATGCATACGGTTTCCTCATGATGGTTCCGAGTCTGTACATCAACTACCGTCTCAAGGTAAGTCCAATTTGCTGCTCACTAGCATTCTATTGCTAATACTTTCCAGTCTGTTGCCCACATGCCAGGCAGAGCATTGATGTACAAGTTCCTCAACACTTTCATCGATGATTTGTTTGCCTTCACCGTCAAGATGCCATGGCTCTACCGCCTTGGAACCCTAAGAGACGATGTCATCTTCTTTGTTTGGGTCTACCAAGCTTGGAAGTACAAGGTTGACTACAAGCGTGTCAACGAATTCGGCCAGGGAGGCGAGTCAGACGAGGAGGTTGAGGAAGAGGTGGTCTCTGAGACCACCAAGAGAGTTGAGACAGATACGGCGGCTAAGTCTACCGGTGCCGCTAAGGCTGGTGCTTCGACACGTCGGAGAAAGTAGGCCAAAGCATTGCATTCTTTAGTGGGATGACAGAAGGGGGCTGTGTAGTTTAATGACTATAGAGGTTAATTTCCAGCAGGAAACGGTAGACTATTCTTCTCTCGAAAAAACAAAGATCAACATTGACTATGACATAGAAAATAAAATAGCGCATTACTCATTACATCAATACAAGTAAAGATTTAAACATGATGGTGTTATGCAAACATATAGAGCTGTCGATATGTATAAGGATCCAGCGCTCTGATTGGCCAGGCGGGAAACAAATAAAGACGCGTCCAGCCCTCCAGAATCGGAAGAATATCAACATCTCCAAGTATTATTAAGAAGATCCAATTAACGAATATTTCCGACTAGAAAAGTAGACCACTATCACATATGACGCGTTACAAGGTATCTTGAGTGATGTCCATCTCGCTGCAAAACGAAGCAGACAACCGCGTAGGTGAAAGGTGAAAATGTCTTCCCCGATTGCGAGTTCAGGTGAGTATCCCTCTTTGTTTGGGTACAACGTACTGACTCATCTCCAGTGGCCAGCGAGCAGCTTGGAGATATCCAAGTACCTCTCAGAAGTCTGCGCAACAATGTTGATCATCTCGAAGCCGGTATTCTTACCCATTCTTCCATGTGATATAGCTACACATTTGCTAAGATGCGATCCAGTTGCCAACCTGCCCGCAAGACAGAGGACAACCAGCGTCAAAGAATTAGCAGGTGAAATTGCTTCTAATGCGTATAACATCGGCATTTCGACCGATATCTTGGAACAGCTTGTGGACATTCTCACAAAGCCGAATCATCTAGATCAAACAACCACCACGACCTTGATCAAGAACCTGTATCCCCAGGAACGAGTCTCCTCAACTGTTGTAACGAAGATAGTCTGCTGTCTGGGACCAGCCAAAGTCAAACCATCCCCTGCAACCCAAACCCTTCTCCTACAATGGCTTCTACTCATTTACGATTTTCTAGAAGAGCCTGCCATCTTGTCACGCCTCTATTCAGTCTTCTTCAATATGCTGGATATGATCAGCCTACGTCGGCCGCTGTGCCACATCCTATCTTTAATCACGCGTCGTCGGCACGTAAAGCCTTTCCGGATCCAGGCAATATTGGAACTTCTCCGCAACGCCGGTGATGACGAGAAAGAGCTAATGGGTCTATTGCGAGTATTCAAGAATTACTACCCAGACATCATCATCGGGGACATCGGACGATCGAAATTCTTCTTCAAACACCCGGACCCCGAGTGGACGGCCAAATTGAAGCAGCTACAAGAACGAAACCTGGAACGAATCCAATCCGGTAACGGACACAACAACGTCTTCCAGGTTGTCAGGCGTGGCGCGTCCTCAAAACGAAGGAAAGTCGCCGCAATCATTCCGTATGTGCAGACCTCGCGAGTAAAACCGAGCTTTACATCTCTTGAGGAGTTGAGGAATGTAGATGGTTTCGTGGAGCGGTTGGAGAAGCTCGAACTGCCGAATCAGATTGTGTCCGTTTTGGAGAATCGGATGGCGCACAAGTATATGGCGCTCGTGGGGCCTGAAACTGCCATACATCGATTGGATGACTGGTTAGATGCGTTCTTGAAAGATGAGGTTGAGATGGCCAAGTTGCCGGATTCTGCGGATTCGGAGGCCCTTAGATATGTCCTAGGGGCTATTTGCGGATATGTTCAGTCTACAAAGGTAGGACGAATCAAGCTGCGCTGCTGAACAACAATGGACTAACAAGGTCTAGGAACTGCCTGGTGCAGTCCAAAGATTCCTTGATAACTACCTTCGAACGTGGAACGGACAAGACTATCGACAAGAGATATTGAACATCTTGAAATTCATACCCAGAGGCTCTTATGATGACCTGCGAGATCAGTACCTGGAACGACTGGAGACCACCATATTAGACCACACTGCATCCTCACGAACAGATCTGCTTGACTTTTATGCAAACTTGATTCGAAAATGGGGTATAAGTCTACGGTCAGAAACTTTCTCGGTCACAAGTGGAGGCTTCAAGCCATTGGTGTCTCTCATTACGCACGTAGAGCTCTTGCTACTCTCGCTTATGGAGATACCATTTACAGGAGATTCTAAGGATACAGGTGACTTCAGACCCGTAACCACGAGTATCCTCGACCTATACTCGGAGTTGGCAGAGCTCTACTCCCACGCCTCGAGCAATGAAAATATACGCCTAACAGTGCCTTTGGCGCCGACAATATACAGCCTCACATTCACCTCTAATCTCGCTCAAATATCCCGTCTCTCTAACATCCTTTCCATCTACAAAAAGTCATTTGAGACATCATTAACGTCCCAAACATTGCAGTCACCGGACAAGTCCGCCGGCGGCTTCTATGCACCTGAAATGGTCGGCTTATACAATGGCTATATCATGGACTTGTGCAATCTCATTTGGCGAAACCGCGCACTCAACAGCGAAGACCAAAATTCTCACCGCTGTTTGGTGCCAAAGGCAACCAAGGAATCTTTTATGGAATACATTAACGATTCAAATGAGATATCGAAGCATCGCAGAGCAGCACGCTCCGAGGGCCCTGCATTCAATCATTCGCTTGGCTTGATGTTTTCTTTGAGTTATCATGTTGCTCTATCGAGTCATTCAGCGGCTTGTTTTTCTGCTCTTGAGGAACAGGCTGGTCTGACCGGTGACCAACCCACGCTGCAGAGACCTGTCACGCAAAAGGCATTGGAAGCGCTTGAAAAGGAAGGCGGGATCAAGCTTAGCTGGTCAGAGTATAGATTGAAGATGCTGGATTGGTTTGATGATTTGGGCAGTGATGGTATTGGGCAGTTGATGAGAAGCACCATGAAAGCGTTGCGGAAGGATGGTTGAACATTATTGTCTATCCTGAGAGCTCATAGTTATGTACATATTTGCTTTTGAAATGCCGTACCAGTCATGTAATATACAAGTCTTATCCTTCAAATGGATGAGACAGAAACTTGCTGCCAACAGCTGAATTTATATCGTCGTATTCAAGAATATATCCTGCACGCTCGATTCCTCCCTCAGAGCAGCCAAGACTTCCTCAAGCTGATCAATCTGCTCCGGATCCTCCACCTTAACCATCGTATCTTTATTCGGATCCCAAACAATCTGTGACTGTGCAATAACCAAACCTGTCGCTTGCGACAACGCCTCTCCCACGGACTTCGTTGCCGTCGGCTCGGTGTACACCACCAATCTCCCCTCAGCGTCCGTATCTATATCCGTTGCGCCAGCCTCGATTGCCTGATCCAGATAATCGTCTGGACTTGTGCCCTCTTTGTTTTCAAAGACTAATCTTCCCTTTTTCTCGAAAAGATATGTCGTCGGCGTCACGCTACCGCCGTTATCTTTGATTGTGAATCGTACGTCTTGAAGGATTCGAGCTTTGTTTTCGGCCATGCATTCAATTACGGCTGCGACTGTGCCGGGTAGCATTGCTTCGATCGTGACTGCCTCGAGAGCTTGTCCGGAAGCTGTAACGCCTTGGCCACGAGCAATTGCGTTGTCAATGATAGCTTTGGGCATTTGTGACTGTTTGGCTTTGGCAATTGCAAGTTGTAGACGAGGGTTGTTCTTCGGGTCCGATCCCCATACTGTATGGGTGTCAGAAGCTGAGATTGGCTTTTCAGATAAGATTAAACTCACACTGCGATGCATTGATAAGCTCTTGGGTTAGTATTCCCCGCTCTTTGCTCTTAGCTTTGTCATTTTTTGCTTTGTCGTGTTTGATTGTCGACCATCGGCTGTGGCCTGATTGAGTTGCTGCTGAGACGTGGAACGAGCGACATGTGTCGCAAATCCAACGGCTGTTAAACCCGGGCCTGCGAGTCAATCGCAGGCCATATGCGCTCGCCATATTGGAAGTTAGAGGTTGCTCGTATATTCAAGAAGAAAGACACCATGAGCCTGGAAATTATCAAGTGCGTAGTAGTATATCGGGCCGAAAATGATCCGCTCCGCAACGTAATTATTTACAACCCCCAATGCGATCTACTCCAACAACCTAAATTATTGTTCTCTCCTTCCTGCATCTTCTCTCCGTTATTTCATTAGCCCTACATCTTCGTCGCCGGAAACTTGGGGATTTGGTTCCTCGAGCAGATTCCGCAATTCTCGTCATTCAATGTCCGCCCCTGAGCCAGCTCCCGCACCAGCTGCTGCCGCAGAGAAACCCCAGGAGCCACGCCGCACCGAGCTCGACGTCGCAAAGCTGCACGCTCTTCCGTCTGAACAGCAGGATCTATACCTTCTAACATTCACCTCCGAACTCGTCCAGCATGTCTCTGCTCTCACAAAGGAGGAACTCACATTGGAACAAGCTTCGTTGAAGCAAGAGCTCTTTAAAGTCATCAATCTCAGCTCCCCCTCTGTCACACGAGTGATTCGCAATAATCTGGGGAAATGTTTTGGAACGATTCTCGGAAAGGGAGACCGGATTCCGCTGTACGATACCGTCCTCGATCTGCTCGCTATAGTCAATGGTGGGAAAAGTGTAGAGCTCAAGACCAAGCTCGCTGCGGGGCACTGTCTGGGGGAGGTGTTTGCGGCCGCGGGAGATAGTGCTTACTCTCACGCAAGCGCTGCTACGGCTGCTCTTTTCAAATTGCTCAAAGCCGGCAGTAATCATGCTGGAGTCCGGGGCTCGATTTTCGCTGCGCTGCGAAAGGTGGTCGGTGGACTGGGTGGCCCGATTGAAGAGCCCATGGCGCGTGATATATGGAAACAGGCGCGCAATGCGGCTTCTAGTGACAAGTCAACTTTTGTTCAGATAAATGCTTGCCGGTGTCTTGAACAACTTTTGGTCACGACTCAATATTTCGATAATCAGAATGATAGTGAGACTCTTAAGACCCTCGTCTGGAAGGTTATCGACAACCCCGTCGCACCAGTCAGACATGCCGCCGCTTCATGTTTAGCAAGAGCTCTTGTGAAAAGCTACTCACCACAAAGCAGTACGGAATCTTCAACAAAAGCGAAGAAAAGTAAACGACAGTCAAAAAAGCCTCCGGCAAAAGCAAACGATGCAGACGAGGATGAGCCAGCAGAGGACTCTCCATCAGCTAAGAAGGCTGAGCCACGCTTATCATTATCACTTTCCGACATTTTAGTGCAGCTCTCTACGCAATATGTACGAAGCTCAACTGGTAACCGGGCCAGAGCTGGTATAGCTGTTTGTTATAAATATGTTATTCGAAACCTGGGAGAGAACGTTGTCGAGGAGCGTTACGGGCAGATTGCTTCGCATCTACTCGTTACACTGCTCAACCATCCGACAGTTACATATAATCGTTTTCGACTCCTGATGACTCGAAGATTTATTAAAAACATCCTCGAAGATACCCTTGGTCGCGAAATTCTGCGAGAGAACAGCCAGGTGAATGCTGCCAATTGGCTCATCAACTTCATCCTTAAGGACTATCCTCAGGTGATCAAGGAGAGAAGCGAGCCGAGCAAGTATACTCTTGCAAGCACGTTGAGCGCACTGTCTTCTTTGATATCGTCGCTCGGTTCGGCTGTCACAACCTTGGCTGATGCCTGTCGAGAAGCTCTCATTCAGGTTCTTCCACATCCTAGCTACACTGTTCAGATTCAAACAGCCCAATGTTTACGCAACTTTGTTCTTGCTTGCCCAAATCAATTGATATCTTGTGTCACAATATGCTCGAATAGCTTAAACCGCGAGATTGGACAACTTACGACACCACGGTCGTCATCGCGACGCTGTCTCGGATTCGCGAATGGTCTATCTGCTATGTTGGGTACATCTCGCTTGCAACCTCTATACGGATCTGTAGATGTTTTTGCTCGTGTTCTCTCACAGGCAACGGATCTGCTCAAGAACAGCGGTAGCTCTGAACTTCGTGTCGCAAGTACTCAAATTCAAGTTGCGTGGATTCTAATTGGAGGCTTGATGCCTCTCGGTCCCAGTTTCGTCAAAATCCATTTGTCGCAATTAATGCTTCTATGGAAGAACGCTCTTCCTAAACCTCTAGGCAGGGCCAATACAGCCGAACAAGGACCTCTAGAGACGAGCTTTCTCGCCCATGTCAGAGAATGTGCATTGGGCTCAATGCTTTCTTTCCTCGAATTCAACGCCAAGTTAGTGACCGCGGACGGAGCTAGGCGCATCGCTGCAATGCTACAAAATACAGTAGCCTTCTTGGATGAAATGACATTACCAAAGACAGCAGACGATATATCGCAACGCCTCTTTCCATCTATACAAATGCACGATTTTGCGGTCATGGTTCGACGCCGCGTACTTCAGTGTTTTACCAAACTGGTCAAAATTCACCATACCGGTCATGCAGAGATAGTATCGCAGTCCAGTCTTCTAAGCATAGCCATCTCCTCCTTTGCGGACCCTGAGATTGTGCACACTAATCCAATTGAGACCTCAATTGTCGCCTCCACTGGCCAATTTGAAAGCCTCTGGGACTTGTGGGATAATTTCGGCTTTGGAGTCACGGGTTTAGCTCGAACATATGTCAACGAAACACTTACAGGAAAACGTGCAGGAGGAGCCACTGCATGGAACGCCAATGACACTACTGATCAAGAAATTGATGATATTGTAAGTTAGACCTGAAGTGTTTTTGGACAACGGCTCATATTATTTAGCTCAACTTTCCCGTGTGTCAAGCGAGTGAACACGATTCTGTACTCCTCTATGGGTCTCGAGATGGCTTCTCGACTTTCTATACTGACCCACCCGTGACGGAGGCTGTGAACGCTGCTATTGATCTCTTTGCGGTTGCTCTACCTTTGCAGACACCAAAAGTACAGGAAAGCAGCGTTGAGCAGATCGTCACCTTGCTGTCGTCTCACAGCTTGCAAAGAAACCCGGGCCGTAAGGTTGCAATGACCATCAATATTGCTATAGCTTTGTTGCACACTCTTAAAGTTGCAGTCAGAGAAACCATTGCGCCTCCAGGGAAGTTGGAAGCATCCACAGAAAAGATCATTCAAGAACTCTTGCAGGTAAGTTGATTCATATCCGAAATCAAAAGTGGAGAATCTGACCAAATATTAACAGAGATTCGTCATGGACCCTGATGCGATAATCCGAACCATCGGTTTTGAGGCGCTTGGCAGACTATGCAATAGTGCTGGGAACGCATTTACAAATACTCAGATCAACTGGCTTGTCGATACGATTGTAGCAAATCGCGAGCCTAGTGCGCGTGCAGGATGTGCAGCGGCTCTCGGCTGCATTCACTCAAGAGTTGGTGGTATGGCTGCAGGATTTCACCTAAAGACAATCGTCGGTGTTCTCATGTCATTATGCAGTGACCCGCACCCGGTAGTGCACTTCTGGGCTATAGATGGTTTGGAAAGAGTTGCCGAGTCTGCTGGATTGACATTTTCCCCTTATGCATCGAGCTCGTTAGGCATGCTTGCGCAACTTTACGTGGCGGATACACATAACGAGGAAGCAGCTTCCTTGGCTACCTCGAACCTGGAAGTTTCATTCCCTACTCCTTTCGTCATAAGTCGTTCGGTGGATTCTCTCATTAATGTTTTGGGTCCTGACCTGCAAGATATCGCAAAGACTCGCAACTTGATATTGACTTTGGTCCGCCAATTTCAGCTGGAAGAGTCTCCGGCAATGAACACACAGAGCTCCAGATGCCTTGACCATCTTTCTTTATATGCACCCTCACACGTTGATTTCACGGCATTCGTCAAGCGTTTGCATGTGGGACTCACGTCGAAGAGCTCGCTGATGCGCGAAGCAGCAATTCGCGGACTCGACAATCTCATGAAACGGGATGCTGAAGCTGTCATAGGATCCAATACTTCGACCTTGGAAGACGATATCTGGCTTGCCTTGGACGACTTTCCAGGAACTACATCTCTCCGAAGCTTGATTCGCAATTGGCTACAACAGAGTGGACTTTCCCACACTCAACTTTGGATCCAGCGTCTCCACAACGTGCTTACCAAGACACGGGCAAAGAAAGATGAAATCCAGCCCAAAAAGCTGGCGCGAGCAGCTACTGCCTCTGAAGTGCAGGATGACGAAGTTGCGGGTTTTGCATCTGCTGTTGCTGGTGGAGATCAGGAAGAGGGAGATAACAGCGCTAATACCGGGCAAGAGTTGCTCAAATGGCAGACTCGTAATTTTGCAGTCAGCTGTCTAGGTGAGCTGCTGCTTATGGTCAATGATAAAATTCTTCCGGACCAGACCATTCCTGCAGAAGTTGCCTTGCAACAAAAGATCGGCGATGTAGTTCGCATGGCTTTTTCCGCTTCTACGGCAAATGTAGTCGAGCTAAGAGTCTGGGGTCTTAAGATTCTTGACCAAGTTCTCAAGGTCAGACAGTTTACTCTAACCTTATTCGGATTTTGCTGACTCGAAACAGATGTTTGGCAAAACTCCCGATCCTGATTTCCAGGAAGCATCTCTGCTAGAGCAATACCAAGCGCAGATTGGGTCGGCCCTAACCCCGGCATTTGCAGCTGATTCGTCTCCAGATTTGGCTTCAGAGGCTATTAATGTATGTGGCACGTTTGTTGCTGCAGGTATCGTCACAAATGTCGATCGAATGGGCAGAATCTTCCGACTGCTTGTTGTTGGATTGGAGCAATTCGCCAGTAAGTTAACTTTTCGGATACTTACGGCGATTACTAATTTTTCAAGATGACCCTAACGTTACCGAGATTGGTGATTTGAAAGGGCTCAACTCGAATGCACGGGTAATGGTGAAAATGGCACTATTTTCGGCATGGGCGCGATTGCAAATGGCAAGCCTTGAACAGCAGTATTTGGTCAATGTCGTTCAGCCATACGCTGCCATGCTCACACCGTTGTGGCTTTCCTCTCTTCAAGAATTTGCTCGGCTACGCTTCGAACCAGATATCTCAGGAAGCCTGGGTACTCCATCGACAGGGGATCTTGATGAAGTTTACGCGGCATTGAATCGAGAAACATTGCTCAACGTAAGTACCGGACCACAAATCTATTTATCACTCTATTGACCAGGTATAGTACTATCAAGATTCTTGGTTGAATCTTGTTGATGCGATTGCAAGTCTTGTCGAAAAAGACAGCGACTTTGTTTTTGATGCATTAGACAACAAATCCAAGGCACAAGGTGACGATGTCGATGAAAATAAAGCGAAGGGAGTTGTGCCCTCCGGAAAGGGTGACAGTATCAACTACCGCGACGAACCTGTGGCATTCTTTTTCGTGCTCTTCGGACTGGCATTTGAGGCTTTGGTCGATCAATCTGTGTCGCCTTCGCAAAGATTGGAGATTCTTCAAGCCCTCGCCAAAATTCTGAGACCATCTGTTGCGGGAAATGCTATCTATCAAGATGCGGTCTTTTCCGAGACAGTCGATACTCTTGATCGTTTGGTTCTCACTGAAGGCCACAATATTCAGACGGTCATCGTCGAGATGGCCAGAAACTTGTCACTTGATCATCCTTCAGCAAAAGGTGGCCAAGATCGTGCCGAGAACCTATCCGACGATATTGAACAGCTTTTTGAACTCACCAGAAACATTATTCTCGTTCTGGCAGGCCTGCTCCCGAATCTAGGTGACTCGAGCTCTCGCACTTTCAACGTTAGCTCCGACGAGACTTTGACTTTGATTCGTCTGGCACTCTCTGCCCTGGTTGACGTGGCCGCTACATTTCCGGCTATCATACGACATGACCTTCACGCATGCATTCTACACATCTTTAGTACTATATTAGCAACGGGTATCTGTCAGGCTGAAGTTGTCCCTCATGCTCTTCCAATATTCCGCAGGTTCGTTCAAGGCATGACCTCGCAGGGTACACCGACAAACGAAGCAGTCTCATTACAAGTACGTGGCTGCTTGACACGCTTCCTCACGACACTTAGCATTGCACAACGTCGAGAATCAGAAACTTCTCTACCTTGTGCAAAGAACACTCTCCTCGCCATGACCATAGTACTTAGCACCAGCAGCCATGTCATTCCTCCACAAGATCCTCTTATTGCAAGAGTACTGGACGAATACCTAGATTGCCTACAGGATGTCGGCCTCGCCAGTGTTGCTGCCGGATGTATTCGCTCCGTGCTCCTTCGAAGCGGGCCGTTATCGACCACAGATTCAGCAATTGGACGGTATCTCTTCCCACGACTCATCGCGTTCGTTGCAGGAATTCCAAACGATCGAGGCGAGCCACCAATCGACCCGGAGAACTCACGAGCAGCTATTTCCCAAACGCTAGTCTTGTACATCAGCAACCCTATTTCATTCCCACCTCCCAAAGTCTCAACTGCAATTCCCCTAGTCGTCTCGACTCTTTTGGCACGTGCCAAAAACGAAGGATCAGCAATCTATCAAGAGATGGCCGCTAGACTGCTTGAGATTGGCAAAGTGAACCCTGTGATTTTCCGTGCACTCATCGCTGGTATGGATCCTGAAAGAAGGGTCCTTGTGGAGGATATTCTGCGCAGTATTGGCGCTGGCTCTGCTGGCGAGGCCAGGGATGCCGGAGCGCAGGAACAAAAGGCTACGCCGAGTATAGAGTTGCGCATGGACTTTTAGCCTTTATATTAGTGATGGGGAGTAAGATTACGTTGAAATAGTTATTATACAGTATATACATGATACCACCGAATAAATATAACATATTTACGCCTGGCTCTAGCCAGGTGCTCGTATAGACAGCCGTATCTTCGTACGATCATAATTCATCCTTCACCTCCTTTTGTTTCTCCTCTTCTTTAGGCGGTGGAAGCTGACAAGTATCCGCATACTTTCTCATATACTGTGGCAAAACCTCTATCCATAACTTATCATCCTCCAAATACTTATAAGCCTCCCCCTTACAGATCTCACTCGACACCAATCTGAGCATTGTAAATGCATTTCTCGATGCTTGCTTTGCGGCTTGTTTCTTAAAACACCAATTCCACTGCGCCAGTTTGTCGCCTGCGGGGGTGTTGCCGCCAGTACAGAAATGTTGGCCAGGAGATAGCAAAGCGCTACATTCATTCTTTGTGCCAGACGCGATGTCCTGCCCGATGCGCGTGAAGGTGGTTTTGAAGTTGTCGGAGAGCGACATTTCGGAGGCCATGGTGTCGATAAGCGGTAGGAAGGCGTTGTTGTAGGTCCAGTCGTCCCAAGTGGACATTACGGGTTCACAGCCGCGGGCGCATATCTCGGATTGGTACGCTGAGCCTAGAGAGTCCCAGCGTGTGGCGATGGTTTGGAGGAGGACGCCGGCGCAGGACGCGGCGATGGTGGTGAGCGGGAGGAGGAGGATGGCGATGATCAATGACGATGCATTGAGGTGGATGGTAAGGAGCATGTTATTATGATGCAGGCTATTCTGGATATTGTTGCGTAGTTGAGAAATAATTTTGAAGCAACGAGAGGGAGTGGAAGAAGAAGTATGGAATGCGGAGAAGTGGGTTAAGGTCAAGCCCCCGAACCTTGTCCCGCGGCTCTCATAATGCGGGATCCGGCTATTCTGAAGCGGGATATATTGCAAACCTATCATCTCACCAGAAAAACACCACTTCCCCGTCGGAATCGTTTCTGTCGTTTACTTGAGCAAGTAGTCTGACTGATAATACGTTTTGCCATTCGGGGAGATGTCTCTGCGCTCGGACACATTGTGACTACTTACATGGCTGCCCTAGCTGTGCTTTAATCGCGATGGACTTTCTCGCGTCGTTATTCACTGCAATGTTGATTCTTTGACCTCCAGATCTGCTGAGGAAAGCGGCTCGATATTTGATATTTAACAAAAACAAAGAAAGAGATCTTCCGTATCGGCGGCTTGTCGTTTACGAGAGAAATTGTCATGCTATTCACAAAATTTTCGGCTCAGGGAATTCTGGCACAGAGTTTTCTCTCTGGTCAAGTGATTGGAAAGGCTCTTGGGGCAAGTTCGACTGACATCGCCTGCTGTCCCGCCGCTTACGGGCTCACATCAGGCACCTTCATGCTCGCATTGGCCGGGAGGGCGACATCGTCGGCCACAAGCATCTTCTGTGGCGGCATGGGGTTGGCTTTCGTTATGGGCTCTTCTCGCAGGTATATATGTTACCGAAATAGTGCAGCGCTTCTGGTAACGTCGAGAAATCAAACCCTACCGGCCGAAGGCCCAGCAAACTGTTGATCAGAGGACTATCGGATTGTTCTTTGATGGTTCCGTAATGGCGACAATTAAGCGGCATTGCAGGATTAGGGTTCGGTTTTCTAGTTTCGGACATAGATGCTACCTTTTCAGTTCCTCGAGTGAATGGGACGTATTCGACTACTTTTGTGCCATTGTAGTATCTATGGAAACGTCTGGTGAGCCTTTCATTGATTTTGTCTCGACTTGGTGCCCATGGAGACAACCCATGATCCGACCCAGTCATATAGTCTGGTCAAATCCGAACACATTTCTGGCATGGTAGTTGTATGAGGGATTTTAAGTATCGTCCTCCTTCGCAGCACAATTCGGGGAAAAACTGGCAGTAAGTTCCATTATACATCGTAGTCGATTATCTTTTGTCTGAAGGCCGCTCATTTTGATTCTCTTGCAATCTTTTGAGGGTTTCATGTATTTGCGATAATAGATAGCTAGCACAGAATCAACTCTCAATCTCAACTCTACAGCCATCCAAAGAGCATCATTCAGCCGCTCATGATTCATGATTCATTCCTTAGAAGTTGGGAAAACCAAGTTCCCATTCCTAGTGTAGTCCGACACAACAAGCTGCTCTTGGCTGTCCAGTGTTAAGCTGCCAATTAGCTCTCGAGAGAATACCAATATCGCCAGAACGCGATAGATGCTACATGTACCACTCGCGACAAAATCTTGATGAATGGATCTCCCATCTTTTAAGTGCGATGCCTTATCATGACTCTCAGGCTTGGGGCGGGGTGGATTTTCATACAGTATATGTTCACATTATGTCGGCGCCGAGATGCATGCATGTACTTATTAGGGCTAATTCTAATCTACCCCGGCTTTTTGGAGTCGGATTTGCCCTGACAACTTTATGTACCTACGCCAATGCTTAACCTTTCGTCTAGTAAATGATTGACTAGAGATGTATATCACTTCCTCAGCTACGGCGGCAAGTGACGACAGGCATTAGGTGCGAATGTTACATTATGAATAGCGATATTGGACAAGAAATTTGGTTACCTCTGATTATAGATTTTGTGTTGGAAGTAAGATGATTGATTGTGCTAATCTTCTAATACATCAAAGTCAAGTCTGGCTGAGACCTTCTCGTGTGATCGATCGTATCGCAACACCCTCATCCACTTGACCTCGAACGCGCTGCCAGAGCTCTAACACTTCTGGCAAACAGCATCCCTATGACTACTGGCGAAAATTGTCAATCGACTCCTGAAGCTTAGCCGTGTGCTGTTCCCGATTCTCGAGCGATGACTCGAGAGTGTGGACCTGGTCCTTCATTGTAGCGATGAACTTGATCACTTCGTCATGGTCGATGTAAGATTCTTTCTTCGTATCTGTCTCTTGTTTCTTGGGACGATAGGTTGTTCGCGGCATGAACTCGACGAATGGCTTTGCGGTGGATTGAGTATGTGCCATGTTTCATTGGGTATTTGAGGTTTATTCAGGTGCACTCGAGGTTGGAGGGGAATGGGTTGCTGAACGCAGTTGAATGATAGATAGAATGACGACCATGTTTATACTTATGGAACAATTGATTTGTTGCATAGTGTGAATTGGTTGCGGCCTGCCGACATCAAAGTCGATTGCATTGCATGAATGGCCATGTTGGCATGGCTTATCCTTCAATGTCCTGGTTTCAAGGATTTTGATGCCTTTGTGTTTTATGAGTATTCTCTTTCATCTCAGTGTTTTGGGAAAGGTCCGGCGCGATGGGTTCGAAGAGGAAGAAAAGGATAAAATCGTACCTAAGTATCTCATTGTTATTTCATCAAGCATCTGAGAATCTGTGTTCTTCAACACAGAACACCGAATACATGTCTATCAAACCCTACAAAAGCAGTAGGTACCCAAAACCCTAATAATCATACCTACATGTGTCAACTACGACAAAGCTAGCATATTATCTAGCAGCTCAGTCTCCGGCGCGTTCCTTAACCCTGTCCAAATGAACCCAATATTCACGGCCACAATCCCGCAATAAACGAGTTATTTCGTTAAATCATCGATACAAAGCCAAAGTGCATTACCCAAAGACACAATCCAACCACCCACACGCTGGCCAAAATAGCGAAGAGAAAGATGAAGAGGGCGGATCCAGGGGTTCGGGCCTTGTTTGATTTGTTCGCAATAGCGAGGTTGCGTAGATGTGGAAGGTGGATTTTAAGAGTATCATCATGCAGAGGCCGACGATAGCGTTGCTGATATGCTCTTGCTTTTGGATTGTCAGTGCCATATTGCTTTCTGTGCTTGTTTGAAGAGATTGTTGTATTTGGGATGCCGCAGAAGGTGTATGTTTCCGTAACGTTGGAAGTTGACAGTTGCGGATGTAGTATACAGTAGTGGCAGTGCATTCAGTGTGCAGCCCAGCCAGCCAATTTAATCAAATCAACAATTTCTTGCGTATTGAGATGCTAATTTTCCATGCCTTCTAGATTTGCTCTGATGTGCCGGGCTACTTGTTTAATCCTGATGGGGCAAATTCTCGACATAGTACATACCATTTTTTATACGGACTACAATGATAAGGCTAAGCATAAAACAAATGTTGACGTTGAGCTTGACTAATCAGCACTGAGCTTTGGTTCTAAAGCTGAGCGGCTGAGCCGACATCATGATACACAGACATGACTTTTGATGTCCGAGATTATCCGGGTGCGAAATTATCTTCGGGTATATAAGAAGTACGTATGACGCCGTGCACAGGCCGGAAGAAGAACATCAATCAACCCAAGGACTCAGCTGCGATGGAATCAACCACATATACCGTTCGGGCAGACGTCGGCTTTGAAGGCGTCTATCCCCTGTCGCCCAGTGACCTGTTGATTCCACCACGGGCTATTCGACAAGCGTTCATTTACCGGAAAGACAATCAGGATGAGACCAAAGAGCACACCTTGGTCGCGGCTCTGCAAGAAAGCCTAAAAAATATTTTTGAAACCCCTCGACAGAGACAGAGAACCGACAGAAACAGCATATCCCCAGCTGCTGGGTAGAGTCGTGCGGCCCAAGGACGGGAGTCCACCGCATCTAGCGGTTGACGAGTCTTCTAGCATCCCATTCACCGTCGTTCGTAGACCAGACATCACCTTTGCAGACTTATCTCCTGCACAACGCTTTCCGGAAGAGAGGATCCAGAAGATTGATTTTGCGATTGGACTCGACGACAGTGATTTGCTTAGTAAGCATAATTTCGGGGTACAGTTGACCTTTTTCATGGGAGGATATGTGCTTGTGGTGCAGATTCATCATGCCATTAAGGATAGGTATGGATATGCTGGGTTCGTGCGGCAGTGGCTTCAGAGGACAAAGGCGTTGATCGCTGATGGTCTTTATGAAGAAGCGGTTCCACAAATGAACATTCATGACAAGTCCGAGCTAATGAGAGATATCGATGAATCGCCTACTGCGGTAGAGCAACTCAACGGCTTAGAGACTTGGGAGACCCTGTATAGAGAAGCATCGACGACAGCAAAAGCAAATAAGGACCCCTTGATGGGAAACAATGGGATCCAAAGCAAGATCTTTTGGTTGTCGCCTGAGAGCCTAGAGAGTCTCCGAGCGAAAATGCACAATCACACTGAGGATCGACCAACAATCTTTGAGTCTGTTATGGCACATGCATGGAAATGTCTCGCGCGTGCACGAGCCGACTTCAACACAGTTGTTGAGACGACAACGAGCAACGGGTTCTTTGCCGCCGATATACGCAATCGTCTGGTCCCTCGGTTGGCGATCGATTATTTCGGCAATGCCGTAACCGCGTCGTGGCGAGAGTACCTCTGTCGACCTTACTACTTCAACAGCACAGAGATATCATCAACGCAATTCAAAGCACATTGAGAACGGACACCACCGACCGCAACCCCCGCTCAATCAACGCGCTCCTTTTCCGTCAAATAAAAGCCGGCATGTTCCCGCCGGGCAACCTGTTGGGGCAAGATGTCTTTTTCAACTCGTGAGAGCATCTCTACCCTAGCCTTGAGGCAATGGAGATTGAGGTGGGCAAGTTTTGCATAATGAGAAATCTCGTGGATTCACCTATCACGCCGTCGTACGTTTTTGGTGATGCCGTCGTATGGGATGAGGCAGACATCGTCCTCAGACGGTGCTTCATATCGCTTCCCCGGAGGTTTTGAACTGAAAGTCCAGCTCCTTCAACACCAGATGGAGAGGCTAGTAGAAGACGACAAGTGGCTGCATTATGTTTCTGTTTAGCTGTTAAAGCACGTACTCCGTAGTAGTTCTAGATGAAAGAGTGCGGAGAAATCATACAGAGAAAGCTACCCCACAAAGTCAGTACACTAAAGTAAGACGAGCTACGCTACAGCGGACCTCGGCACTCGGCCGGAGGCCAATCCTGCTAACCCTGGCAACAACGATTCAGCTCTATATTCTTCAACGACCATTCTATCTCTTATTCATTAACTGTCTACGTTCTACAATTACTGTTGATAAATATCATCATGGCAGAACGAGTCACCCTCAAATACGAGGACCGCATCGCAATTATCACCTTCAACCGTCCCGAGGTCTTGAATGCGCTAGATGGCGATTGCTATTATCTCCTGGGGGAGCGCTTGCGCGAGATCGACAAGAGAGACGATATCTACATTACTGTTCTGACGGGATCGGGTCGATTCTTTTCTGCGTGAGTGCCTTCAATTCATCTAACGATCTAGCTCTAGCTAACCTGATGTAGAGGAGCTGACATCCGTGGCAACGGCGTCAATCGTCAAGTTGATAAATCGCTAAGTGAAGGAGAAGTGCGCAGAGAGATTATGCGCGGTTTCCTGGTAAATAATCTAGACGTCACGCGCACAGTGTACAACCATTCAAAAATCCTGGTGGTTGCGCTCAATGGCCCCGTTGTCGGACTCACGGCTGCTGTGATCTCGTTTGCGGATTTCATTTATGCAGCTCCCCATACATTCCTTCTCACGCCTTTCTCGTCGCTCGGTCTGGTTGCTGAAGGTGGTGCTTCGAGGGGATTTGTGCAGAGACTAGGTATTTCAAAAGCAAATGAGGCGCTACTCATGAGTAAGCGCATAACATGCGAAGAACTAGTGACAACTGGATTCGTGAACAAGGTCATTTCGGCACCATCTGGAAAGAAAGAAGATTCAGATGGTTTTTTGAAAGCTGTTCTGGCCGAAGTCAATGACAAACTGGGCATGCATCTTAACCAGACTAGTCTTCTTGGAATTAAGAGACTAATTCGTCAGCCAGAACGTGAGGCACTTGATAGAGCAAATCTGTTGGAAGTTTTCGGGGGTGTGGACAGATTTGTTGCTGGTATCCCGCAGGAAGAATTCAGGAAGCTCGCCACTGGTGAGAAGAAGCATAAGCTGTGAGATCATTCTATGTTGATAGTCAAACCTACACGTTGCAAGTTATAGATCAATTCAATCATTTCATCTGTGTGGCCTGCGTCCGATATTTTCGGCTCGGCATTACTCATCATCACTTGAGTCCGCTTGCTGCTGCTGCGTTTGTTGAGCGAGTAGGTCCTTCCACTGCTGCATAAAAGACGCCATACCGCCAGTCCCAGCCTGAGAAGCGTCCACGACCTCTCGAGGCAATTTGTGAGCAGAGTACTGTGGCGAAGTAAATCCATATGCTTCTGGATCATCACGTTCCACCAGTCGAAGTTCTGGGATGAATGAAAGATCCTCGATCTCTCCCTCCGAGTCATCTACTTCGATCTCGGCGTCTGGCGTCGCAGACGGACCATCGTCCTTGATGGATAGACGCACAACCTCGTCTTCAAGTGGAGCCAAATCCTTCATGGTCAGGATTTCCAACCAACTGAATAGGAGTGGATCTGTTCTGATAGCCCACGGGTTGATATCGATGAGCCACACCCGCTCATGCGGTGGTGGCACGTAGACGTCGAACACAAAGTTTGCATCTGGAAAAGTGTCTCTAAGCTTTCCGTCGAAGAAGGACTGAATGCGCGACACGAGCATGTCACGCATGGGAAACAAGAAGTCGAAATGATTCAAGTCACGCTGGCACATGCACAGCAAAGTTCGGTTGCGCACAAAGCAGCGGAACTCTAGAGATGGGTTGAGGTTGAAGTACTTGCGAAGGACAAGATGGTATGGGATGTTGTTCGTGTCGAGATTCTCAGTCGAGCCCTCTGGTTCTGGGTCTGTATCGTCAAAGGCATGCTCCAAATCATGTGTGATAAAGTCACTACTCTTGAGCAACATGTAGATATCATTTGGTGTCTGACACTGGAGATCGTTTGTAACCGCAATCCAGGTCGCATCTTTGGGCGAACTCCAGTTGAGTTTTGGCGTGACTTTGCCGTCAAGCTCGCGGATGGTCTCTTCAACCTGTGTGTGGATATCCCGCCATTCGACTGATGGATCTTCTTCATCGTCGTCTTCTTCGGAATCGGATGTTTCTATGCCGCTATCCTCGCCCATCATTGTAGCGCGGCTTGGATTCTCAGGAGGGAGGACGATTCCGTCGGCGCGAAGATAAGAAAGGAAGGCATCAGAGAGTGGAATGAGACGGGCTTTTGGAGTAATAGCTCGATAACTAGACAGTCAGCCCTGAAATCAAATGTCCAGTCTTGATATACACACAGTGGATGCCAATAATGGTATGAGCAGTGCAATATCTGACTCCGAGTGACTGGAGGGAAGGGAAGCCTTTTAGAACCAGAGTCCTGGGCTTCCACAGGCTCAACTGGCGCAGAGTCGATAGACGCCATGGTAAAGTCGTGAAATGTTTGGGAAGTTGTATCGACAAAGCCGGATGTGGAAGATGACTCTCTTTTCAATCAGCAATAGATGAAATATTTCTTGGTGGGGCGACATTCACATGCTTCGCTTGCTGACAAGTCTATTGTGTGGTGAAAGCTGGCGGGCAAGACATAGAATGTTGAATTAGGCGGCGACGGTATTCTCTGAAGGTCAAAAGAATATCACAAGTGAAGGAATGGCCATGAAAGAATGAAAGTCATGAGTCACTCCTTTGATAGAAATTCCGCGGTGACGTTTTAGTCTCCGTGTGGCCCGTGCATCCACCTTATTTACACGTTGGTCTGTTGTCTCTACAAGAATGTTTCTCGACTCTCAACTCCCCAATTGGAAGTGCGCGCCCGCGCAACCGCCAAAATGGCCATCGATACTCCAGATGTGCGAAACCTGAAGTCATGGAAGGAGGCTTTCCAGTACCCAATTCCCACCGTGCGCAAGGTGGAGCAGGAGTTGCGGCGGGACATTGCTAGCAACAGAGAGAAGCTGCGGTCGTTGGTCGGGTATGTCCATACGCTCTGTCCTTGCTACTTATGAGTGCATGCTTACGTGCTTATTAGTACACGTTATCGTGAGCTACTCGGAACCGCTGAGACGATCATCGAAATGAATATCGAGAGTTCCGAAGTCGAGTCCAGACTAGCCAGTATCGGAATCCGCTGCAATACGAATCTGATTGACAAGAAATCTGTTAATCTGACCGATATCAACCGGGAATCGACGGGACGGACAGAAGGAGACAAAGCTCTTGTCGGGCAACTTGCGCTCCTTCATCGCTGTACTAACGTGACAGGAAGGCTATTACGCAAACACGATTCACCGCTGTTGGCTTCCAAGTTGATGGTCATTTCGAGATTGCTTTACAAAACCCTTTCTCAGCATCAAAATACTCCGCCGTTTCTTGAGTCGTTGCGCTCGCAGCTCAGCTACGTTCAGAAGCTAATACGCCGGAGGATTGATCGAAGGCTAGGGTCTGCCAACTTGAGTGTTGAAGAAATTATCGATTCAATGGCAGCTTTTTGTCTGTCTAACAACGCATCATCACTAGATGTGATTACACACTTTCACAACATCCGGCTCAATTGTATCGGGAAGCGACTTGATCGCGACAATGGAAGCGAATGTATCCCAAAGGCATTGAGTCTATATATCCAAACACTCCAACATACAAAAGTTCTCTTTTCCCGTCGGTTATCAGATGCGCTAGGCAAACTACAAGCGCAACCTCTATTGAACGATCACGATATCCAAAAGCTCGACGAAATTGACCTGGACATCCTTGGACGATGGGTGGTTCCGGATGTCAAGAACTTTACACCTTGGATCAAATCGGACGCCTTGACCAAGCAATCGGCAGAACAAACTTTGAAGATTTGGTCCAAAAAAGCATTCCAGGCATTCTTGAAGCGCGGGGCGGCCACTCTTGAGAGCTCCGTGGATTTTGCGGCAGTCCTTGCACTGCGCAAGAAGACTGTAGATATCTGGCTTGCTGCCGTTTCTACAACACTCACGCATTCGTCGACAAGTGTATTAGAGGGTCTTCGAGGTCTCTTCAATGCTCAATTGAAGAATATACTGCTTAAAGAAGCCCAAGCATTGTTATCCGTGAGTGACTCGGTCAAGTCGCATTTGAACGAATGGCAAAAGACCGAAACCAGTGGAACGCAATCGTTATGGGATCCTGATCTAACATCATTGGACGTCTCTGAGGGTGCTGCTACCTTTAAGAGAGCTATCACCGAGACGTTGCTCGGCCAAGATGCAAAGATTACGAGTGTGCTAGAAGTCTACCATTCCTGGCTTGCAAGCATTGAAACTTCCAGACAGTTGATCGAAGATTTGAAAGATACGAAATGGGAGGACACGCTTGACGAGGATGAAGACGAAGAGTTCCAGGGCAGCACTGTGGATCTACTCACCAAGGATGATCCTTATTTGTTACGTGAAGAACAGATCAAGACAGTCAGGCAAGCTTTGCTCGATTTGCAAGGGTCGTTAGAAGATGAAATCCAAACTTTTGATTCGAATAGTGAAAAGGCTGCTTTTGTTTTACGACTTATTCGGGATCTAAGACGAGAAGGCCCTCATAAATTGCAGGACGATGAGTCGGAATTTGCCCAAGGAATTGTACCAGAGTTGCATGAAATTTTGGTAGAAGAGATTCTTTCCAAAGTGACGGCGTCAAATATCATTCCTCCTGTCAAGAACATTGCGCGCCTTCCTGGACGATCTCTTTGGGAAAAGACGCCAGAATTACCTATCCAGCCTTTGCCGTCCACTTTCAGATACTTTAAACGCCTCGTGGAAGCCATGGAAGATCTAGGTCCAGATCTATGGAATCCTTCTGCTGTCAATATCCTCAAAACAAAGCTACAAAAAACCGCTATTGATTCATTTGCCTCAAAAATGGAGCAGCTCAAGTCTGCTGACAGTACCGAGGAAAAGAGTGATGCTGACGGGGCGGCGGAAAAAGAAACGCCCTTCAAAACAGATCCGAATTCTGCACGAGATTGGAAAATTCAATTATTGCTCGACGCCTTCTATATTCGAGACGTTTTATCAGTGCAGATCGACGGTACAGACCCTCTCGATGACTTGATCGAAACTCTGCAGGGGGAAATCGATGAAGACGGCATTGCCGGAACACTACAAGAATCGGCGCACGAGTTCTGGAAGAGAACACAGCTACTGTTTGGGCTTTTGAGTGATCACTGGAATAAACCTCAGTAAATATATATATTGACGCTCTGACTGACTACTGAATGTACAAATTATACTGCCTCGTTCTAGAAAGCGCCGAAAATAAGAATTAGGGCTAATCACGAACTCTGACTTTGGAGATGTTTCAGAAGCGCCTATCAGGGGGCCGTGAACTAGCCGAATGGACGCATCATGATATTTACCGCAAAAAGAAAATCAATCCCAAATCGACGAACCTCGTTGGAACGCTGAGGCGCCAATGCGCCTAATTTGCATTACAGCAGGTCCAAAGGATCGTGCGCGCGTGGCCCGACCGTGCTACTGCTATATACGTAGTATTTCTATATGGTAGAGCTAGACGTGTTATGATTCGAGTCACATTTACAGTTTACAACGTCGTAACACTGGTACTCTAGGGCCTGTAAGTAACTCAATCCCCTTCGGTTTTGTACAGCCACTGACTTTGCAGAATCGAGCAGAATGTAGCCATCGTCGCTGCATGCGTGCCTACACTGCGCCCGTTCTTCCGCGAAGTCTTCACCAACAAGAGCTCTCGCTCCGGCAACAGCACCGGCTCACACTTGCACTCCTCGCAAGCATTCAAGCTTTCGTCGAAAGCCGTTCATTCTGGCTTTCAGCGCCCCGAGTCCGAGTCCGAGATGCCTCTTGATAATCGACAGGGCATTTGGCAAACGAGGGAAGTCACCGTGCAAAGTGAGGATGACAACTCATGATTGTCAAGCTGGCTGACACTATAACGTTCGAGACGAGCGTGTTATGTTAAATTGATTATAAAATTTGGTGTGAAATATTCCAGAAAGTGGCTTTGTTGCTAGTGATACCATAGTTTATCATTCTGATATTAACAACACGTTGTTCTCCATGTCTTATGTTTAAAAAGCACATTCTGTAGAAGGATCGGTCTGATTGGCCGTTTCCGCCGAGGCTGCTTTCCGCGGGAAGCTCGCCTTAAAGATTCATCTTTCCATTCCACCCCTCGTCTTCTCTTAAACCACTCACTCATCCAACCATGGCAACCCCTCGACTGCCATTCCTCTACCCCCAGCTGTTCCGCTCGGTCAGGGCATACGAGAACAGCGCTCGTTCGTTTCGTCCTTCCTCGTCCGCGTTCAATGCGATCCGTCATCGCAACCAATCCACCGTTTCCCGCCGACAAGCACAGTCGATAGAGTCCAAGCTACCTCCGCCGACGCAATCAAAAAAGAGATCCGCAAGACAAGCGAGTAGTTCATCGGCCAATCGCAATGCGCCTACAAAAGGTCAGAAAGATGCCTCAAACGAGAACGCGGCTCAGCGGGTAGATGTCAAAGATGGAAACAAGGACACTACCAAACCAGCAGAAGCATCCGCAGAATCGCAATCACCTGCAAAAGGTGAAGCGAAACCTGATGCTTCAAAGGCTTTAGATTCCATGCCTAAGGAAGTGCCGCCGCCCAAAAACCCAATGGACGCTGTGCTCCAAATGCCACACCCGTCCGACATGGGTCTCGCGAGATTACCGTCTAACGGGCAAGAAGTTCCGCATCTCGAACCTGCGCCGTACATCCATCATTTCGATACATATACACTCGTCAAGAATTTAGAGGAAGGCGGATTCAGTGAGAAACAAGCCATTACCGTGATGAAAGGGATCCGCGGCATTCTGCAGGAAAAGCTGGACTTGGCCGAAGCGACTCTGACGTCAAAGTCAGATAGTGAAAACGAAGAGTATCTCTTCAAAGCGGCATGTTCGGAGTTGCGGTCGTCGGTCGAGGCATCTCGGCATTTGGAGGTTGAACGACAACGAAGCTCGCGAACACAATTACAGCACGAAGTGGATATTCTTAATATGCGAATTACTCAAGAACTGGCGAAGATGAATGATGATCTGAAAGGAATGTGGAATGATCATAAGATGACAACTCGAGAACAACAACAGGGCCAGGACACGGGTATCCAGGAACTCAACTACAAAATAGCCGTGTCGCTAGCCAGTGATGGGAAGAGCGAGGCGGAAGGGTTAAGATGGGTATTGACACGGCGTGCAGCGTTTGCCATTGTCTTCAGTGCCAGTAAGTCTACTATTCCCAACTGTTATCACATTGCTAACTGAATCAGTGATGGCTCTTACCTTTCTCAAATTCTGGTCTGCTCGTACGCACGAGTTGGAGAGAAAACAAGCTCTTGCGAAAGAAGTTGCCAAGGTTGAGCCTGTCAAAGATGCTGCTGTACAGACTGAGCCCTCGCTGTCTGACTCTCTTGCCAGCGAGACATTGGGATGAACCGGGCAATTAGCGTCCTCTCTTTACATATGATTCTTTATGTTTCTTTGTCTTTGTACATACACAGACCTACGGTGCTGTCTGATAGCACCTTGATACCCATAGATATAGACATATACCATTCGAGGACAGAACTCGAGCTCATCGTCGCTGCTCTGCAGATACTTGAGAAGTATTCGATTCTGTCTAGTTCCCTTGAGTTACTCATCCTATCTAGTTTGAGACAAAACCCATCCAACACCTTCGACAATGATATCCGGCTCACTTAATTGTACATTATGCCCACTCTTCTTTGTCTCAATATAGCGTGTGCAGGACGAGAGCGACAGTATCTCGGACTGCAAAGACTCATCTTTCTCATCCCATGTACTGAGCATCCCCTCAAAAGCAGCCTGTTCCGCACCGTCGCCATTGCCGCGAGCTAAACCTGCTTTCAGAAGCTTCTCAAAGTCTGCTTTATTGTTGCCCCTAATCACACAGACTGGACGGTCGCCCAGAAACGGAGGCTTTCTATGTAAATGCGACTTTGCCTTCAGCGTTGGAAAGCTGCCAGCATACTCAGCTATTTCAAGAGCTGCCTGCCTCTGATGACTCTCCGTACTTTGGGTGTCCTGATAGACATGCCATTCTTCATCCGTGAGTTTGTGGGTTTCCGATATGCCCGTGACGTCGAGATAGTTGACACCAGCTAACAAACTTGACTGTGCCAAAAGTCGCCAATTCAAGACCTCGAGCGTACGTTCTTGATTCGCCTCGATGAAGACCATCCCTATAACATCCTCCGGACGCAAAGCCAGAAACTCTCGACTCAGAATCCCGCCCCATGAATGCGCAACGACCACATAAGGAGGGTGTAGACTCGCAACTTTCAGAAGCAGACTCAGCTCCGTGGCGATTGTGGTCGCTGTGGGCTTCGCGGGCGAGATGTCGCTTTTCTCGTAGCCAGATCTTTCGTATTGCAGGACTCGAGTGGAGGTAGCTAGACCGCGGCGCACGGCGGCCCAGCTTGTGGTGTTGTTTGCTAAGCCCGGGATGAGGATGACCAGCGGTTCGCTTTCCTTGCGGTCAGGGCCGTATACGCTCAGCCATAAGTTGTGAGTGCCGATGCTGACGAGGCCGGAGTTTTCGCCTGTGTTCCAGTCTAGAGGTTTCAGGCCCATGGTTTGAGATACGATGTCGGTTCAGTGCAACTGGTAGTATAAGAAGTTGTCATGTAGATCTTCCCGACCCCTCAATGTCCATCCAATGCGGCTGATGAGGTAGCCAAGACATGTTACATGCCTCATAATCCCGTAGAAAAGGGATTTTCATTTTATTCCAAATGTGTATATATATCATACTTGATAGTCTGTTTGGCCTGTTGGCATAATCTCCACCAATTTGGACTTTACCACATAATGAGGGTCGCGATTAGCCCTAATTTAAGGCTAGTTTACGTTCATGGTAATACCAAGATTATCGTAGATCAGATCGCTAGTCGACTCCATGTCTGTTCTAAAATGAAATATGTCAAAGAGCTTCTTTACGACTAATTATAGAGTAGAGATAGCTCGTTGCAACATATCAATTGATCTTCCCACATATGGATTTGATCCTGCATACATAAGGAGTCTATGTGTTCTAATTGATGGTATTTTTGAACGAGTCAATAAGCTTGCTTCAACTCTGGAGAGCTTCATTGCGGGATCACTCGTTTCGAAAGAAGATATACCGGCTTTGTCTCCATCAATGGTGCTAGCTCGGGATCCTTGCCAGGCTGAGCGCAGGGCCTCGTATTTGTAACAAAGAAACCAACAACGCAGGAAGCATCTATGCGTCACTGCATGTGTTCTCAGACAGCAGCGTTCCCTGTTTTTGTACAACATCCAACTTCGTAAGATTAAACTTATCCTCCCCGACATTGCAAAGCAGAATCACCAACTCAATCATGTCAATTGTACGATACTTTGACGATATCCCCCACATCGGCCGATTTGGCATGAGCGATGATAAAAAGGGGACTAGTTGGACGTTATTCTACCGAAACGGAATCCGATTCACTATCCATGTGGATGAGAAAGATGTTTCCGGGACAACTTTCCACCCGCTCTGGCGACCTCTGTTAAGCGAGGATTTGGGCATGGGCAAATCGATATTGCATAATTATAAAAAAAATTTGATTTGATTGTCTCCCATTCCATGAGCACGCTGCAGGAAATAAGCCCCGTCAAACCACACTGGATCACTTTGATGGATTACCTGCATACTCCGGCATATGACTTGAAGCTTGTTGCTGACGAGGAGGGAACCGACGGCGTGCGTGCGGTGGTCACCAAAGGCCCAGAAGGTGTAGCAGCGTACGAATTTCAACCTGCCGCTACGTTTAAAAATATGCCGCAAACCATCCCGGAATACTTATGTAGCGACTTGACGGTGCTGGACAAGGAGGCAGATTGGAGGCATCCTCCACACAAGTTACGGACAACTGATGGCCTCATCTGCTATTTCAAAGGTCGCAAACGAAGTTCCAGGAATACCCAGACTGGCGAAATAAGCAACAGTTCCTTGGACAGCATAGAAGCTCATCTTCGCCTATTTAAACACGGCCAAGAGAAGGGTGATTCGTACGCTATTCGAAGGTCTAAAGTTCTGGGTATCGTGACGGATGCGGCTTCTGTATCTGACAACTCTGATCCAGCTGACGAACAGCATAATGAAGAAACAAACCAGGTTTTAGTAGCTGGTATACTGTTATCGTCTCCCACCAGTTCCTCCCACACCCAGTCGTTGGCGGATGTCGTTGCACAGAGTGAAATAACGACAGCAGACTTTACGGAAAAAACTCAGCGATGGAGGACTCATATTGAAGATGAAGTTTCACGCCTACATGATCTAAAAATATACTGGAGTGGGCGAGAAGACTGGCTTTATATCAACCAGTATACAGTACTGATTGATGCTGAAAGTGGCAATGCATATCTAAGTCTAGATACTGCTACTTCTCTTGATGATGATGATAGTGATGCAACGAGCCAAGCCAAGCGCACAAAGCTCGCAGAATTGGACAACTCTGCGATTGAAATCCTGTTTGAGAAGTGGCTACCAGGGGAGCTGTCTGGAAAGAGAAGTGAAGTCAGTTAGGATACGTGAAGGTCATGCATGATGAACAGCGGCTTATTGATTTAACGTTTACTCGTATACAATATCATTAAATTAACTAGCATAATATTCTTCCTTCAGACAATTATTTACGCAACACCTAATGCTTGTTCCCAGTGAAGGTCACATCTAATAGCAAGACTCTGACGATATAGGGTTAGGGTTATAACATATTAGGGCTAGATCATCCATTCCCAATACGGCCTAGTCAGGACGAATGAGGGCGGTGAGCAATGCTGTGCAGTCATTCGACAATCCGATCAAATTCTCAAGATACAATTGACGCTTCAACGTACGATCTCTATCACATATAAATCATTTTCGCCATCATTGATCGCTCTTGATTCAATCGGAAGATACTCCATCTAAATCAAAATGTCAAACATCCTCCGCCGCCTCCAAGGCGGAAACCTAGAAGTCTTCAAAGTACCTCCCCATCCGTATCCGCATCACCCTGTCCATTCATCCGATTCCTCTGAGGACTGACTGACTGACTGACAACTTGGCTACCAACAGTTCGGAATGTATATCCTTTTCCCTATCGGCTGGATGTACTACTTCGGGACAAACCTCGAAGAACGCTTCTCCGTGCCCGGCTTCTGGCCTACGGCCGAACAATCACATAAAATTCCGGAGACGAAGGAGGATATTGAAGCGGAGTTGTCAAGGATGAGGACGTTAGATGCGGTCAGGGTGAAGAGGAGGCAGCAGCAGGAAGAGGAAGCGAGGCAGAGACAGCAGGAGATGTTGGGTGCGCAGGCGTCGGGGGAGGGGACGGCGTGAGGTAGGCTTTCCTTGCACCGGGACGATGACGGCGCAAAAGGTCAGGCTACCGTACGTGATATATAGTGTCTGGCGCTGTAATTATGTATCATTATGTGTTTGTGTATCATTTATCAGGCGTTGGGTTTGGGAAAGTTCGAAGTGCATGTCATGAATCGCATCTCCATTATTACTATATTGCCACTGAACATTTGAGTCAAGAATCTTTTAATCAATCTACAAGTAATGTCCATCTTCAAATCACCGCCTCATATGGTACCGTCGTACCGAGTACTAGGAAAAACACCATTAAGCGCCTCGCTCTACGATAAATGCAAAAATATAAATAGTACAAGCCGACCAAATGACAAGCCTATGTTTTCCGGCATCCAAAATTATCCACAAGAAGTGAAACCGCCTATTCTTATGGAGGGGGCATAATCCCTTATGTGTGTTTCTCTCCTTATAAGCATCGTTGTCATTCACAACTCGTCGAGTCTGGCAGTCGATGCAGCGTACACGACATTGAGAGCGCCGGTCGCCGGGCCGCCGTTTCCATGGAGGATGGAACTTGCCGAAGGGATATATTCTTTGATCATGGAGACGTCGGCGGTGAAGTAGTAGTGAACGTGTCCGTAAATCTGTGCGACGTGGTCGGGGAGGTAGACGTAGGCAGCAGTGACGAAGAGGGAGACGATGGTCAGGACGATGAAATCTGTAGTTACGTTAGTCCCGAGAGTAGAGACCAGAAAAGAAGGGAACGTACTAAAGATGAATTTCTCGGTCGGGGTAAGCATGTACAAGGCGAATGTCACTTCGTACTGGTAGTTTTTCAATCGCAGCCATCGCAGAAGGGATGTAAAGACCGAGGGGGAGGGTGGAGTGGCCATTGTTGAGAATATAATAGATTTAATGAATTGGATAGTGTCGATAGTATGATTATCGAGTTAAAGGTCGCCCTGATTGATTTGAATCGTAATCGAGGTGATCAAGGATTGATTGTAGTGGCACGGAGGTCACTTTTTCTTATCGTGTCAGGACAGAGACAAAAGGGGGAGTGGCGACGGCAACAAATTCGCAGATCGAAGCAGCGACAATGAAGACTGTTTAATCGTTGGATCAAGAATTGCAATTGGGTCGTATCAAGGTGAAGATATGGAGTAGAATAATGTACAAAATACCAAGGAGGGAGATGAACGTAAAACAAATAAGATGGGGAGGAGGAAGCTTTGGCCTTGCGGATAAAGTGTGCGACAGGATCGAGGTTTAGACTACGACCATAGCCTTAACAACTCATTCTCCTCTATGACTGGCGAATCGCTTCCACTAGAATCACTACTCTATGCGCTGCATTAATCGGAGGATAGCCACAATGCTATGTAATATTCATACTGAAAATCTCTCACTCTGTCGAATGTTGCTGCCTTCGGTGCATTTGCGTCCCAATCCCGACTATGCACGGTCAGAAAGCTGAAACGGAACGTATCCTGTGCGCTTCTCGCTTTCTAGTTTCCACAATTCCGTACGACATATGATTGACGGAGCTCGACGTCTCGATTGATCAATGATAGATAAGAGGTGGGTGCGAGCCTCTCAACCTCTCTTTACTATTTAGATTTCCGACGCCAAAAATCAACGCTCTGCGGATCCACATGGCAATCCAAGACTTTGTTAGAACTTAGTCCTAGTCGATCTGACTAGCTACAGGAACCCGGCCAACCTAATCATTGTTTCGTTCGGTCTAGGTACGAGATACGAATACGGCCGGATCGGATTGGCTCTCTTCCGCGATCCGTACGTACGTATAGTCTGCCGGTCCTCTCGGAATTGTTCCCATTCCTCGCGCATGAGTGCAAAATGCGGAACTTCTGGTCAAAGACTCCGAATACCATCTACACAGCATGTCGCTGCGCGAGCAGGCAATTGACCTCCTTCTCAACATGGCCTGCCCTAGCCGTCAAACAATTACCCCCGCGTCCAAAGCTCGATGACAAGGAGATCACCGGTTCGTACCTTAAAGGAACGGGACCGGGAGGTCAAAAGATTGTACGTACCATCCATTAATAGTAGGCTTATTTATATATCTGACACCTGGTCATTGATTGCCACAGAACAAAACAAACTCCGCCGTCCAACTCATCCACAAACCAACCGGCATCGTAGTCAAATCCCAAGCAACGCGCTCCCGATCCCAGAACCAAAAGATCGCGAAAGAAATCCTAGCCGCAAAAGTCGAGGCTTTGGAAAAGGGGGAGCAGAGTCGGGAAGCGATCAAGAATGCGTTGAAGAAGAAACGAAAAGCGAGCTCGATGAAGAAGAAAAGGAGGAAGTATAGGGCGTTGGAGGAGTCGAAGCAGGAACAAGAAGGACAGGTTGAGGTGGAAGAGAATGGGAGTAATTACGAGGAAAAATCGACAGCAAGTACAACAACACGATGAGTTTGTTCTGGTCCTGAAACGTGTTATCGAATACTTCCGGACTTCATTGCTAGAACTTGAAGCGCAACATCTACGATACTTGTTAATTATGGACAAAACTTTACTCGCCTTCGTTGAAGTCGCGGTAATGTATTAGGCATGAGTGTCTAAATCAACAAAAGATGCACATGCTCATAAACAACTTACGCCGTCATATAACTGGCAAGAATTTTTTGGAGTTCAGGGCTGAGTCGTTCCTGAACGAATCCACTAATTCGACCACCCTGCTTCGAGTTGGCCTCCGTGAGGTATTTTCCGGTCCATGCTTTCAAGTCGACTCCGGTCTCCTGCCATGGGTCCTTCGGGCGAGGTCGAACAGTGTTCAATTGTGTGAACCCAACTCCGAATGCCATATCATCCACGTCGTGTTCTGTGATGATATCATCCCTGGTGACTGGAACAGGAGGTAGCTCCAACAACTTGAGAAGAGCTTCACATGTGAAGCCCCAACCCTTCTTGTATTGCTGCGCAAACGCCTCAGAGTTGGCCAGTGTTTTCGTGAAAGAGATAACTGCCGTCTTGCGGTCAAGCGGCCTGGCGAGTTTTTGCGATTCTGGTAAAATGACATTCAGATAGAGGGGAGTAAATAGTCTAAACCCATTAGCCAGATCATACCAAATCTAGATGTCAAAATACTCACCCCGCTTGGACCTTGTCCGTGACCTGGATAAAAAAGTCTGCACTGTAACCTTGATCATCCCGGGCGGAAACAAAGTGGTAGAAGCGAACAAATCGCAACTGCAGGACCTCGGTTTTAGAATTTTGCAGACGAGTCAGGATAATTTGCATGATGGAGGTGAAATATTGTTCCAGAGCGTTACTACTAAAGTCAGTCTCAGCTGATCGATAATCAGGAATAAACTTACGCGGAGAAGCTTCCAATCACACTCTCCAAAAGGTCGAATCCATGACTCTCATTGGCTTTCGTAGAGAGCAACTTCTGGAAGAGACCGAGGATTGGTTCAATTTGATTGTTTGATGAGATGAATTGTGCGCCGCGAGGAATAATAGCAGAGAGTAACCGAACTAAGGCAGGAACGTTGCCCTTAGACTCCCACATGACTGGCATGAGAATAGGTGCGATCAGATTCTGATAATACCCTGGCAATGTCGCGGATGGGTTTGCCTCGAGTAAAGCAGCGAACAGTTGGAAGACATAAGGCATGAATTCTAATATGATCAGTAACTATACCCCCACAATATTAGACTGTCTCACCTTGAACATCTGCCTGAAGAACCTCCGCGAAAGGTGCGTAAAGTGCTTGTTCCAATTTCTCAGGGTTGGCAGGAGCAGCAAACCTGATAAAGGCACCGATCGATTCAAAATGGTAATAGTAGAATCGCGGGTTGCTAGGGTTAGCACTGATAGTTCTAGTAATTTTGATCAAATGCTCCAGGACTGCATCAGTAAGTGGAACAATTCCTTCCTTGATAACAATCAAAACTCTCATCACACATTTCATCAAGAATTCGTTTTCTTGCACCTTAGGTGGTGAGGGATCATTTTCAACGAGCTGGAATAGATGCTCGAGGAGCTCCTTGGCCAAGGGGGTGATGTTGGCCGGTGAAATGACAGGCTGACCTGCGGAATCGTGGAAAGCAAGCACCCGTTCAACAGCAATAGCTGCATAAGTGTACACCACATAGTTGTCGGAACCCAAATGCTTGACTAGTAGAGGAAATACTTCCTGCCACTGGTGAGGTGTGATGATACTCCTGAACAAGTAGAGATATTTAATAGCGTCTACCTTCAATATAGGGTTAACTGCGCCATCGGAAACCAAATCGGCCGCAAGGTGTTTTTGAAAAAAGTCCGCGATGTCAACAAGCCTGCTGACCGTTGTGATACCGTGAGATGCCGTTGCTGCACCTTTGGCGGCGATGGCAGAGAACAGATACGTAGCGGTGTCTTTTGATTTCCAGTTTGACGCGGGGTCTTTTGCGTATTCAGCAAGGTAATGATCGGTGTACTGAGAAACCACTCTCGTGACTGAGTCTTCGAATTTGGTTGCCAATTGGCGCACAAAGTCTGTAGCTGCTCGGCGTCTGGTATCGCTGTCTGAACCCTCCAGGTCGCGGCGGATAAACTCAATGGGCTCGTCCTCGAAAAGCTCTTCATCGGATTCTCGTAGCGCAATATTTGGCAAAATGACCTTTTCAATGACCTGGCTCAGAGTTCCTTGATCTTCGAAGATTTTAGCGTGCTCAGGCATGCTTGTGGTTGAGGTCAAGAATTGAAGTGCCTTGCTGATCAGTATGTCGTATTTTGTCTCCTGGCCGACAGTCGTCAACAAGTTCCAAGAGTTTCCAACGAACTGTCCGACATGGGGCTCAAAAACATCGCTATATTTCTGGACAAACAGAGTCAATACTTCAAAGATACCGGCTTTGACAAACTCCAAAACTCCCGCTTCAGATTCATCGTCGGTGTGAAGCAGTTGGTTATCGTAAAGCAAGTATTTGAGCAGCAGATTAGCAATAGACTGTGCGTTGTCCTCCACTAGTGGCGCTAAATCTTGACAATTCAGATCGTATAAAAGTTTGATCATAAGGTCGAGCTGTTTGAAACCCTGCGACAGAGTTTCTTTGTTTGATTTATTTTCTTCGATGTAAGCGTCCAGGCCCTGCCAACAGTCGTCAGTCATCCTGCAAATCACTATAAGCGGAATAGAAGGCCGGCCTTACCTCGAACAATGCCAAATATGGCGTGGAAAAAGTGTTGAGCACATGGTTAATCTCGGTGAAAAGATCGTCTGATCGGAAGAGGGGACGCCATCGTCGAAAGATGGAGTGTGCCACTGTGAGGACTCCGTTGTTAACAACCGGGTTCTTAGGGTCTAATCGTGATACTAGATCCTGCTTTGGATTAGCATGTAGTATCACATAGACCGGCTTCGAACGTACAGCCACAAGGGTATCCCATCGCTCCCAGAAGTCGCTGTCTGCAATCACGCTGACTGCCTCGCCCAGTTGGGTCTGAATTCCACCGGGAACATTGATCATCAGGTTGATCAACTCCCGCTTGATTGTGATAACCTCATCTTGCGGCAGTTTGTGATTTCCGTCTTCGTCGATCCAACTTCTTCGGATGAGATTTTTAAAGCATAAGGCACTTGCGAGCCGAGTGTTGTATGGAAAATCTGCGGACGCGGTGATCTGGAGTAGAAATAACGAGAAGCCGGGTTTCTTCTCTTCTTGCCGAAGTGCAAGCTCAGCTGTAAAAATAAAATCAGATATGATTAGGCAGTTTGTAGTGTTGGCATGGGCGTCGTCATGACCTACCTTGTTTGTTTTGCCTGGGATCCAAGCTGGCTTCTAAAAGCTGTGCGACGGCTCCCAGGTTGTTTGCCATTTTGGACTACAACGCACAGCGGGTGGAAAATGCGAACAAGAAATGAACAGAAGAAATAATTCAAGAAGAAGCAGCTAGCAGAACCACAAATTGCTTGATGAAGATTTTGAATGTAAGACTAAAGAACAAAGTGAACCGCCGCTTTCCTTGTCTGGCAGTTTGTTTGGCAGACTGCGGGACCTTTCTGAAGGCGGTGAGAGCTAGGCTGTTTCTGGCGGCAACCATGGCGGGGAGGCGGCAGATTGTTCTTCCGGCTCCGACAAATGTTGAGAGCACTGGATCATGTGACTGCGTAATAACTGTCCTCCGCAGCACTGATCGGTCGACGCCGGCTTGGCACGCCAAGGCTGGCAGCCAAGATTAGTCGATTCTTACGTCCGACGCAATGAACGGAAGTTGCTGAACCACCCCCCAGCCAGGATTTCTGTCGATCATACCGTCTGTTGTTTAGTATTCTTCATCTGCTCATCATGTATTTGTCTTGATCTGTTCTACTGGATGCGCCGGTCATGAGCCCAATGCCCGAATCCTGTTAGCCTTCCGCCCGTGATACCGGTCCCTATCGCAATACAGGTGTCAGTGCCACTTGGTCACCCGCTTATCTCGATCTTTGAGCGAGTGTTTGTCATTTGATGAGGATGGGGAAGGCCACCCAGACCTCCGAGCCCCAGTTATAATCTTATCTTCTAGGCTAGTTACATTAGACTGCTACCCTGCACATCGCTGAATCATCAGTGCACCTCGATGGTGCGAAAAAAGCTCATACCAGGTATCTTTCCACCTCTCAATGAGCTGTTACTCTCGAGACAGATCGCAACCATCCCCAACTTATCGCCGGTCTGCCCAAGTCTTCTAATCATATATCCACTGTGCTAATTGAACTTGCGCATGGTACAGTTGCTATATTAAACAGAGACCTCGTTACGTACCAACGTCGTTCTCACGTTGCGGATGTCTTCCGAAAATGAACCACCTCCGAAACCAGCTGCATCTTCCTTTGCAGACGTTTTCAAGACATTAGCATCTGGTCGCCGGAAATCCCTCTCGCCTCTCTCAGCTTCCGATAGCCCTAGCGAATTCCCAAGCCATGGCATCGACACTCGCAGGGGTTCCCGTGTGACGTTTGGATTTGAAGGTATGTCGCGCGGAAGTATCTCCAACAGTTCCTTAGACCATGCCGCCGTTCCGAGTTATGAGGCTGCGCTCGAGAATCTCAAAAATCCCGTGCTCGCTATAGATGAGGTGGAGGTTCTTGCCAAGCACTCGAGCAAATTCACACCGGAACAAATCATATCTCTGTGGGAAGCGAGCTCATATCTCCTCTGTCAACCCGACTTTGACGATGCCCGGCAACGATCATCTCGATTTCTGGAAACAATCGTGGGGCGACCGGATCTGTCAACAGACCTCAAGACTCAATTGTGCAAGAGTATATTAGTTCCCACGCCGGCTGACGTGATACCTACACGAGTGAATGCTCTCATTGCGCTGTCCGACAATGGCAGAAAATTGGACATCATGCAGGTCAATGTCCTGCCCGCCCTAGCGGTTGCCCTATTTACGTTGTTCAAGGCCGTCGCCAACCTGCGGTCAAAAGCAAAGAAGAGCAAACAACCGCGGACCATTGAACTTGAAGAATCGCACTTGGAGAACCTTTTTGATTTTATCCTCAATGTCATCACTCTCCAGAATGTTCCACTTGAAGAGAACGACGCGGCATCACTACTTGAAGAACTTCTGAAGGTTTGTAGGAAAACAGCATCCCCTGACGATTTGAAGAGTGCGCTCTCTATATTCGACGCCATTATCTCCTGCGCCGAAGTGCCTGATGATAGTTTTGTTCCGCTATTAGAGGTTTTATGCAGCATCCACGCTTCTGTGAAGACTCTCGCTGGCCGCACTTCTCAGGTGATGCGCAATATTGTCAAATCGTCCAAAAGGTTGGCCATGCTTGAACTTCTATACTCATTCCTAGAGGAGGTTCCCGAAGACCATGGCCGTAATCTGAATGTAGTGCGTGGCGCGGTTGAAACATTCACAGACATCATCCGTTCTCATGACCGAAAAAGATTACCCGAACTATCATTTACAAGATTAATCAACTGTCTTCAAGCAGTCGTGCCACAAAAGAGTGGAAGACTTCATGCAGCTACTCTTGACTTATGTGCAAATCTTTTGGATGGCGATTTTGTTACCATCTGCATAGAGGAACCTGACTGGAAGAGCTTTGCGAAACTTCTGATTGAATGCTCTCGCGGATTTGGACAAGAAGTCACCGAGAGCGCACAAATTCCTGTTGTTTCCCCAACGAGAAGTGTGACACACGACGATTATCTTGCTGCTAGCGTTTCTCGACTGTCAGCCCTAATCGAGCAATTGTGGGAACAATTGAGTTCCGAACAAAAATCCGAAATTAGTCTCTTTCTAAGGGCATCACATCGTTATCTTTCACCAACCCAGGCGCGTCTTCTGATTAATCATATTAAAATGAAGAAATCATACTTTCCAGGGACAGATAATTGGGATCAGGATGCCAAGTGGCTGGTTGATTCGTTCATTCAGGCGCCCGGTAAGGTGTCAGATGTGCGTGCCTCTGCCTTGGAGGCGCTTGAAGATGCCATGTTCCAGGATAACAATTTGATCAATTTCGAGCAATCTGGTGTAATAGACCTTTTACTTCGGAATTTTGCAGATGAGAAAGACACAATCTACATCTCATCGCTTGTTTCAGTGATGATTGAAATTGCGGCACGGGCGGATAGTGACATGTTTCATGTTATTATTGATGCCCTGAGCTCACCCATGAGTTCCGACTTGCTTGAAGAGGTTGACCCAGCTGTTTTGAGCGGACAGCTATTACAAACCCGCCGCAATTCTTCTTCTGTTCTTGGGCCATCTCTATCAAATGTCTGCATGATGGGTCTTGTTCGACTATTCCTCCGGTTTTTGAACTTATCGGCCCAACGGGCGGCTTTGTTGTTCGAGACTTTTATTTTCATTGTCAAGACGTCAAGAAAAAGACCAGCCGACGCCATGCTCACAGTTCTCAAGCTGTTATTCCGGTTACGTTGCGACTCGTCAGGCGCAATCTGGGTTACCACAGACATTGAAAATGACTTTCTGGTGGCTGTACTGAGTCGAAGCCTAGATGTTGGAGTCAAGCAGTCTACAACTACAGAAGGATCCATTCTGGAGAGATCATCTGTGAATAGTGATGACGGTCTTACTGCAAGTACAGGACGACTGTCTCTGCGCAATCAATCTGTATCCATTGAAACGCAAAGGTCGATGCCTCGCATGAGTAGTTCCTACTTGCGAGGCAGCACAAAGTCATTGCCTCCAAGTTGGGTGCAATTAGACTCAAGTCTACCCGACGAACCATCAACAGCTGCAAGTCCATTTGTCTATGCTTACAAGACGGTAGCTGAAGGGGATACTGAACCATCGGATCCAGCCACGGGAGTGTTGAAAATCAATGTCTATCTAGAGACGATCATCGATCTGCTCCAAAAACGCGATACCCCGTGGGATGTTTACAGCTACATTCTCGCACATCTCGGTCCGCAACTTAGCAATCGGGATTTCTTTTCCAGCGCAATCCCACAGATTCAGATGCTTCGCAACATACTCTGCGGTCAGATCAAGGGCGAAATGTTTCGGGAGCCGCCGGCTATAGCTGGTATAAAAAAAGCTGATGTCGCTATCTGCATTTTTGATTGCTTGGCCATGCTTGTTGGATTTCACCAGTACTTTGCGAAGAGCGAGCAAGATGAGTTGGTACGCGCATTCATGCTCGGAATAGGATCTTGGGACGGTACATCCAGAGGATGTATTCACGCTTTGTCTGTGTGCTGCCACGAGATGCCGCTATCAGTGACGAAGTCATTAAATACTATTCTTGACAAAATGTCGAAAGTGATTACAATGGCCCACGTGGCAGTCCATATATTGGAGTTCCTAGCACTTTTGGCTCGACTCCCTGATGTCTACGTCAATCTTAGGGAAGAAGAGATACGTACCGTCTTTGGTATATGCATTCGCTTCATTCAGACAAGTAGGGAGCAACGATTGAAAAGCGAACCGGCAGCTACTCGTGCCAGTACAATCCCCGCAAGGCATAGTGGTGGCTTGAAAGAAATAGCCGCAATGCAACCCGAATCCTCCGAAGCGAATACATGGCAGGAGAGCATGTCTAACTATGTGTACACACTGACGTACCACGTTTTGGTGTTTTGGTTTCTCTCACTCAAGCTTCAAGACCGCGCGAATCACGTGAACTGGATCACAAATCGCCTCGTTTTTACGGATGAACTGGGCCAGGAGGTAGTAGAAGAGCAAACGGAAGTGTTTATCGATTTGATGCAGCGTGTGACATACTCGGACTTGGGTGATACGATACCTTACGAAACCTTCCCTCCATCGCCAGAGGACGGTCCCGTCAGCAGCAAGTCATGGGTTGTTGGAATGAGTATTATTACGGTTGAAACTGCCGTTGTTTCCGGATTGACACAAATCACCAAACGAATGGCTTCTGGGACGACTTATGCCGAATACCGTCAACGTACTGCACCGGTGCTACCTCATCAGATACCTGCCACGCCGGATACACTATCAACTTTCGATACGGCAAGTCGAACGGCCATTCTGCCTTCTCATGTTTTGCTTCAGATGGTCACTTCTGCATTTCCTACACCAAAAGTCTCACAGCCCATACCGTTACCCGACGATGCCATGACTCGTCGAGCTATCAGCTCATTTGATAGGAATGATATTGTCGATGGGCACAAAGTTGGTGTCATATTCATTGATAACAATCAAACCACAGAAGCCGAGATTTTAGCAAACACCGCTGGCAGTCCAGACTACAATCATTTCTTGAACGGTCTCGGTACTAGGGTTTCTATCCGAGGGGCACAATTCAACACGCAGGGTCTTCACAATGACATCGATGGCGAATTCACATACGCCTGGAGAGACCGCGTGACTGAAATGGTCTATCACGTAACCACCATGATGCCCACGGATCTTGAAAGGGATCCGGCGTGCGTTGCCAAGAAGCGTCATGTTGGCAACGACTTTGTCAACATCATCTTCAACCGTTCCAACCGACCATTTAACTTCGAGACCATCCCATCACAATTCAACTCGATCAATATCGTCATCACCCCAGTCTGTCGTATCGCCGAATCCGACTTTAGCAACGACACGGACACCGCTCGCGACTACAGCAAATCCTTTTACGTCGTCAGAGTGATGAGCAAGCCTGGCCTTCCAGAACTATCACCTGCATCAGCACCAAAAGTCATTTCCGGCGAAAGTCTAGCCGCATACGTACGTATCATAGCCATGAACGCCTCCGTGTTCTCCTTGGTATGGAATCGCGAAGGTGGCGAACACATCTCTTCATGGAGGAACCGACTGCGCGAAATCAAGCGCTTACGTGACCGAGTCATGACGTCCCGCGCATCTTCGGTCGATGCAACCGAGAGCGGGTTTTTAGGTCATCGTCGTAATACGCGCACAAACATTCATGTTGAGGATGAGATGGCGAGTCAACGAGCACATATACGTCCTGACGTGGCCGGGGAATGGAATGTCGATAATAACGTTTCTCAGGCGTTGGACTTTTCGCGATGGACCCGATAACCTCGATAATCTCTCGACTTATTCAAGAACCCCTTCGAACACGCAGGGAAAGAAATTCTATCTTGTAACGCTATTATTCTTACGAAGCAACGACCACATATCACGCATCTTACGAACGCAAGCAAACACGTCACATGTAACCGGTACATTCTTGTCTTTTGTCCTTTTTCCGCACAAAAAAAGCTCCCTATTGAAATATTGGTTCGATTGGTAATTTCTTCCTTTTCTTATCTTTGGTTTGGCGATGTTGGAAATATGGATATGAATAGGAATATTATGGATGGATGGACGGGACTTGTTATATTTATGACAGCAAAAGTTTTTTCTTTCTTTTCATTTTCCCAAGAAAAATCTCTTCTCAGTCAAAGCTGCTGATGTAGTTGTGTGTTCTGGTTAGATGATTGGAATACACCTTTCATACATTTTGGAATGCGTAGTAGGGGATTGACCGGCTGGTCAAGGTTGTAGAAAGATAAATTGCAAGGCTAGCACAAATACTCTACTATGATTATATAGACATATAAATCCATCCAATATCATCATACCACCGCATATTCTAATCCCCTTTAAGAAAAAAAGACTACCACCCAAAAACTTCCGTAACACTTAACATGTTTGCTCTTACGCCGAATCCTAACCCAACGAGAATTACAAAGACATCTACCACCCCCAAAACAGCAGCACCCATTAGAAACCGCGGGCAAAAGATGCGGTACAGCATCAGATGACGCCTCAGATGGCCTGCCCACATTGTCGTGGCGAGGTTGATGGTTGCGTAGTACAGGATGTGTGTGGAGACGGCTTGGACGATGTCCGAGAGGAGGCGGAGCATGGGGCTGTCGGTCTTGGGTTTGGTGTCGGTTACCGTGCCATCTGATGAAGAGGAGGTGTCTTCGTCTTTGAAAATTTGTACTGGTAGACGACCGTGTGTATCGACGGGGCGTTTCCAGAGTACTGTCAAGGGTACAGCGACTGCGGCGAGAATCTGGGCGCCGAAGGTGTTGAGGATCACGAGGAGAGGGGACCAGGGATAGTGGATGGATGACAGTGCAAAGAATGCGCTTTCCCATTGGATGCTGTTCAGTGTGGCCTGGTGGCCGGTTTTGAAGAAGTGGAATGAGCCTAGCAGACCCAAAACGATGGGTCCGATGGCCGAGTCGGTTGCGGTGAGGCCGTTGGTGTCGAGAATTTCAAGCAGGGAAAGTATTTGTAGTGTTTCGATGGCAATGGCGCCCTGGCCCATGGGTTTACTTAGTAAGGTGATGGCGAGGACGAAGTTGATGAGCAGCAGGAAGAATCGGGTGCCGTGGACATTGCCGAAGCCAAGAATGGTGATGGTTGTTCGCTGGGGTGGTTGTGGCTGTTGTGTGTTTCCTGCCTGGTCCGTACTTGTCCCGGGCGTAACGTTGATACTGATGCATGGCTTAGCCCAAATGAATGTCGTAGTTCCCGCTGCAAACGCAATCGCAAGAACCAGTTGCGCTAGAATTATCTGAAAAGACTTGAATGCCCCCTTTCCGAAGGAAAACCATTCGCCATTATCCGCAGCGTCGAGAGCCCAAAACGCTGCGGAGATGAAGAGCCCAACCCGGAAAGCAACACCAATCCAGAGCGTAGCTGATCCTTCGTACGATTTTGATCCTGCATAGAACGAGCGGACAACACCGGGAAGAAGTAAGGCAACAGCGAATGGAATGGCAAGTTGCCAAGGAGCTGAGGTTGATGATGAAGCCGAGGCATAATAGGTCGATTTGCAGAACGGCATTTGTTCCTCGCGACATAGACGAGAGAATGATGCCAATCGCGTCATGACAATGAAAATGATGGAATGGTACACCCCAAGAACCCTGTCAGATGTCAACTTTTGTCTCATCGAGGATATCCCGGCCAAGACGCCGAAAGTATTGAGGAAGAAGAGGAGGCTTTCATCTTCCCAGATCGTGTACGAGTTCGACGCGAAGCCAATGGACTGAGAGACGGTCACGATGACTGCAAACCAGCTCCAAAGTGACGTGGGTAAGGGTGATTTGAAGTTGGAAGAAGCAAAGGCAGCGCCCGACACGACAGATGCGATACTGCCACCTGCAGCAGACAATGCGACGATGTCTGCCCATAATGCGTCTTCTCGTTTTCCGATGAGACCGACAACAGAACCAAAACCAGCACCGAGGCCAATGCGACGGAGTAAATGTGAATCAAAATCTGGCCGGGATTCATTGCGTATGCCACGCGCGTACACTATCAGAATGACAATACCGCCTGCGAGTATTCCAATCCCTCGTATCATACTTGGAACGTCGAATCGAGCCCATAGAGCGCGACAAACATTCAAGGTATCACGCTGATATTCCCGGTAAGCATTGTATGCTGTTCGGTACTTGTTGGAGTTAGAGCTCAGCTTGCTCAACGATTGCCATTGCAATTCGGCGTCGGCCAACAGCGATAAAGGGCCGGAAGTCTGGCTATCGTTCACGCCTCGCGCTACGGAGTAGTGGTGTTGATATCTTTTGATCTGCCCTGACGTTATACGATTCACTATCGCCAGATTTTTGATATCTGCTCCATAAGGCCCTGCAAATGCTTCCTCTATCGGAGAGCCCAAGTTATTGAATGGGATCGGTATACCCAAGAGCAGAGACAACGTGGGGACAATATCAATTTGCGGCACAGCTCGTTCCTTTGCTGTCGCTGGCGGCGTTTTGTGGTCCTCATTTGTGCGACCAAAGATGCCCTTTTTCGAATACATCCACAATGCGGCTTCGACCTCATCGTCAGATTCGCCTCCGTGATCGCCTTTGGAATCCATGCCATGATCACCAATGACGATAAGCAGTGTATCGTCGGCAAGCTTATCAATGACCTCTCGAATCACTTGGTCCATCTGCTGCAACTTAGCTGCCATTGCGACGTGATCTGGGCCATATCGATGACCTGCATGGTCGACACCAAGGTAATGTCCAAAGATGGCATCCCATTTGCTCGAATTTTTCGGATGGAGTAGAGGAAAGAGATTGTCATTTACGCCGTTATCCACGGTGTGCAGGTCCCAGACATTAAATGAGTCAAACGGGTGCGACAGCTCAGGATCAAAGTAATCCGGAAACAGTTTGTCCCAAGTATCATCTCCCAGATGAACCAAATTCTTGCCAGCAGCGCGCAACTGAGAAACGATGTTATCCTCATCAATCGCAGAACCGTCAAAGTTTGAGCCAGCGTCGATAAAAGTCGGCAATGTCCCGGTAGTCAAGCCTTTTAGTCGTTGCAAAGTGGTCGTAGGTGGATCAGCAATAAAAGGCAGTAAGATAGCTCTTTCGGGGTGTTGAACTGCGGTTTCGTAAAGAACGGGGATGTTATTATGGTAAATGCGTACCTCGTCGCCCTCAAATTGCGGATGAAAGGGAACAGTGAAGTCGTATCTCAGGGCGTCAATGATCAGGAAGACGGCCTTGTCGAAAGTTTTGGGATGCCAGCAACCCTTTTCTGAGTCCCCGCTGGTGGTAACAACATCCAGTGGCACCACGTCACAAGTTGATTTGTTATCAAGAACAAGACGAGTCAGGAGGAAGCCTTTTGTGAAAAAGTATACGCCAACAATATGCAAGAAGCTACGACTAGTTAGTCTTAACCATCTCAGGCATTTGATGCAGTACTCACCAAATCCACAAAAGAATGCCTACAGCACCGAGATGCTTCCATTTAAAGTCCCTTTCCAGTGCCTTGGTTATCTCAGCCTTGGACGGTTGCGAATTCGTCGTCAAACCCGCTTTCCCCTCGTTCCCTCTCGTTTCATTCTGCGGTGATTGCAATGACTGTAAGAAATCGCTGAATTTGCCCTTCGACTGATCTGAGGATCCCACGGCATGACTGCCTGGCGATTTTTGGGCCTTGCTGGCGAGCATCGTAACGGCTGTAAAGGATTCGTGGGTGGTCGGTGTTTAAGAAGTAGGAAATGGAACGAGCTCCATCAAGAGAGCATCATAGTGTAATAAGGAGAATGAGTGAGTGTATATAGCTGTAGACGCTTTAATTAGCAATGCGTTATTCATGTTGCTGCACTGATCCAATCTAGGAGGGGACATCGCACCAGTTAAGAGACGAAGGTCGATTGGATGAAGTCCGATCCGTTCAATGAGTGAAAGAAGAGAATCTAAGAAAAGTTGAAGGTAATGAATGCAGGGCCTATTACAGGAGTTATTGATCGGAGCAGCTGTCTTGGTGGCTCATGGATAAAAATTCATGCCGCGGTGTTCCGTTGAAAGTGGCAGCTTTGCCAGAAGTGCGGATAGCTAGGATCCACGTCTAAACATGGGTGGCTGCAATTGGCCAATTCGAGCTGGCCTGCGGAGAACTTAGCTATGGTCATTAACAATTACATGTACTCTCTAAAAGAAAAAGAAATCATCATTCACACCAAATTAATTTATAGATTAATTGTGGCGGTTAAGTACAATCAGCCCAAGCTCTTAGGCAATATCCAGTTGCAGAGGAAATATGTAAAAAGCCCCAAGAAATCGACAAATTTGGGAAGAAAACCGAGTAGAGAAAACAAATATGAAAATGAAAATGAAAATAACCCGATCCGTGGTGGTCTGCTTCCATCGTAGGACCTCATGACGTTCCAGGCTCAAACGAACGAGAGCAGGCGGATCGATGGTTGGAGAGAAGAGTAAGTAAATACTTAGAAAATACCTAGAAAAGACAAGGTTGCTCCAAGTAGCAAGGTAGAAAAAGAAATTTCAGAATATTCACAATCATAAAAGTTAAAATCGAACGCGATTGACAGGCGGAAGGTATCGGTTCGGTGGTAAGGGCTCATACCACCCCAAGGATGATAATGATAAGAGAAAATAGACAGTAAGGTTTGCATATGTGCAAAAATGAAGTAATTCAAGAAGCCTGTTCGTGAGGTAAAAGGTAAACCGAGCCGAAACAGTGTAGTTGGAAGCGAAATGTAGATGGTGGAGAATCACGCCCGCCTTAGTTGGTATCATCATGCCGATGGGGTCATAGCAATGGAGAGAAGCGAGAAGGAAATTTTGAGGCGTAAGAGAAATTTGTGGTATCCAGAGATGCAGTGAAGATATCAAGAGGGTAGAAGGCGCTCCTCTTTATGACCACCTCTCTTCCTTCTCCTTCAGTCCACCCATGCGTTCCAAGTCGAGCGACTGGAAACGACCGGATTCGTTTGTCTGGTAAGGAGGAAGTTCGTCGTGGGCAGGTGACAGCCCAACGCCACCATTCTCGCTAATGTGGACGACGACAACGCGACCAGCCTTGGGCTTGCCAGTCTGCTCGTCGTGCTCTTCGGGGAAGGTGATGCGGATTTCGGGCACAGGACTTTGTGGTGGGCTCAAGGAGCTCTGTGTCAGATCTTGCTTCTCGTTATAGACGTGAATGGACCCAGTTCGACTGTTTTGCGTGATTGTGAGGCGGCGCTGGTGAGCTTGGCTCTTGTATAGTGGGAGTTGAGACTGTTGCTCGAGTTTGCGACGACGCTGGCGGAGTAGCAGCAGACTGCCGGACAGCACAATGGCAAGGAGGATCAAAACCAAGAGCGAGATCAACAGGTCGATGGTTTTGGGGGTCAACGATCCATCCGAGTCGTCACGGGCGAGAACACGCATGTTGGCCATTTTGCTTGCAGAACTGATTTTTCGTGATAATAAAGACTTCTTGATTGTATCTCCAAGAATAGAATAACGCTGGTGTGGCGTGTCGTTGTTTTTTGGTGCGAAATGAAGGTGGTTGATTTGGTCGGTGTGCGTAAGTCAATAAACAATCGGGACGATCGGCTAGCGGTAATGAGTGAGCGATTGACGGTCGAATGAATGGCGCGGCGAGCAGCTGAAAGAGTGAAGCTGCATACACCTAGAGTGAGAGTCGAGGATGGTCGAGAAAAGGGTTGTAGGAGCGAAGGAATGTGAGAGGAGTTGAAGAGGATAGATGGATGAGGAAAGAAGAAAACAAGGGGAAGAAGGAGAGTGAAAAGTGGGTGGGCACTGGGAAATTGGCAGGAAAGGAGAGCGCCGGGCTGGACTGGGCGAGAGGGCCCCTATTGGGCCTAGGGCAGCTCTAACGGCGAGGCTGCGCAGTGCCTCAGGCCTGAACGGGCTTAGCCGGGGCCTGTGGTGCCTGAGCTAGGCCCCGAAACGGCAAGGTCTGCACGCGCCGCTCAGGAACGCACGCTTCGTTGGCGTCAATTTGCTGCTGCCCGCCAGTCAGCTTGTGTTTTAGCACTTTGATGCTAGATTAGATCAAGCCACGGCGATACTGTCTTCATCATGGGACTGTCTTGTTCTGAGATAGAGCTTGTACAGAATCTTATTCGCTACTCATTGAAGAAGTTTATACCACTCTCTTGTGAGAGCAATGATTAGTATCGTCAATACAGCCGGTCAAGTTAGTTAAGTTAGTGTGTGTTGCTAGGAGTGCTGACTAGCCACGTCCGACTCCATTAGGTCCAGTGGAGACCGCTCATCTGGATGATGTCAAGCACAAGATCAAGTGATCTGCATCTATTCGAGCATTTCAATGTATATAGTTTGCAGAACAAACTGAACTCTAAATCGATGAAGTAAGGCATACCTTCTAGTGTTTTTTTTTTTTTTTTTTTCATCTGCCCATGTCAAGTCTGTTATTGTCGAGCTACCTGGGTAGCCACGACAACTCTGCTGTTGACAAGACGACTGTCAATATGCCTGATACTCGACAAATCTCCGCATAGTGCTCTGCTAGGGCTAAGGAGAACTAAGTACGGAATAAAGAGCCTGATTTTTCAGGCTGCCTCCCCGCTCCGTCGGTATACTGACACACCTGATATTGCACATTAGACATCGTAAACCTAGTGTCAAAGTTGAAATGTATACGGTGCAAAGTTTCCAAGACTGAGGGCGTACGAATCACCCACTGTACGAAATATTCTAATCACGACAATGGGGAACGTGACTTCGTCGACTAGTAGGCTGCTGTCTCATCGTTCTTACACCGCCAAATGTTTACGTGTCATCGAAGCATTGTTTACAACACGACGCATCATCAACAATAACGACACACTGGAGGACTTCCAATTATCGCCTCACCTAGAGTAAATATTGCGAACGACATATACCGAGGACGATCTTAGGTCCAGATATACGGTACATAGGAAAGGTAGATACTACCTCGCCGAAATGCTCAGAGAATGGAAAGAAATGCCACATGAACACCCACGGAACTGCAACGCTGCCACCCTACCTCAAGTCCTCACTATTTGTGTTTCTGGTGAGCGACCAGGTCTGGTACCTATGTAGGAGTGTAGTCACATCTTGTACTACCTCGACGTAGTCAATTACGCTTAGATCTGTACCTACATAGAGATCAAGTAGAAAGGATCACTCGTCCTTGCGTCCCATGCCGAGAAACGCCAACGATTCTGCAGGGACGAATGTAGGGTTAACGAAAATGTTTCTTCCTACCTAAGCCCTAGTCCAGTGACTTTATTCGTAGTATTAGTCCAACCTTTATTCACCACGAGCTCGATCGCCAAAAAAAAAAAGAAAGAAAAAAAAAGAAAAAAAAAAAAATTTCAATACGTAGAACGAGAGTTGAAGAAGAAGAAAAAAAGAAAAGAGATATAGCTCCGACAACGTTCGGGGATCGATCGACCCCGATCAATCGATGGATGACCCGCCTGAGGCACACTTTGAGTTGCGTATATCGGTAGACTTGGTTACCTACCAGGTACGTACTAGCAGGTGACTTTTCTCGCAATAGAGTGTTGGGCATCGGCCCAAGCAAGGGATACCTAGTGAGCCACCTCTGACAAACAAGCAATGTTGGAGTAGTGACTGAATCCAGTTCTTCTCCCTACGTAGATAGGTACCCAGCAAATAAGTAAATATAGGTACCCCTTTTTCCTCCTTCTGTCCATCCCTGCATAACTTGCAAAGGAGCCACATCGTGAATACACCTAGAATCAAGGTAAATTTTAATTTGTTATCGGACGTGTCGCATGCCTAGACACTGCCGATATGGGAATTTTTCTTTCTCTGGGCAGTTATTGGTCCGCCTTGGAAATGCTAGCTGGACACGACGGTACCTGGAGGTTCCTGAGAAGTAGCGGAGATATTTTGCTTTGATTTCTTTACTGATGAGCAGTGACGGGACACGATGCGATTGAGTGGAAAAAGAACCCGGTGACATGACGACTGTGTGTAGTTCACAGACTACATTTGAGAAAATGTATACATAGTGAGTGTATACATGGATGTGGTAGAACGTCGTGGCAGGTGCTGATGAAACTGTTTTAGATTGATCTCGGGAGAAATGTATGTCGCTAGTCTAGCACTTGCAGCGCCTGGCTCCGACGCTACTGACGAGGCTAAGCTTAGCTCTGGCCTTGGCGGTCGATCCTCCAATAAAGCCCTTGCAAGTGGACTACGAAGTATCGCTCCCATGACAGTACGTTGATACGTTCTTAGCATATCAAGATCATACAAACAATTTGTATGACTCGTATTTATTGATTCTAGACAAAATATCAATGATTCATGCTGTCTGTTTGGTTTGGCTAGATCGCATCCAGAGTGTTTGTATGTCTGGAACCGTCGCCTGAAGAAAATAACTCATTGGGGTGTCTCATCGGTTCCATACTGCGATTTTTCCGCAGGGGTACCGCCCGCACCTTAAAGAATCTTCTAGTCATGAACATAACATAAACTTCACCAAAAGCCTCACTGATCAAAGAGTCCCAACTGCGGCATAAGAAGCTTTTTGTGTCGGGTGGATACTGGTGGGGGGCGGCCATCCCGCATTCATTGTGATTGGCATTTAGAAATAGATTCAATAAACAACTTGGAATTGACCGAAGACTCTGTTGAACTCTGCCGTTGAACTATTCAAGTCGATGATGTATGTTAGACTTCTATACGGGAGTCGAGGGTGTTATTCGCATGTCAGCATAGTATAGCGTCGTTCGGGACAACAGCACAAGACATATAGAAACAAGTGGATAACGTGACGTTGTCAGCCTTGTTTAGAGCACGGAATAGATGCGAGATGGCCATGTGGATGACACTGTTTCGCTAGTTTAGATGTGCAGATGCTACACATCATACGAGACTAGTACAGAGCAGTACAAAGTATGAGGGGGAATGTCCTGATCATCGATAGACTAGGGAATAGCCTTTGCAGACCAAGGGCAATAGTATCATCTGCCTGGGGTAGACTTGGCTAAAGGGAACTTTGTTGAGTGGGTTTCAATACAGTACGTACGTTACAGATCACAGACTGAACGAGTAATACAGCACTGACGTTTCAGTCTGCTCCGACGCTCCTTCCTTGACTCTCAAGTAAGCACTTGCTAGTTCCACCCCGCTCAGCACGTACTGAGAGTCAAGGAAGGCGCTCACCACCACCGCATTCAATACAAGTACCGCACATACCGTACCATACAGACCTGCTTGTACGCCGTAAGGTTTTTGTCACTGTAGCGAGTGTGCGGAGTATTTATTGCCTCATTCATTGTATCTTCAGCCGCTGATCCAACGGATACTGGCATTGCTGCCCCTGGGATTTCGCTGGCAGAAACACGGAACCAAATGTAGCAGTCACCACGCCCTGACGATACCTACATTCGCTGCATCCAATTACAATCCTGGAATACAACAACTATCAATGTATACCAATGTTCCTGGGTGTATTCGAGTGCTCCAAGGGAAGGCGCTAGTCCCGCTCGGGCAAGTAAGTGCCTTGGGTTTCTGGCAAGCCGCCAAGCCCAGCCAGATCGCATCCACCTCCATCCACTAGCGCAACTTATCAGAACCTCGCAGCTTTTTTTTTGAACCTTCCCTCCCTCTGTTGTTCGTTCATCAATCATTCCTCGCCATTCCCCCGTTTCTTTTTCTTTTTTCTTTAACTGGACATCTCAGCCACTTGAGGACTGCCATTCTCATTATTTTAATTATTTTTTTTTTCATCTTCGCTTCTTTCTGTAGAATTCTTTATATTCTTCCTGCTCTCCACCAACTCAACACGCTATCCCCCTCCCCTTTCGCTGAAACTACGCCTTCCGTTGTTGTACGACCCTCACGTCCTGCGTATCCTCAACCACGACCATCCATCCACCGTCTCGATTATCCCCGACCGAATATCCTCGTGGTCATCTCAAATAAAGATAGAACAAAATAAAACATCAACTCAGGAATTCACGGGCGGGATACAAAAGAGAGCTTGGCTTCTATCGATCGACCGCTGTCGTGTGTCCCCATCCTTCGGAGTCCAAAGTGCCAACCCCTCTGTGTGACATTTCAGAGCAACCTTTAATAAGTCGCCGTTGGGATTCACTTTTTTTTCTTTTGCACTCTCTTTTTTATCTCTCCTGCTACACTCCTGTGGGCCTCTCTCATCGACACATTCCAACACCGACTATCAGTTCTTGACTTGTCGGCGTGCACGATAATCAGCATTCCTCCTACCTTCTTGCATCGGGCCTTTATCCTCCATCCCTTGCCTCCGCCAATCATCAGTTCGTCGCCTAGCTGCTTTTTTTGTCCAAGAAAGGGCTCCCGTTCGAGGTCTCCACAACCTTCATGAATGCGATCTGCAACTGCTTGAATTCCTGGGGCATGCACGGAGCATAGGTCAATTGATTGTATCCGCTCGCTCACTCGACTAGCAGACACCAATACTTGTCTGCCGCCGTTGCGAGGATTGAGTGGGAAGGAGATACCTTGCCTTGCATTCATACGCTTTGCAACGCCGGAAGACTTTTCCATCGATTTCTTGTGTTTTCGGCTGAATATCTGCACATCCTCGCCATTTCGGATTGCATCCACATATCTCTCACCCTGGCGTGTCCTCTCGCCTTCTGTCTCTGATAAGTTAGTGACTCCCATTCTCACGAGGTGTTGGCTCCTATTGATCGCCAGGTCTGGAGGCACTTCGATCTTAACCTCACCCGCCGCTCGTTTACTAAGCATTTTCTTTTCAGAAATCGGTATACCTCGTCTCATCGCCCGAGTCCCACTCGGTCGACTTAAAACACCAACATACATACAGATCACCTCAAAGCCATACGAGGTTCGCAGCATGGCTTCTACTATGGCTACAAACAGAGCAGCCGTCCATAATAACGTACGACTTTCTCAATCTTACCATTGGTTTGAGAACCAACATCATTCTAACTGTCTTTAGGTCCGGCCGAATCGTATCGGTACATCAACACTCAACGGCGACCGTACAAACTCTACGCACAATGCTGGGATGGCCAACGGATTTCCTGCCAGTAAAGATCGCTGGAACAACAACATATGGTCTAGAAATACATTTGGTTCCGACAGTGAATCGGAAGGCACTGTAACTAGAGGTGCGAACACACCGTCTGGAACTATAACCTGACGAAGACTAACATCGTTGGATAGAGAACGCTTTTCAGGGAAAGTCCGGTTCGTCCTCTTTGTTGGCAACATCGGAATCCGATGGCTGGGCTGGCCGTGCTAGCCTTCCTTGGAATACAGTTGGCTCAGCGTCGACCTTGAGCAGCATCAAAACATCTCCCATTGAGGCTCGCTCCGGCGATCGAAGCGCACCAGCCAGCGCTGGTAGTGGTGATAACAACTCGTACTTTTCACTACCACGAAGCGCTGCAATCGGTCAGAATGGAAGCACCGGCGCTTCAAAGACTTACCTTGGGTCGAATGGGGAAAATTATTCAGTACCTGCTACTGAGGGATTATCACTATCGAACTTCGGAAACTTCAGGAATGATGAACACTCCGGACAAGCACAATTCCCCTCTTTTTCGAACAACCAGACTACAGGTGGGTTCCAGAGGAAGTCGAGTTTGGTGCCGAATACGCAACGATCTGAAGATGTCCTTGTATCCATGGGAGCTAGCGCATTTCCACACGTCGGGTCAGAGTCTATATCGGCTGGTTCAACCCGTCACGTCGCTTCCAACAATTATCCTCACTCGGCCTATCAGTCATACCAAGCCGAGGCTCAGAATCTAGGCTCCCGTTTATCCAGCGGGCAAATTGATATCGGCGCCGGTCTAAATCAACTGCATTTGAACGATAACGGCTACCAGAATACGCACCGTAATGCATATGGCCATCAAGATTCGTTCGATATCTCTTCTGGCAACCGCTTCAATCATGTACAAACGGATGATGTCAATTACCAAGACTATGTCTCCGAGTTCTCAAATGATGGACCACTCGCACCATATCAATCACTATCCAGACTCGGTGAACGTGATCAGTCTCCCAGTGACTATGGCCGAGGCCTGGGTAATTCCTTCTATTCCAGTACCCGGACACCTCCCGTAGCAGCCAGTCAACTTCGTCCCTCTTCTGGTCATCGCATGTCTGCTCAAATCAGTGATGGACAAGCAGCACTTTTGGACCGTAGGCTGCGAGGATTGCAACAGGATCAAGATTTTAGTCATGCTGCAGGGACTGCTATGCAACAACGTATTGCGATCCCTAATGGCTACGATCTCTCCGGGTACTCAGCTGCTCGGCTAAATAGCTTTCCTCAATACTTACAAATGCCATACAACAATCTGCCGCCGTCCATTGTTCAACGCGTCTCCCATCGTGAACCAGACCCCAGTCAGGTTGTTCGCAGCCCTCTCCTCGAGGAGTTCCGGACTCATAATAAGTCAAACAAACGATACGAGCTCAAGGTAAGACAATTACTCATCGTCGTTGTGAACTCTTTCTGACAAATTTTCAGGATATCTACAACCACATTGTGGAATTCAGTGGTGATCAACATGGATCTCGGTTCATTCAACAGAAACTCGAGTCTGCCAACAGCGATGAGAAAGACCAAGTCTTCCGCGAAATTCAGCCCAACTGCTTGCAACTCATGACCGATGTCTTTGGCAATTACGTCGTTCAGAAACTCTTTGAGCATGGCAATCAGTCTCAGAAGAGGATTCTTGCGAATCAGATGAAATCCCACATATTGGCTCTCTCCACCCAGATGTATGGCTGCCGCGTTGTTCAAAAGGCATTGGAACATATTCTCACCGACCAACAAGCCGCCATGGTGAAGGAATTAGACCAGCATGTCATGAAATGCGTCCGGGACCAAAATGGTAACCATGTCATTCAAAAGGCTATTGAGCGAGTGCCCACGCAACACATTCGGTTCATAATTGATGCCTTCAAAGGCAATGTCAACAAACTTGCCACTCACCCGTACGGCTGCCGAGTCATTCAGCGGATGCTAGAACATTGTGAAACTGCCGACCGTGAATCAATTCTTGCTGAGCTTCACGTCTGCACAGAATCATTGATTCCTGACCAATTCGGCAACTATGTCATCCAGCACGTCATTGAAAATGGCGAGGAGAAGGATCGATCTGTAATGATCAAATCTGTCGTCAAGAACGTTCACAACTTCTCTAAGCATAAGTTCGCCAGTAACGTCGTGGAAAAGAGTATCGAGTTTGGTGAAGAGAGCCAGCGACGAGAAATCATTCGACTGCTTACAGTGCACAATGACCGCGGCGAGAGCCCATTGCTAGCCTTGATGCGAGACCAATACGGCAATTATGTAATTCGTAAGTTGTGTCATCTATCTTATCTACCACACGATATCGTGCTAATTCCTGGTACAGAGAAAGTCCTTGGTCAAGTGAAGGGTTCGGAGCGAGAGATGATCATCGATGAGATTAAGCCATTGCTCAGCCAGCTGAAGAAATTTAGTTATGGCAAGCAAATCATGGCTATTGAGAAACTTATTGTTGACCCTAACGCCCCGACCGTTGCTGCAAATTCTTCAAACACGCCACCAGCCTCACACAAGTCTTCACCACAACCTTCTCGCAGATCGCTTGCCGACATGCGACCACTCGGTGGTGTGGCTCCTCCTACTCCTCCACCCACCGATACTCAGAGTCTTCATGGAGGTTCTGCCACTGATGGATCAGTTGACGGTCCTATCGAAACCTCCAAGGGTCTGGCTACCACTTCCATTGCTGCCATACCTGACTCTACCACGGCTACCCATCAGACTGGAGCTGAGGCCACCGTGGCAGTCAGTGTTCCATCTGAATCACGAGCATAAATGACGAGGTCCCATTTTCAGCGGTGCAAATTACTAATTCTCTCAATTCTGTTGTGTTTTATATTCTATTATTATCGTCGGGAGGGTCATATACATACAGGAATTCTTCAAGGGAGATATATCTGGTTTTATTCATGTTCAAATTTCTGTTCCTGTGTCTTTTTCCTTTTTTCCTTTTTTTCTTTTTTTTTTCCTCCCTGCTCATTTTTATTATTTTCATTGTGTTCATGTGTGGGACACGCTGGCATGAGGCTATATACTGTGTCAGTGGACAATTCTTCTTCCTGTTTTATGCGATGAGGCGTGGGACGGTGCGATGGATTTCGATTGCATACCCCGATTGCCACGAAGATATGCCTATTTATACTCGGTTTAATATCCGTCACTCATCCGGTTTCAGATGGCGTGGGCTGTGGCGTCCTTTTTTTATGGAGATTCCTCGCTTGATTGATGCTCTTTTCACCTTGCTTTGCGGATCGCCGGGGAAATACGGTGTGGTTGCTTTTATTATTCTAGCTGGAAGGAAAGGAAAAGGAACATTCAAATAAACAAACGGATGGAAAATGGGAGCATGCAACATATGCTAGAGGCAACGACATGTGATCCGCTTTATTCTTATAGATACTTAATTCAGATTGCTTTACATCCATCCATCCACCTCTTAAGCCAAGGCTAGCCTGGAGATTCAACGTTGGGAGTAGATCGGCCCTAAAATGGCGCGCGGCCCGGCTGGCTGGTTACCCGGTGCCTAAAAACAAGCTTAAATAAAAAGCATCAGCCCTATACACCATCATGTGGTTACAAGTGTAAATGTACATAAACGTCATAAATAACAACACGGAGACAGGGAGATAGTGTCCAAGGGCTAGTATCATTATCTAGACTTGATCATTTCCAGGTACCAATAAGCATTAATGCGATGAGGTGGGATCTGCTTGTGTATAGTATTCGATTCGGTTGATTTTGGGCTTCAAGGATTTTGGCCAACGGGCGAAGAGGTTGCATTGATCTCTAGACCCATCCTTAATACATGTACCAGAGATCCTCTTAACGATCCTACGAATATCCGGAGTACGTACATACTTAGGTAGGTAAGCGATATCAATGAGTGATACAATCATTGGGCATTAAAAATTGTATTGCGGCCACAATATATTCAACCTTGTTTAGTGCACCTGGGCACATTGATGGGTCTATATGGTAGCATGAATATGATCGAGTGACTCGGCGGACCATACATCTCATTGTATACATGGACTGCCCCCCCGCCCTTTTTTTTTTTTTTTTTTTAAATAAAATAAGATCAGAGTCTCAATTTATTAACCCTAAAATGACGATGTCAAGTAGCTTCGTCGATGTTGTATCATATGCATCGGATAAAAGTTGATCCGCGTCGATGGAGTAATTTGAGGACTGCCATGCCGCAACATCTTCCACTTGACATGATAACTTGGGGGCAACCGTCATTTCCATTCAAGCTACATTGAAACAGACGTCAAATATTACACCCAATATCCGCTACTGCGTGAAACTGAGGAAAATGTCCTCCAACGTCGGCCTCTCCACCCCGCGTGGCAGCGGAACATCAGGCTACGTCCAACGCAACAGCGCCTTCCTCAAACCACGCAATGCAGGCTACGGCGCCCCCTACCCACCCGTCTCATCATCCGATGACAAAGGGCTAGGAAATTTCCGTCAACGTAAACCCGATCAACAAATCCTCGACCACGACCGGAAACGCGCGGTTGAGCTACAGGTCTTGGAAGAGCGCGACCGGCTCGAGGAAGAGAATGAGGAGCTTGAGAAAGACAAGAGAACGGTCTTGACGGAGGAGGAGATTGATGAGCGGTGCGATGCGTTGAGGGCGAGACTATTGAAGGAGTTGGAGAAAGGGGGGGAGAAATCGGGCTCGCGACGGCAGCAACAGCGTGGTAGTGGTGGCGGTGGACAGTATGAGAAGGATAGGAGGCAATTGAAGAGCTATCAGGTGCATGAGTTGGCCGAGGCGAAGATACAGGAGAGTGAGAGGTTGAGGAAGGCTTTGGGGATTAAGGAGGATTGGGAAAAGAAAGATGCGGGTTCAGCGACGAAAGAGAAGGAGAAGGTTGAAAGGAGAGAGGAGGGCGATGGTCGTCGTGATAGAGAACGGGATGAGCGGAGTCGTCGTCGATGATATTCTTGATGCTTTTTTCTTCTTCGTATACAACATATTGTACAGCATTAACGGCGTTACTCGTTTGGCGGGCGGTTACTGGCGTTACGAAAATCAAGTCTTTATTCAACGACACTTGGACATATCGATACGCAATCAACGCAATATGCTTCTATATCATTAGGCTTCATTATATACAATGAGATCGTGCAGATACACTATTTTATAAGAACTTCTCAACGATCCATCCCTCTTTTGGATCCTTGACCTGCACAACCTTCTTCGCAGGCAAAGGCCATCCCGTAGTACCGGCCTCACCCACAAGAGAAGGCACGACAACACACTGACGACGCTCAGGTACCCCGCCCAATGACTCAACTTTGCCAATCGGTTTACCGTATTCAAGGAGCGGTGTCCCATTCGCGAGGGCTGATATCTGTGGACCACTCGGCGCAGTCAAGGGGAACATTCGAATTTTAGGAATGTCATCTGCTGATACCGGAACACGAGAAGCTGTTGATCGCTGGAGGTGCGAATAGACTATGTATTGAGGCATTTCCTTGGGTGTGAACTGCGCGAGGATCGATGAAGGATGTATGTAAACAGCCTTTTCAGAAATTTCTGCGGCACGACCTTCTCGGGATTTGAAGAGGGTATAGTAAGGTACGTCGATGGCACGTCGTGGCTTTTGCAGCATTTCCGGGGGATCAGGACATGTATCCGCGCGAATAGCGATGTTGTCGATGAATCCGGCAGTGACGATCTGTTTCAAAGCCTTCACCTGTTTAGCTGTTGGTTCCGGGAGACGAGCTTCGTATGGTCCTAAGAGACCTGGATTGTTGGTGCGAACAATCTCGGTGAGTTGACCTCGAAGCTGAGATGCCTCTTTGAGACCCTTTCCACGGAGGAACATTTGCTTACAGAAGGACTCTTCCTCATCGGGAGAGCCGCTCGAGTATGCATATGCGCAAATAGCCGAAAGGTACTTCAAGGCATCGGAAGTGTCATCGTGTTTGCTTAACAATCGCTGTACTCGATTGAAGTCTTTACGACGGCTTTCGCGTTGCGTGTCTTCCAACCTGTCCGCATCCGTGTATATCTTTTCCATATCTTTGTTTTGTTTCGCAAGCGTCAAGTCAAGCTCGCTTTCTTGAATGAAAAGATCACCCACTGCCAGGGCAGATACGAGTGCAATCACATAAGGCATGCAACCATGCTGATGACCAATCTGTAGCATTTTACCATATCTGGGCGATAGAGGATACAGCGACAATTTCCTTCCAATCTCAGTAACCTGACCATCAGCTTTCAGTGCGCCGAGGTATCTCAAAAGTTTCTCTGCTTTAGCTAGACCTTGACGACTGGGTGGAGTTGGGAAAGGAAAGTTGATCACGTTGTGGAGACCCATGCTCTTCATTGAGAGCACTACACCTTCGATGGGAGTTCGTAGAATTTCCGGTTCAGTGTACTCCTCGAAATCTGCTTCGTATATCGCACTGGAGTACAGTCTGTAGCAATGACCGGGACCAGTACGTCCAGCACGACCAGCTCTCTGGCTGGCACTAGCCTTACTAATCCAACCGATCTGGAAAGTTTGAACTCCAGTATTCAAATCATACTGCTTCTCCTTCGACCGCCCGCAGTCGAAGACATATTTAATTCCAGGAATCGTCAAACTGGTTTCAGCAACGTTTGTAGCTAACACAATGAGTCGCGAACCTTCTGGAGGTGTTTCGAAGACCTTTAATTGCTCTTTGGTCGGTAATTGTGAGTACAATGGTAGCACATGCACTTTGGTGGAAGACGAGACACTTTCTTCGCCAATGTCAAAATCTTCATCTTCACTGTCCTCGTCATCATCCAGCCCGATAATATCGACATCGCTGTCGTCACCTCCTTGTGGCCCCGCTCCGGTGTCGCCTAGTTCTATGTCTTCTGTTTCCAGAGGTGCATCAGCGGCCGACAGCTGGAGCTTTCCTAGAGCTGTTTCACCTCGCTGTGTAGGTTTGAAAGCCTGCTTCAAACGCTTTGATAGTTGCTTGATTTCATTCTGTCCTGTAAGAAAGACAAGCATCGCACCGGGGGGAAGTTTTCGATGGCCCTTTGATACCTTGCGGAACGCTTCTTCCACATAATCTCGGCGAGTTTTTCGTGCGAAGTGAATAGTAACCGGGTATTGTCGGCCTTCAGCTTGCACTAATGGTGGAGCTCCATGGCGGAATAGGTGCTGGTTTTGAGTGAAGTCAGAAATGCGGAGCGTGGCCGACATGATGACCAATTTCAGCGGTTTGACTGAAGGATCTTCCTTGCGCATGGATTCTCTGAGGTCGACGATTCGGCTGACCATACCAATCAATATGTCAGTATTGACGCTACGCTCGTGCGCTTCATCAATAATCACAATTGAGTACTTGCTTAGTGAGAAGTCTTTGGCAACTTCTCGTAGCAGAATACCATCGGTCATGAATTTGATGGCAGTATTGCTGGAAACATTGGTATCGAACCGGATCTGATAGGATACACGGTCTGAAAACTGGCCAAGTTCATCTCCCACACGCTTCGACATGCTCACTGCTGCAACACGACGAGGCTGAGTGACAGCTATCATGCCGGGATTTGGGCCATCGGGATGCCCGTATCCCGCCTCGAAAAGGAATTGTGGCAATTGTGTTGTCTTACCACTGCCAGTAGCTCCCCATATCACAATGGACGGATTGTTGTATATAGCCTCCATGATCTTTTGTTCTTCGCCCACCACAGGAAGCTTTGAACGAGCTTCCTGAATCTCTTCTCGTCGCTCCACATTCACGGTGAATGCTTTGCGATTAGGGTCTCCGGTAGTAACTTGAAGTTCTAGAGGCAAGGGCTCCTCCTCGTATACTGTATTTCTCGGTAGCTTGCCCGCTTTCAAGAATATTTCAGAAGAGGCAGGCAATTGTTCCGAAAGAGGCTGGTCTGAACTGGGCTTGAAGCCTACAGCTTCATTGATTTGCTGCGTGGCCCAGGCTTTGAATGCAGAGTTTCTCGGTCGAATTCGTATGTTGGTTTCCTCTTCATCATCATCGTCTTCGTCGCTGTCATCTTCATCATCGTCACTTGCATCACTCGATTCCTTATCTTCACCATGCGATGAATCATTCTCATTCTCATTCTCATCCAATTTATCCTTTTTGCGTCCTTCTGAGTCCGATACTTCATCAACATCCGAAACGCCTTCATTCTTCATATCATCAGCCTCTTCTTCGCCCGAATCGAACCCTTCCCAAGTAACCTCCTGAGCAACAGGCTGGGCTTTTTTGGTCCTTTTGCGCTTCTTGAGGATCGGAAATCCATCCGCACCAAGATCAAGCGGCCGTTTTAGACCACTTCCGACTTGGATCTGAGGAGCAGGTTTTGGGATATCCGGTGCCGAAGCATTCTTTTCGCTCAATCCAGCTTCTAATTCGTCCGACTCATCACCCGATAATCCCGCTTGCAACGATTGTAATGTGCTATCAACGTTCCCTTGTCGTTTTCGCTCCTTCTTACTCATGTCTTTGATGCTTCGAAATTCGGAAAGGTCGAGCTTCGTCTCCGCAAGTTTTTTCATGAACTCCAAATTTTCGTCTTTTCTCAATTTGGTGTCCTACAACCTCGTTAACGATGAATCTTCCACTTGCAAATCAAGTTCAGTCATACAATATACTTGTCAAGACGCTTCTTCTTTTTCGACGACATCTTTGGCTGCTGCTCCCTCAACCGTTCCCTCAACTGCTGCCGTTTCGCTTCTTTCTCCGCTTTGGAGACAGGAATGATCTCAGTGACATTGGTGTCGACCGGAGCGGCAGCGGATTTTCCATCTTGTCGCCTGGCCCTTTGTTTGCGATCCCTAGGCTTGAAAGGAGGCATGATTGTTGTGGAAACCGCCCAAATCGAACGACTTGCTCAAAAACAAAACTCGGCGCTATCAAAAAATTATTTGGCGGCAGTAGAAGATTCTGCCGAAAATATGGCCCCGTAAATCTCACCGCTCGCACTCACCGCTTTTGTCCCTCACTGAGCTGTGATGACTAATCCATGACCAGCGAATGAGAACGTCTGGCCGTTTTGCATACAAACACCTTCTCCTCTACAATTCAGGCATACCGTTTTGCTATATAACAGGAACTTTAAGCCTATACACTCGTCGCGATGGCAGAAAATCTTGACTTGAACAGCCTCAGTGAGATCTTGAATCTCCCTTTCCCAGCTCAGACCAAACAAGCTGCGGGAAAGATCAACGGTGTCTTGACAGACGTGCTTTACATGGGATTCAGTGATAGAATTCTAGTTACTGTGTCCCAAGAAGGCAGATTGGCTCACTGGGTAAGTTACTTAGATCTTAACAACTTATATACTTATATGAAGACTCATTATATTATTCCAGCTCCATGTCCCGCTTGAGAACAATAACCCAGGAACCGATGGTTTCCATACATTCTCAGAAGGAGACGCAGATAGCAGTCTACTTCCTCTCTCCTCTTTGACTGCCACTACTCTTCTTGGGGGCCATGCTTCTGGACAGGAAACCACGAATCAACTTCTTGCACGGCAGATTGGCAGTGCCATCGCAACCAAGACTCCGGATGAGAAGAGGGTGTTGCTCGTTGGCCTGGGGCTGAATGCATCCCAGACAGATCGAGATGCATTTTTTGCGATTGTAGATCTTGTTCTGCAATGCATTTGAGGCTTTGCCTAATGAAGGTGAAGCTAATTTTGCTGTCGCTACAGGAGCTTGCTCATCACTAGCTGATGTACGAATTATCGAAGTACTTTGTGAATGGGCAATTAGAAGATGTTGCGGTGCATGCTACATGACTATGAGAGACACCGGCACAGTACCTTCCAGTAGATTACGCATGAAAGAAACGGCCTTCCGTCGTGTCAGTCGAAAACGTATTGTCCACGGACAATACCCGTCAGGAAACGTCGTTACTGGTCATACCCACGCCTAAGAGCCACCTACATATTACTCAAGGGAACATGCGTGAGGTTCTGGGGAAGAGTGTGAACCAAATATTGTGTTGTAGTGCAATATAACGTCCTCGCTGTGTTATTCGATTGTGGTCTAAATTTGTGGAGTTCAAGATTTGATATATGTATTATTTCATATTCAGAAAGCAAAGATTTTTCTATACATCTACATGCCCACTTCAAGCTAAATGCAAAAAGCCGCTTTGAAAAATTAGGGTATATACTGCAGAGTTGAATCACATCAACATAATTATGTATATCATCAAACATGTAAGACTCTCTAGATATGCGTAGCACATCAATCGTACGCGGCAATCACGCAATGATCCTTAGCGTGCCAAATGCGCCTCTTCCTGGCTCCTCCATCTGCAGGGAATGTGTCCGGTATGAATATTTCGTCGATGTCCCTGGAAATATGTGACGTATCTTTGCTTCCTGTCACAGGTGTCATGAGGCGAACTTCCTCCACGCTTGCCCCGATTTCGTACTCCCCACGACAGAAAAATATAAGCCCTAGGCTGGCGACGGTTTTACCCCCGCCAGGTACCACAGGCAACGCACGCTGTAAAGTGCCAGTCCACGCTAGTCTTTTCGAGAGGTCAAGCGCAATGGTGCTGGGCTGGTTACATAAACCCGGCTGGAGTCGGAGTATTGGATGTACGGGTCGCGACGAGCGATTCTGAATCTCGACTGTGAGTTCAAGGAAGCCATTGGTGTGCGCGGTATACTTGGAGCTCTTGACCTGGACCACAGATTGTTGATCATCCGAGGAAGCCAGAGCAAAAGTCACCTCTAGGTCCTCGAGTCGCATTGCATCAACCATTCTTGGAGTAAACCTGACACTGCGGAAGTCAACCGAGCCTTCTCGACCTGTTGATTCTTCCCGCCACATTCCTCGTAAACGCCTCAATAGTTCCTCACGGTACCAGAATGCTTCTCGGTTTGCCGCTTCAGCTTCAAATGTAAGTTTATTTGCACTGACAACAAATTGTCTTCGCACAGAGTGCAAGATGGGAATAGCAGCATGAGGGTTATCTAAGAAAATCCTGGGGAGTACAAGAATAAATCTCGAGATCTGACCAGGCTGTATGGTGCCTTTGACAGTAACCCAGGACTCGCCTTGATCTTTCTTTCGAAAGACATCAAGGGCAACAGAAAGAGGATTAGGCCATGCGTTGCGTAAATCGAGGACAGCAAGACAATGTGAATCGGAGCTAAGGTGAGAGAGGGTAGTTGTGATTTGAGCTGTGTGGTTTGCCAACAATGGTGAGGAGTACACCTTATCAACCTGAGACGACACTGATGAGTCCTTGACTTGGTTGTTGAAGAACGAAATGTCACCCGAAAGTGGAACAAGATCACATCGTGCCACTTCAACGCTCGCATTGACTGTTACGGTGATGGGTATGGATAATTGTCGCGTATAGAAGTATTCGGGAATGGAATCTGACTTGGCTCCCAGATGACAATAATCGATCTGGACGGCCGCGTCTTGTAGACCAGGTTTACCGAAGACTTCAATAATGAAAGTTGCTTTCTCCCCAGCTTCAATCGTCACATCGTCGGGTTTACTTTCATGGCGTACCCAGCGTAAGGGAGGTTTGGAGGATAACTGGAGGTCGAGCTCATATATTTCGGCCGGGAGGAGATCTTTGTTGCTAAGCGCGTTCTGCAACTGCCGGGTGGTTGAATCTTGGAATGTGAAAAAAATGAAACCAACAGCGCACGAGGAAACATTATGTAAAGTGATATCAAAAGTTCTGGTCTCTCCTTCCAGCAACATCAAAGCAGATTGCGAGAGCGAAGTGGAGTGAACGACAACTGAAGGTTGCGGATGGATGACCCTCACTGAGCAGGTATGAGTCTCTGGTCCAACCTTTGAGAATACTTTTCCGTCCTTTGAAGTGGTCGAACTCCATGATAGCGGTCGTTCGGAAAGAGGCTTTTTAGCAGCTAGGCCGGTGCGTTTGAGCTTACCCTCAGGGGTTGGTTTCCATGGGGATTGAAATATTGGATATGTCCTGGAACGACAATTTTTGACTTTAATTGTGCAGCCGGTAATGTTGAGCGCACCCACCTCATTGATGATAGCCGGAACCATAACATCGTACAGAGACAACGGGGGTACTATTATGTTGTGCGTGCGAGCATCAAGAGTCGTATTGTCACCTTGTATCTGCAGACTTTCGATCTCAAGTTCAAAGTCGTAAGGATTTTGAAGGGTAACCTTGAAGCTTGCGAGTTCTTTCGCGATCATTAGAGCCTCAGATGTCTTATAGTCTGTTTTTGCAAAAGCATTATACAAAAATGGGTCTTTCTTTGATTTTTCGTCAGCCACAGTTGCGATGCTTACATCTTTTCTCGTTCGGCGAAACAGACGTTTGAATTCCGGAAATTCTAGTAACGTGACTCCACGAACGAGGAAGTCATCCCAGTATTCCGACTCAAGGTGAGTGGCGCCCAATTTATGAGCTGCGCCAACGGTCCGCTTTATTGTGTTGAGTAACCGCACCTGTTCGTCGGGGGGTAAGATAGGTGGCTTTCGTCCAAATTCAGGAAGCATGAGATGCCCTCTGATGGTCTGAAGCAGTTCGACCGTGTATTGCAATACGCCTTCAAAATCAGGAAGGGCCTCGCAGAGATTGATTGACACTCTGAGTATGGCAATCTTCAGACTTAAATCACCATATCCGTCAAGAGCCACATGACGAAAAGCGCGTTCGACAATAGATGCAATTGAATCATATTCCTTCTCATTCATCCCGCTGCCTTTGGCAGAAGAAGGCCTTGACGATAACTCGCTTTTCTTGTGCTCTTGGTAAATGGAAGGTTGAACACCGTATATTTCACCAATCATCGTGAGAAGGGCACGTGTACTTTCCCCCATATCGCCTCGACCTACATCCAATGCATTGATTTCAAAAGCTGCCTCACTTAATGTCGAGAGTCCTGCAGCCGGGTGGATACCTATTTCGGCAGCTCCAATTTTTCTAGCTTCCACCAGCCCAGGAACCATGAGCAAGATTAATTCTCTCAGAACAAGAGCCTTTTTCCTGGGAAGATTGAGGATCGAAAGAACAGATGATATACCAACAAGAATAGGCGCCGCATCGGTGATAGGTAGCTCAATTCCAAGAGAGATAGGCATGGCACGAAACAGAAAGGTTGCAATATCATTCTTTTTCAACACAGGCGCCCCGCGAGGCCACTCAGTATGTGAAGGCGTGAGGGTTTCGTTCATGACAATATGTCTTAGCGCATTGTCGTCAAGGGTACCAGACCGGAGTCGAATTGCACAAAGTACACGTGATAGGCGAATGACTGTTTCTGAAAACACCAAAGGAGGGAGTGGTTCGTCTGTAATCACGGCGGCTCGATTGTAGAGGTGGAGAATATTATTACAAAGGTCGGGCAAAAGATTCGTAAGATTCTGCAATGATATGAGCCGGTTTCCAGCAGCTGATTGTCCGGAGCCGACTACGTCCGTCACGCTATGTACGGGAGTTGAATGCGACGATTTAGAGCTGGATTTTTCAGCCACAGGATAACAGATTTGAGGGACCTGATCGTGACAATTTAATTATCCGCATCTTTCATTTTGCGCAACATCAACCGAATAGCTTACCTGGAAGTCCATACCGGCCCACCCGAGCATCAAAAGACACAAGAGAATAGACTCGAGTGCCTTTCCATGCCAAAGGTAGTCACTACTCGCCCGGGCCATGGTTGCAGCTTCAACAAGCTCTTTCAATGCATCCGGCCACCTGCCGGTTTGTAAATAAAGGGTACCGACAACTACACCAAGGCGACCCTTGATCCTATTCTTAGTACGATCTGCAGCACTAAGGCCCTGAATAGACATTCGATCACGACTGCTCTCCTTTGATTGCGTGCCTGTAGCAGATCGATTGGAAACTTGGATAGATCGAGTGATCTCATCAAAGGTTGTTGGGGAATCATGGCTAACGGGAGCCGGAGAAGATCTACCAGAGCTTGTTGCCGACTGTGAGTCGCCATTTGACACTGGAATCTGTGCTGGCATTGTCATTCTGTGCATGAGTTTGTCTATAGGTCGTGGACGCAGCTCTGGGCCTCTTCGGGGACCCCACGAAGAAGCTTTGGGGGAATCAATAGCTGGTATACTCTGCATAAGCTTCGCAAACCCGTCCATTTCGCCGAGCAGCAGAGAAGTTATGTCGCATAAGACAGTCTTAATTGTAGTGGGCCGAGAGAATTGAGGAGCGGGCACCCATATGACATCGTCCGGACCGCTTATCGACTTTTCAAGACCCTCATAATCAAAAATAAGGAGTTGGTTGACCAAGGCCCTGGGGTTCTGCTCTTTGACCCACGAAAGCTCCCGCGTTAAATCCTCTAATCCACTGGGATTTGGAGGTATGTCTACCCCGCTACTCCTCTTTGCATTTGTCTCCTTCTCCGGGTCTTGATCGTGCTGTAGTTCGGCGCCGTCCGCAATAGCAATCACCACGAGAGGTTCTCGAAATATTTCGAACGGAAACAGCTCGAGATGGGAGGTGGGCGGCACGGAGAATGATATGTTATATAGAATCAATCCATTAGGAAACGCCAGAGGTGTAAACATATCTAATGCGAAACATTCAGTCAGCTTGTGTATTTCTGGCCAGGCGATTGAGGAGTCGTACTTCGATTTGGACGTTCATCAGGGCTGATGTCGCCGAGCCGGACGAGTTTCTCGGCTTGTAATCTTGTAGCAAAGCTAAGAAATCTGGATCGCTTGATCCTGCCGACCGGAAGTAGCAATATGTTCAGACGCACTGGGGCGACTGGAGAGAACAGATCAAGGCCCATGGTGGTGGCAGCTGTTCCGCAGTGCGGAGACAGTCTGTGAGGCGCACAGGACTGCTTCCACGAAAGAGCTATTGTAATTATAAACCATGTGGGATAGCCATAAGAATGGCCTGAATATTAGCTTGAAGTGGCTGGGTGCCTCTAGAAATTGTCGCAGGTATAGTTCAAGCCAATGACATTGAGCGTGTTGTATATTGTATGTTGCGGCGTTCCTTCCACAGTCGGATGTTGATTCGTGGTGATCTGGAGGTGACAGTTTCTGCCTGAGGCAACAAGTCAGGGGGCCGCGTTATCTGAGAAACCGATAGCCCTTATCGATATGACCACGCTTATCTCCGAGGTAACTGACACTCAACGACCAGCTCACTCAATCATCGCCACCGCCTGGCTGCATGCGATACTTTCTATCCGCTTGACCTATATCACAATCTACAAACTTCGTTGTCTACATTTTGCTGTTGATGGCACCGCCCGTTGGTGTTTGATGGAATGTTTTGGTCTTGTTGATATTCTTCAGGAGGAACCCGTCCCCGCCAGATTCGGAGCTGGTTGTGTTTACTCAATAAGAAGTAGTCTTCTATCTACTACTTTCTTCTACAACAATCACGTTGAGAGGAAACAAATCTTGCAAGATGACTACCAGCACCATGGCGCACTCGATAGATTTCAACGCGCTGAAAGCGCGGACCATGGAGTCTAGTAATGATGAGGAGGCTGTTACCGTTGATACTCGAGGTTTGATCTCAAAAGTTCTATCGCGATACTCTGGGAAATGGTGGGTTTTGGTGTTGACTGTTACTCATATTCAAATTGTATTTGACGTCATGCTAATCGTTGGGGATTACTAGGACGGTACTGCGTGAGATGATACAGAACGCCGCTGATGCTTCGGCTACTCGAGTGACCGTCAAGTTCGAGACTCTACCCTCTACCACAGTTCCGCTCCCAAACTCAGCAGACCAAACCGCAACGCTAAAACATGTGATCTCATATCATACCCTTCGGAGGCTTATGATATCGAATAACGGACACGCCTTTACGGAGAAAGACTGGGCTCGACTGAAGAGAATTGCGGACGGCAACCCGGATGAAACAAAAATCGGCGCTTTTGGCGTTGGGTTTTATAGTGTATTCGATGATTGCGAAGAGCCGTTTGTTTCATCCGGAAATGCAGCCATGGCTTTTTACTGGAAAGGAAACTCACTTTTCACCCGGCGATTGGAACTTAGCGGATTGGATGCTTCCACGGATACAACGTTCGTTCTTGATTATCGAAATAATTCCTCGCCTGTTCCCTCATTACTAGAGCTTGCAAAATTTCTTGCTACGAGTCTCACCTTTGTCGGTCTAGAGAATATTGATTTGTGGGTAGACAACTGGAAGCTGCTTGAACTAACCAAGAAAGTCGCGCCGAGCGAGAAAGTCACCATACCTCGAGATGTCGAAACAAAGACAACCGAGGGTCTCATGAAGGTTACTAGTGTCACAAGGGAGGTTGCTCAAGTCGACGCTGCATGGATGAAGATTATTGAATGGAGCCCGCAAACCACTCTAGCTGCTCGTCTGGAAGGCATGCGAGATACAACAACTACGCTTCGCTCGTTTTTCTCCAAATTTACCGGCACATCTATAACTTCTGACAAGCCTCCCACTGAGTCAGTAGAGAGATTGGGGGACGGAGAAGATCTCACCCAAAACCAAAAGGCCTCCGTGTTTTTACATATTAATACCGCTTCTGTCCAGCCATCAATAAGCAGTTCTCTTGCTAGTGAACTAGAAAGAGCGACGCGAAAGCCCCCACCAAAGCGAACGACAATCGCGATCCTCACGCCATCTTATTCGACAGATGACTCTTCCAAGAATTCTAAAATTCTTTCATCAGTGTTACCATCAAAGTCGGGGCGGATCTTTATAGGCTTTCCTACGCACCAAACTACTGGATTGAATGCACATATTTCCGCGCCTTCTGTCATTCCGACAGTTGAAAGGGAAAGCATCGATCTCAATACACGGTACATTAGCAGGTGGAATATTGAGATGCTTAGAGCAGCAGGTATCGTTTGTCGAATTGCGTGGACAGCTGATATGTCATCGATCAAGAACCGAATTGCTTTAAATAGTGGTCCAAAAGTCCGCAAGGATGATATCATGCCTTTCATTTCCGAAGCCATTCACACAGCTAATCAATTTTCCTTCCGGGAATCTACCCCATCTGCGACTCTGGGCCAGACTATAGAAGACTCCTTCTGGATGTGCAACAAGAATGCTTCTATTGAAATCCTTTCTACCTGTGGTGTTTTACCGAGTCATCATGTCCGAATTGCGCCAAAAGATCTTAGCTTCATGGATGGCATCCCGTCTCTTCCCGACGCATTGGTGGAAACTGCCAAAGATTTTATCAAAAAGTTGATAGATGTTGGTCTTGTGACAGAAGTGACAGTGTCAGATATCAGGCGGGAACTCGAAAACAGTGCTCTGACTTCCGCTCAACTTGTAGAATTTCTCTCTTGGATTGGAAAGCGTGCTGCCTCCGGTGAACTCGATCGGAAAACCACCTTGTCACTACTCAGTGCAGCTGTTGCCAATGAAGAGCCCTCTGAAGGACAGCCCGGCCGGTTGCTAACATTGGGTGGAATCGACTGGTATCTCAATCCCGCACGAATACCTTCTGACTTGCCTATACCACCTTCAGTAATCCCTTTCAAGTACACTAAGTCAATGGAGAAACGCCAATTGGATGCTATCGGCTGGAAGGAACTACAAATAGTTCCTTGGCTTCGTTGGCTGGTGGAAAATGCTGGGAATCGAAATGTTTTACCAGTCGAAAAAGATCTTACCCACGCTGCCTCATTTGCCGCTCAAATTCTGCCGGTCTTGTCAAAGCAATGGGACTTGCTCAGCCAGTCCTCCAGACAGACTGTGATTGATTTGTTGCAACCTCAGACAGTCATACCCGTGAAGAAGGGCATGAAAAGACCAGAAGAAGCGTATTTTTCATCAGTACGTCTTTTTGATGACTTACCAGTGGTTACTGGTCTTTCTGGTGTCAAGGATAAGTTTCTGGCTGCTCTCGGAGTCCGCAAGACAGTCGAGCTTGGTGTTATTTTCGAGAGGCTGCTCAACGAGCCAGATCCGACGGTTTCGACCGAGAGTGTAAAACCAAAATGGAGTCACGTTGACCTGATCAAGTATCTCACGTCGGTGAGGGACGATATACCTGCCAAAGACATAGAGAGGCTCAAACAAGCTAAGATTTGCCTCGCGGAAAACTCGTCTAGTCGAAAACGGTACAGGATATCTGAGCTGTTTGAACCTCAAGAATCTCATCGGAAACTAGGCCTCCTAGTAATTGATTGGCATGGAAAGTATCTGTCTCACAGCAAAGAAGCGCAATTTTTGTTAACCTTGGGACTGAAGCGTCATCCCTCAGCGATCGAAGTCATCGAAATTATGGCAAAGGCAGCGTTGGCTGAAGATACAGCCCTCCAGGCCAAGTCAATGTCATATTTCATCACAGAATATCATGCGAACAAGTATAACCAGGTCAATATGGAATTAGTGACTATCCCGTTCTTACCAACTGAAGGAAACAAGAAATCAAGCGCACCAAAGGACTGCTTCACTCACGAAGGAGCAGCTTTATTCGGATTTGATATATTGCGACGTGATCTTCATCCACATTCAACAATTTTTGGCGTCCGTGAGCATCCTCCTGTGATGGAGTGCGTACAAAGCATTCTCAAAGCCCCACCGAAAACGCTCAGTGAAGCCAGGAGTGTATTTGCTTACATGGCTGTGAGGATTCCGGAATTGAAGGGAGCAGATACAACTCGATTAGGTGACGCTGCTATAATCCCCATTCCTAATGGCACCACGTCAGAGAAAAGACCTGCCATGCGCTATGTTTCTCCGAAGAATTGTTATCTTGGCGATAGCGAAGATTTCAAAGATATCTTCGATTTTGTCCACTTCGGGCAAATGGGAAATCTCTTCTTACAGGCTGTTGGATCAAAACAAGAGCCAACGAAAGTTGAGGTTGCTCAAATGCTGGTCAAAGAACCAGCGAGGATATCATCTAGGTTCCAGAGTCCTGAGAAATATTTAAATCTGTTGAGAAGTCTTGCTGAAAATCTGTCTACATTGAAACGTCACAAGGATCTTTTCCGTGAGATGATGAAAGCACCTTTTCTGCTAGCAAGTAAGGAGCTTCCCGCGGCAGCTTCAAGTGCGGTTGCTAGCAAGTCTACCTCAGATGAGGCCAGTGACATCCTTGAGGATGATGAACAAGGTATCAAAGAATGGCGGCTTACTGCAGCGAAGGATGCTGTTATAGTAGATGACTACCAAAGCTACACACTGTTTAAAGAACATATTTTCGCGGCACCACAAGAGGAGAGCCTCGAGAAGTTTTATGCAGCACTTGGGACGCCGATCTTGAGCACACTTGTCGAAGAACGTGCGAATTGGGGAGCTAAGTCCTCAGATCAGACGTCCGCGGCCAAGCTACAGAAGATTATCAGTGAGCGTACAAGGCTCTTTCTGCACGAGCATAGCCCAGATTCTGTCAAGCATGATGCGAAGTGGTTGGAGAAGCACCTCGGCATAGTTGTCGTGCATTCTATATCACTTCGGCGGTCTCTGAAGAACATGGGCGCGACACATAGTCAAAAACGGCATGCAATTGTCACATCTCAGGGAAGCGATCGCACATTGTGGATTAGTCCTGGAAAGTATGACTTTTACGAAATCAGCCAAGCTCTTGTACATATTCTGCTCGCACGCCCCAAGCTTCATTCGATTCTCACACTGGAAATGTTACTCAAAACTGATTTATATGAGCTACGAGCCCGAGGTTACAATGTTGAGCGCATTCTTAAGAAGAAGCAGCAGGAAGCTCGAATGGCTGAAGATTTGCGGCAGAAAGAATTAGAAGAAGAGAGACGCCGGATTCAGGAACGTGAAGCTGAACGTCTCAAACTTCAGAGTCAGCGCGAAGTGGAGGACAAAAATTCTCAGCAGGAACAACATGCAATGCCGGGAGTGTTCCCAGACTCCCCTTCAAATCAGCGTCACAGTGAGGAAGAGCATACCAGAATTGATCAAGACTTCAGCCCACGTGGCTTGTTCTCAAATTTGAGCAAGCGCTTTGGGTTAGAAGAAAATAATCGGGGACAGAATCCTTTCCAGTCCCTGTTCAAGAATCGTACGACGCAGGGAGATGGCGGAGCTGGGCCAAGCAGTGAAGTATCGGCTCCGCCTCCGTACTCAGAAACGGACCCTAGGGGTCAAAACCAAGGCTCAAGCTTGAATCCTAACGAACCAAAACCCGTCACCTCTCCAACTCAGCTGCACAACAATCTCCTCTCCGCGATTTCTGCTTGTCGACCACATGGTGAATCTGGTGTCTATAGCCGCCCTGCTACTAATCAGGTTAGCGAGACTAAATCCTACTGCGACGAGCGACCAAGCCATGACCTTGAATATGTTGCCACTCTACCGTCACGTCTGCATTTCCTAAGCGCGAAGTCAGTCGCTGACCGATCTGCTTTCCTATCGGAGAACTCTGCAGGCATCAACGCATTTGCCAAAGTACTTGTGGAGTGCGCAAGCGTCTTTTCGGTGAGACTGGAAAGCATCAGCGTGTTCTATGATCCTGCTGGCAAGACCATTGCTTTCAACCGTTCAGGTAGTCTTTTCTGCAATTATCTGTTTTTCAAGCAGCTACATCAGGCCCGATTATCACGGGATCCGATTGGTGGTCGAGCTGATGCCCTCGTGTATTGGTGGGTAATTCTCTGTCATGAATTAGCACATAATTTGGTTGAGGACCATAGCTCCGACCATAGTTTCTACACGTTAGTATCCCATTACCCTTTTTCACGAAGAATAAACTGACATTATTGTCACAGAGAGGGATTTGTTACTCAGTACTTTTCGAAAGTTGCAGAAAAGTTACTCACGAACACACCACAACCTTCATGATAGACACATCTTTGATCATTTTGAGCGTTTAGAGCATGACTTTAGATCCACAACTTGTACAATAACGAAGATATGATCTCAGCTACAATATACTGTCGTATTTCAAGAACACTAGGGGGGGGAGACTTAGGGCACGGCCAATCACCTGCTCGGGAAGGAATCGGAGGCTCTCTCGGTCTCCGTAGAATCTCCCGCAAAACGGCTATCCATGGAGAAACCTTAAAAATATGGCACCTTTTTTTTTTCTGGCCTGCTTACCCTATAATTGTATCGTCTTTTCACATACATAAACATAACGTCGCGCCAGAAATCCTCTAAAGTTAGGAATAACCCTCAACTAGCCGTTATGTCGGTAAATTGATTGGCCCCATGAAAGACTTTTTTGCCCTAAAAACAAGCTTTCCGCCAATCATTTGCCACCTTTCATACTCTCGCCATTGACGAAATCTTTTCGCTTGCGAACAACGAGCTTCGTGCTTGGCTTGTTCGCTCTTTGAAGACTCATCAAAATGCATTCTATCGATGTCAGAGCACCATCGGCATCGGTATCTAGCAAGAACAATGTCTTATATCTAGATGCCTATGACTCATTCTCCAACAATGTCATCTCAATGCTTGAAGAAAATTTGGACGTCAAAGTCACAGTCATAACAGTCGACTCAGAATGGCCCAATGGTAACATGCGGGATTTTCTGCGTGGCTTTGATGCTGTTGTGCTGGGTCCAGGCCCAGGTCATCCAGAATGTGCATCGGATGTGGGCATCATGAATGATATATGGACTTTGGAAGGAGAGGATTTGATACCAGTGTTGGGGATTTGTCTTGGATTTCAGAGTTTGTGTTTGAGTCAAGGGTTCGCGATCAAGAGACTTCCGTGTCCTTTACATGGTCAAGTGCATCGGATATCTGTCGTGGATACGGACATATTTGCTGGTATACAAGATTTTGAGGTAACACTATATCATTCTCTCTACACTTCGACAGGTTCTGAAACTCTCGCCACCGTGGATCTCGATGCCGATATATTTTCAAAATCGGGAAATCTTACGTTACTTGCGAGTTTGTCGGTCGCAGAAGGAGAGTCTGTTCATCGAAGGCTTCCGATGGGTGTTCGTCACAAATATAAACCATTCTGGGGCTTTCAATTTCATCCCGAGTCATGCAAGTCGGACGGAATTGCTTGCAAAAAGCTCTTGCGGAATTGGTGGGCAGCAAGTGTAGAATTCAACCAAACATCAAAACGTGTCATACAAGCAACATTGAAGGACGTATTGACATCCACTCTGAGAATTCCGGATGTCCAAGACAGTATCAGCCATTTTCTCGATCAGTTGACTGCAGAGTCCTCAAAAACGTGCTTTCATCGCTCATTACCTCTATACGAACTCTATCCCGAAAATATTTTTGAATTATTCAATACACCAGGTTCCCCTTCGGTCCTGTTCCAGTCGAATGGAAGATTCAGCATCATGTCACTTCCATCTCCCCGAAGTTGGCGGCTCGAATATTCTGTTTCCAATAAGACATTCTCGATTGAACAGCTCGGAGCAACAACAAATACCACTATTCATGAGGACATCTCTGTCGAAACCCTTTGGCAAGTTCTGAAACATGTCATGGATACCAAAAAAGTCATTTCTGGAAAAGGCAGTATCCCTTTCTGGGGCGGTTTTCTGGGCTACTTTTCATATGAGATGGGACTCGCTGGGCTGTCTCATCCCAAAACATCGCCAATTGTGGCATCTCATGTAGAGGATTCAAGTTCTGCTCAGAAGAACGAAACCTCCGCCCCAGATACTAGTCTTTTATGGGTTGAGAGAAGTATCGTCATTGATAATGTCTTGCAAACAGCTTTCATTCAATCTACACGAGAAATCGATAAACAAGCAGGTGGCTGGTTAGACACCATATATCAAAAGATTGAGCAATTTCAATCACGGGCAAGCCAAGTCGTTAACATCAGACACAAATCAGCCGCCTTGGAGCAATATAGTCTTTTGACTTCTGCGGAAAGAGAACTTGTCGATCAACTTCTCCAAGGAAGCACGGTCAAGATCCCTGACGAAACGAGATACAAATCACAGATTGCCGAATGTCAAGAAGAACTGAAGGCCGGCGAGTCATATGAGCTTTGTCTCACTGGGGAGACAACCATTACATTACCAGCAATTTCTGATGCAAGACTACGCAAACTCCGCCCTTGGCTGATATACAAGAAACTAAAAACATACAATCCCGCGGCATTCAGCGCGTATGGAAGCTTGGGCAAAGTAAAGATTGCAAGTAGCAGTCCCGAATGTTTCCTAATTTGGGATCGAACCTCTACTCTGGAAATGAAACCTATGAAAGGGACAGTGCGGAAATCGCCAGGCATGACATTGGAAAAAGCTAAAGAAATCCTAGCCACTACCAAAGAAATGGCGGAGAATCTCATGATTGCCGATCTGATCCGTCATGATTTATATGGAATCTGCGGCTCGGGAAATGTGCATGTTGAGAAACTTTTGGATGTTGAGGACTATGGGCGTGTATATTCGATGGTTACTCATGTGAAAGGTATAGTTGATCGAACGACGGCAAAAGACACTAAGCATGATAGTATGGCTGCATATGGTTTGACTACACTGCAACGCACCTTACCTCCGGGATCAATGACGGGAGCACCCAAAGAACGATCATGTTTGCATCTCGACAGAATCGAGGGATGGAAACGTGGCATATACTCCGGCGTCATGGGCTATTTGGACCTGGGCGGCTCGGGCAGTTTTTCGGTTCTGATAAGAACTGCATTCAGCAGTTCAGATCATGAAGATAAAGCGAGCGCGACAAAGCCAGAGGTATGGCGGCTTGGTGCAGGGGGCGCGGTGACTATATTGAGTACTCCGCAAGGGGAGTGGGATGAGATGATAACCAAGTTACGGACTGTAGTTAGCATATTTGAATCGGCCAAGTGATTTTCGATCAAAAAGCCGTTTTAACATGTACCGGAGGGAGGGATATTCAACATTTGTATAGCGGGCGTTTACGAAGAAAGGTGAATGATTTTGTGGAGCTTTTCTCTAGTATCTTTGTTGGGATAGTATGAGTTTTCATTGAATTGTATACCTTGGTATACTTTGGATTCATAAAAGTACATATCATAGCAGAATCTAGGTAAAATGCAAACCTGGTTAACACGAAGCAAAATACATCAATTGATGAACAGATCAGCCTTGTATATCCCTCCTTACCACATTATCAATAGCCTGGGCGACATATGACACATTATTCTCGCTGACTATTCAGCAAATTAGTATGTACCATGGGAAAAGAGGATAACGAAATACTTACATCCACTAACAGAAGCCCTACCAGACTTGAGCAGATAAATATGAAACTCATCCCTCAATGTCAGAACTTGTTTCAGCGTAAGACCAGTGTAAGAAAACATCCCATTCTGGTTAATGATATGCTCCCATGATCCCGGCGTGTTAAGTCGCTTCAATTCATCATACAGCGCCTGACGCATGCGCTTGATCCTCGAACTCATGACCGTCAAATCATCTTGCCACTGTGCCCGCAGGGTCTCATCTCCGAGAACTTTCTTCACAATCGTACTACCATATCGTGGGCCCATGGAGTATTCACCACGAATAATATGACACAAATTCTTGCGCACGAGTTCCGTCTCAGTGGGGTTTGCGCCGTTTGTGACCAGGTGGAAAGCACCAGCCCGATGACCGTAAAGACCGAAATTCTTGGAGAAACTCTGCGCAACACACATTTCGAGCGGGGGACTGAGATTGAAGAAGTATCGTACCGCCCAGGCGTCTTCATCTGCCGACCCAGATGCGAAACCCTGATAAGCCGAGTCGAAGAACGGGAAGAGGCGTTTGCGTTGACACACTTCTGCGATTTTCTTCCATTGCTCCTTTGATGGATCAACGCCTGTCGGGTTGTGCGCGCAGGCATGGAATAAGATGATATCTCCCTCGACAGCCTCGTTTTCGAGCGCGGAAATAGCGCCGTCGAAGTTGAATGCGCATGTCGCGGCGTCAAAGTATGGGTACCCTTTACGCTCTATGCCTTGCAATTCCCAGATCGTGTGGTGATTAGCCCAGGTCGGGATTGAGACCCAGACATGCTTCGGTTTAAGATGATGCGCCAGAAACGCTGCGCCAAGATGGTTTGCGCCTGTGCCTGAAATGCTTTGGACGGATGCAATTCGTTTCTTGGCTTCGAGCTCTTTTCCAACATCTGCGTTGCGCTTGTTGAAGCCAAACATGAGATCGCGCGCATGACCTAGAAAGACTGGGTCACCTTCAATAGGCAAGTATTCATGGCGAGCGGGGTCGTTTTGAGTGTAAAGTTCCTGCTCTACTTGCTCCACTGAGGCTAATGGCCATGGTTGACCTTCTTCAGTGCGGTAGACTCCCAGGCTCAGATTTACTTTGTTGGGGGTTGGGTCGGCGACATAGGCGTGGTTGAGACTGAAGATCTCGTCGACGGGGGCATCAGGGAGGTTGGAAAAGGAAGATGCTTTAGGAGTCGACTTGGCCGATTGATCTTGAATGAGCATGTTGACTTGTCTTATTGCCAATGTCACAGTATGAGGTCAAGGATTGCCGGTCTAGTTGGTGCATGTGTCCAGAAGTTGTAGTGGGAAGTATCTTGTGAAACAAAAAGAGGGAAGAAATACCCGCGTGGGTCAAATGGGGAAGAATTGGAAGCGGTACCTATGTTTTCCGTACCTACGAGTCTTACTGTTTGAGTGACTCACGATTACGCCCTCGAACCTGTAGTAGTGACTTGCAGATTTACTGTTATACTGCCTGAATGATCCATGGGGTAATTCATAGCATGAACGCCCTTACTTAGTAAATTACCCTTGACTTTTGGCCATTTTTGCCATCTCATTCGTGGGGGAGAAAAAAGTGAAGAAAGTGACCAAATAGCCTGGCATTGCCGGCTCCACCCGGGAGCTTATTGCCGCTTATGTTCGGCTGTTTCTCTTGACTTCCAACTTAAACTTCAATTTCATACAGTTGCTCTCTATTTACTATTAAACATGATAGACGGCTTGTTGCCATTGTCTGGTGCCCTATCGTGAAAAAATTTGAGACGCGGTCAACTAGCGACAGCACTTCCTGATACGGCTATTTCGTTACATTATGCATGAACCCATGCTATAGCCACTGCTTTTAATTGCTGATTAGCGAATGATAGGGCAAATGCCGACATTTCAGATCCATTTTTGCCATATGGCCCCCTGCGTCTGGTCAGATGAGTTCCAGAACTTGATCTAAAGTGAGATCACTTGTCAGGTGACGAGCCCTGATACAAGCAGGCTTTTGTGGTTATACGCGGCGTCTTTTATATTACATCATCTTTGGAGTCATGTTGTCGGCGTGTGTGAATGCCTATTGATACTTAGACTCTATGAATGAAGAATTCGGCTACTTAACAGTAATGAGATTACTCGGTTGGCTTCCCTAGATAATCACGACCAGTTGACTAAGCTCATTGATGTCACGAAACCCTCCTAGCTAGCTAACTAGAGAATCCCTCCACAGTGCTGATTCAGCAATTATTCATTGATGGGAAAGTCAGCCTCTGAAGGTTCAAGCAGCAAGAGCAGCCCAGCAACCCCAATAGCTAGATACAACCCGCAAGAGACAAACAAAGGGACCGGTGAGTCCACGTTGCCGTATGTTGCTATAAAATATGCTGACAAGGACGCTGCATCTGGGAGATACCCGGACTTTGCGTTACTGCCTTCTCGCCTCGGTGATGATATAACACGTCCAGTTGCCTCCTAGACTGCCTCCGTTGCATATCCATGGCCATGACGCGCCGATTTGAGGATGTTCGTGCCTGGAGTGGGCGGAAAGTAGAAGACACCGGTAGTCATGTTGATCATGACTAGTGTACTCTCCATTTCGCGGGCTTCGTGCGAAAGGAAGGCTCACGGGTAGTTGGAGTTAGTACAGCCAATGGAGGGACGATCCTAGCACCGCAGGTGATCCTATGCACCGGAGCGTGGTCAAACAGACTGCTGAATCTAACCCACACTGCATCTGCTTCTGGCCAACCTGTCGGGTTTATTAAGCTAACTCCAGAGAGAGTGAACAGCACCCTGTGGCCCTGTGATGAACGATACACCTGCAAGACTGCATTCGCTCGCTAATTGTTGAATACTCTTCTCGGCATCTGCCCATCCTCCGCTAGCATGGTGCGTTGCATATAGTTCAGAAAAGTCAGATGTAATACCAGCATAGAGATTTTTAACATCGTTAGCGTTGTGGAACACATCAACTTGTCCACCCTGAGACCGAGCGTTTTCCATCGACTCGTTCACGTAGACATTCGAGGCGTCCTTCGCGAGCATTACAAACCGTGACTGGTAGAAGAAGTCCGAATATTCTTTCTGCCTGCCTTGATAGGCTTCCTTCGCCATTCGGGCATATAATGGGTCTGCGTAGTCGAAGCGAATGATCCTTGAGATGTAACACTGCTTCCGTCAACTACTGGCGGTACATGGCGATCGAGTATCGTGATATTCTTGTATCCTCGCTCCGAAAGCTCCAAGGCGGTTGAAAGTCCAAAGATACCAGCGCCAATAATGATAATCTTTTTGTCTTTTTGTATAGGCATCTTGAGGGTCATTCTGGAAAATATCGGTTCGTTTATTTTAACTTCTCCAGACGCATTGAGAGTAGGAATGGATGATTGAGGATGCAAGGTATGGCATGCCAATCTAAGTGGATAAAGAGCCAGGGGCCCCAATTATCACGTTTCTCCATTATGTCAGCAAGAGATGTACTTGGAAATCCGCTGGCATGTAGTCTGTATCTGAGCGGTGCGACTCTCCAACTCAGTATGGCTGAAGGTGATGATTGAGTAGTCTGACTGTGGCGACCATGGAGGAATGGGTTCTTGGTCAACGCGAGCGCTAGCGTAGATTCTTGCCAGTTTCCATACGTCACCCAGGCAAATTGTACAAGCAATCAGACCATGATCTCCTCTTGTTTCTGAGAACTCCCTCGGTTGTTGCAGGGGAAATCCATATAGCTGATTACCAGGCGCGGTCACACTCAACTGAGAGGGGTCAACTAGCAAGTTGCAAAGCATATGGATGCTCCAATGACACAACTCAACTTCATCTCTACATTTCCCAAACTTCGCGGAATTTCTGGACAGTTCGGATTGAAGCTTTTCAGTAGATAGCTAGCAAGCTTTAGATTAGCTCCAGCCCGGGTTGCATTGCTAGCTTGGAAGAAAGTCAGTAATAGATAGATAGTAAAATTCAGGACGCATGGATCACAATACCAGTATGTTCAATTAGAGTGAGCAAACATAAGGCTTGTAATGTACTCAACTCGATAGTCCCGTTGGCAACATGGTTCATGAACCGTTTGCGACAGCTTTCCGTTCGAAATCTGATTTGCTGCTCGATATCAGGATCTGTAATCCCTCCATCATTGAACCTTAATGTCAGCGCTTGAATTGCTAGAAGCTCCATATCACGGGCATCGATTGAAGAAGGAAAACTTCGATGGTGGAACAACGGAAGCGGCTGTCAGTTACGTTAAGTCAGGAAAGATGCGAGGCAGACAAAATAGATTGCTTGGTTCTTCCACATGCTATTGTTAGTCAAAGCTAATTTGGGATATCAGAAAAGAAGGTTCATCGAGTAATGGGTTCATGGAGTGGTACATTCATGTTCTCTCCAGGTTCGAAATAAGCTGGCCTGTTCTGAAATGCTGCTGTTGGAGATGGTGTGATATATCGAACAGATTCCCGACATTCAGTAGTCAGCAGAAGTGCTTCCAGTAAGTACTCATGGATAGGGTCATATCCGCCTACTCAAAGCGATCCATCAAAGCTTCGAGCCTGCTTTCTATGTCAGACATACGTTTCTCCTACATATATATTAGAACCATCTGTTGAAATTGGGACCGGGAAAATGGACAATCTTACCATCTTCTTAGCAAAGTCGGATCCGTCGTCGCCTACATCAGCGTACTCACAACGCTGGCCCAGACGTTCACAATACGAGCAGGTAGGTCGTTCCCCAGGGCATCTTGACTTTTCCGGCTGGAATCACCACACTTAGAATAGAAACATAAGATCGAGTTACACGGTAGAGCACTTTTGAGTGCGGCACACAACTCACCGGCATGGCTCACAAGCCTGTCTGGCACGCTTCGACGGGCGTGCCTCGTCGTTGGACATGAAGTTTGAATATCAAGTGACTACAACACATGTACTAAAGAATACAAGGCCTGGTTGCGTGACCAACTGGAAGTGGTGCGAAGAAAACAAATGCATTCAATGGCATGGTGCTTCTGTTATCTGTGGTGTGTATTGAACGACGTCCTTAACGTTGGGGGCCCGTTAGCCCTTAGAAGCTAAGCCCGGCTGGCCCCGCTGTCCCTAAATATCAGCGCTTTCCGCTGACTCCCGGCTCTTCTACGCCGTCTTCGGTTATTTTAGGGCTGGGGTTAGGGTGACTAGGGTCAACAGTTGCTAATTTGATATCCGGAGAGTATTCCTAAGACATTTAGAGAAATCGTCCACTTTCACTGTGATGGAGAAGAAGTATATTAATCTACAAAATCTGCTTGTGACTGTATATTCTAAAAATTGTATTAGTTAATTAGTACATAGGTATACAACGAAGTATGATTCTATCTTGTAAAGTAACAATGATTTCAAAAGTATACTTCCCCTGGCGAAAGGATATGAATAACACCATGCATGAGCCTGTTCCAGAACTCAAGCTTTTGGCTATTGAAGTAGCCCTGGATGCCAGAACCACATAGATCTGATGGCAGCCCCTGCCCGTGAAGATCAATCACATGTCACTCGTCCTTTCTCTAATCCTTTGCTCAGCCTTCTCTCTGTCCTTCCGCCTCCATCCTGCAGCAAACTTGTATTGAATCAGCGGGCCTAGCAATGCCAGTACCTGGATAGCAGCACAAATTGTAAACGCCACTCCAACTCCAACACCATTAATCATCGGCATGACAAAGCTCGTACCGCCAGCTGCAAACAAACATCTGGCAAGATTCAAGCTGGCACTGGCAGTCGCACTCCTGTCATGAAATATGTCCACAAGATAAGTCATGATGAGAGATTGTGTCGAAACAGCTGTCCATCCGGTTATAAAAGTCGAGATAATCGGGACTGCGATATGAACCTTTTGAGGATACTGGATGGTCCAGCCGAAAAGAAGAATGGAAAGACACTGCAGTAGACAAAAAGTAGGCACAAGCCTGAGACGAGCTTTTTCCAAGGGAAAGTCTTCTTCTTGGCTACTTTCTCTGCGTTCAATATCCAAGGAGGTCTCGTATTTCTCCTTGACACGACGATAATCTTTGTCGAGGATCTTGCCCGTTATCAAGGTTCCAACCATTGATCCAACGCCATTGGCGATGAAGGTTAAGCTGATTTGTATCTCGGTCAGACCATATCGAGTCTTGAAAAGAGATGACATGGCAGTGATGCTCATCTGCCAGCCTGCATAGTACACAGCGAGAAAAATGATAATAGGTGCTGCATGGTTGCTCAAAAGTATTCGTAGCGGTCCTAGGACATCAACGTGTTTCTTGGGTGCAGGTTGGTTGTCTGATGCTTTCCGTTGCCAATCCACTTGGGTGGTCGTCTGGTAGAAGTTCAATGGATATCGTATCAACGAGTTTGACGGTAACTGACTCCCATTCTTGACGATGGATCGCAACGTCTCTGGCAGCAAAATAACCAACAAGCAAAGGAACACACCACTGTAGATGGTCAAAAACCAAAAGATGGCATTCCAGCCCAATGACCCAGCAATTGCGCCTCCGATCACTGGTCCTATGGCCACGGGAACGAGTAAGCCTGCTTGGAAAATTCCCATATACCCTCCTCTATCATCACTTGTGGTAATGTCTTTAATGACGCCCGAGCCAATAGCAATAGTACTGGCACTTCCCGTACTTTGAAGACATCGCAGAGCTATAAGTGTGGCATAGTTTTTAGTCTCGGCGAGACCGATGCATGCTCCCAGGAAGACGAGGAATGTGCATATGTAAGCTGTGCGACGGCCCTTGACGTCTGATATTGGGCCCCAAATACTAGGAGCAAGACCCTGGAAAATCAAATATGATGTGACGGTGAGATTGACTAATTCAAGTGAGACGTTCAGGTCAGATGCGATTGTTGGTAGGGCCGGAAAATAGATGTTCGATGCAAAGCCGGAGACTATTTTTGTTAACAACGTTTGATCATACGATTGGAGGCCAGAGCAGCTTACAGGTTGCAGCTGTCGATACAATTATGATAATTATCCACTTCTGTTTTTTATCGAATATGCTATATGGCGGCTCGTTGATTTTGGGCTCTGGCGACTTCATGGTTGAAGCTGATTCTGGAGGAGCACCATCATTTTCAGGTTGATTTGCGTTGTTCTCAGAGCTCATGGCGTAGTAAGGAATTTCAAATTTCTCTACGCTAGATTCGTGCTCATTGGGGATTGAACCCTGAGTTACATCTGACTCGTGGATGCGATTGGGTATAAATAGTTAATAGTTTGTTTGGCACTATGTATAACAAGCGGAAAACCAACGTCTCAACTCCGGTGCGTACCGGAGTTGAGAGTCAATGGGCTCTCAGCTCCGTTACAGTCGGTAGGGAATATTGCTTTAGCGCGATTCGATCACATGGAATGCTAACCCTGAAATAGCTGTATGCCCAAAAATTGTAGAGATAGATCCGAGAGCTAAAGACATTCTTCTCGCAATTACTCATCCATATCGAATCATGTCTACAACCAACAGCTCCCTCACCTTCGGCAGCAACTATGTTATCCTCAACCTAGACTGGATGGCAATCCTCATCAAAACAGTGAGCGACACACCAGAAGGCCAGGTTATGACTGCCAATTGTACCAAATGGAACGATACCGTGCATCTCAAGACTCCTCGCCCTCTCACAATTTTTTTCCACGCTTTCATTTAGCCCTAGTCAGCATGAAGTTACATCTAGGCTGATTGACCCGTTTGGGGATTTCAGGAGCGGTTCTTCTGAAGTGCAGATTTGTGATGTCTTCCAGGCTGATGAGAAGGATTTCATTATGCAGAAGACTCGTTGGTCTGCTACGACAGAGAGCGTTTTGGAACAAATCCTGAAAGCACAAAACATCAAGGCTGTTGTTATTGTAAGTAATTTTCATCAAGTCCTATAGAAATTTGTTGATGTTAGTATACAGTGTGGTTTGAGTCTATCTGGTGTGGTCATGTCTACTATTTATCGATTGTTCGTTCTGGATTACGAGATCTATGTGATCAGGGACAATGTGCTTGAATGACCAGTTGAACAGACTGAAGCAGTGGCCAGTATGATGCTCGACATTCTTCTGCCTAAAATGGGTTGTACATAGCAAAGTTTAAAGTTGTGTATATATTGATCAGATCTAGGAAAGCTACATGTACCTTTAAATGTTGGTAAACAATACATTCAATCAATTGATGTGCTTATTTGCTCTTTGGAAAACTGAATGCCGGTAGGGCTGGCCTCAGCTCCGGCAAGCTTCCGTCTCAACTGCGGAGTTCCATCCAATCCGAAGCTGAGAATCTTACGCATTGTTCAGCTAGCTTAAGAGGGAGTTGAGGAAGGATGAAGGGCTATATTGAAAACAAAGGTACAAGAGCTTGCAAAGAGCTTAGTTCGAAAGTGTAGTCAGTACTTTCTGGCAGGCCATGGATACCTCTCTAACTCTTCTTACCGCCATCATGCACTTTCTCTTCTGCATTCATCTCGTGCCTCTTGATGCTCGTCCCAGCGATTCTCGCTGAGGCACACAGTAGCCAAGACAAAGGTTAAATCCTATGCCGATACATAACTTGACTCTGTTATTAAAAAGTTAGCCATTATATGTGGTATCATTGTCAATTGCATTGAAACTGTTAGGAGGACGCATGTTTGTTTCACAGTTGATAGCTTACTGACAGACTTATATGACCACTAATTTACCACCCACTAACGGGGTCTCGTTTTTGGTCGTATGGTCAAGACGTGGATTTCACACTTACAGAGTGTTGTGGTGGTGACGTTCCGAAGTTGTTTTCGGAAGAGGACATCGGATATCAGAAGCTTAGTCATGCCACACTGTAAACCGCCGTAATTACAGCAATAATCCACAACGGAATGACGTATTGTATGTATGGAAATACCGGGGCCACGGAAGAACCCGGCAAAGCGATGCTTGGGGAAGGAGAACAAGATGGAAAAAAAAGAAACAACAACATCCTTCTTCTTCAGTCGTACTCGTCTCTCTTGTCGTCTGCCTCTTTCTTCTCGCTTGATTACTTTGTCAACGGCAATTAGCGTTCTTTTATTCTTGCAATCTCGATTACCGATTTTATTGGCACCTACAACAGAGGAAAAGAGCGCATAATGGCATCTCGGCTATCGGTCCGAACCTTGACACATGCTGGGCGAGCTGTGTCCAATCTTCCCCGCGTCACCTGTCTCTCTACCCCCACTCGTGCTTCACAATTCTCATCTGTAGGCAGTGTGCGAGTCTCACAATACGCTCGTCTTCAGTCTATTTCGAATCAGAGGACTTTTGTTTCATCCGCAAGAATGGTGAGTGGGTTGACATTGGAGTTTGGGGGGCTTTGCGCCGGAGCCTGAGGCGTATTCTTGGACTATGCTGACTCCACCATCTACTATACAGGCTGCCAACACTCGTATTGAAACCGATGCTTTTGGCGAGGTTGAGGTTCGTGTCGCTGTGGACAATGCATATTTGAACAACCGATTGACGTGGAGACGCTATACAGGTTGCCGATGACAAGTACTGGGGTGCCCAGACTCAGCGGTACGTCATGGCTAGGACGACCATATGAACAACATACTAATGAAACGGCATATAGCTCGCTAGGTAACTTCAAGATCAACCAACCTCAGGACCGCATGCCTCCTCCCGTCGTAAAGGCTTTCGGTATTCTCAAGGGTGCCGCTGCCACTGTCAACATGAAATATGGACTTGGTACGATCTCCGGAAAGAAACCTCGGGCTTGCATATAGGTCATGGTACTAATGAAAGAAGACCCCAAGGTTGGAGAGGCCATTCAACAAGCCGCCGCTGAGGTTGCCGAAGGCAAGCTTCTTGACCACTTCCCTCTCGTTGTTTGGCAAACCGGCTCCGGTACCCAATCCAACATGAACGCCAACGAGGTCATCTCTAACCGCGCTATTGAGATTCTGGGAGGACAAAAGGGTAGCAAGAAGCCTGTTCACCCTAACGACCATGTCAACATGTCCGCTTCCTCCAACGACTCTTTCCCTACTGTGATGCACATTGCCGCTGTCCTCGAGCTTGAGGGCACTTTGCTCCCTTCTTTGAAGAGCCTCCGTGATGCTCTTCAAGTCAAGGTTGAGGCTTTCAACCACATCATCAAGATTGGTCGTACTCACTTGCAGGATGCTACACCCCTTACCCTCGGTCAGGAATTCTCTGGTTATGTTGCCCAGCTCGACAGCAATATTAAGCGTATTGAGAACACCATCCCTGACCTCCGTCTTCTCGCCCAGGGTGGTACCGCTGTCGGTACTGGACTGAACACTTTCAAGGGCTTTGATGTGGAAGTTGCCGCTGAGATCACCAAGCTTGCCGGAACTGAGTTCAAGACTGCCCCTAACAAGTTTGAAGTTTTGGCTGCTCACGACGCCATCACCGAGGCGTCTGGATCTTTGAATACTCTAGCCACCTCTTTGTTCAAGATTGCTCAGGATATCCGCTACCTTGGATCTGGTCCTCGTTGCGGTCTTGGAGAGCTCCGTCTTCCTGAGAACGAGCCTGGTTCTTCCATCATGCCCGGAAAGGTCAACCCCACTCAGTGTGAATCTTTGACCATGGTTTGCGCTCAAGTCATGGGCAACCATGTTGCTACCACCATCTCTGGCATGAACGGTCAATTCGAGCTTAATGTGTTCAAGCCCGTTATGATCCGCAACCTCCTCCACAGCATCCGCATTCTGGCTGATGGCATGGCCAGCTTTGAGAAGAATCTTGTCCACGGTTTGGAAGCTGATGAGAAGCGCATTGACTCTCTTCTCCACGAGAGGTATGTTATTTTTCGTGTCTGGTCAATGTTTCATTACTAATTGTATATAGTCTGATGCTTGTCACCTGCCTTAACCCCATTATTGGATACGACATGGCCTCCAAGGTCGCCAAGAACGCACACAAGAAGGGCCTTACTTTGAAGGAGAGTGCCATGGAGCTCAAGGCTCTCAGCGAAGAGGACTTTGACAAGTATGTGCGTCCCGAGTTGATGATCAGCCCCAAGGAGAAGAAATAGACGGGGGCGCACGTATATATAAAAAGCATCTATCGGTGTAGCAAGATGTCGATGAGCACACAATGTATTTTTAATGTTTATTAACTTGATCGAACCTCATCCTTCTACCAGTCTCATTCGAAGATGTACGGTGGATGATCATCTGCCCCCTTTTTTGCCTGGGTCGAACGTCTGTCCCTGGGCCTCGGCGATTGGTATGTCTACACCGAAATGGGCTGGTCAACAGTCGACGGCGACCGAACAACCAAGCGATTCTCGCGTATTCCATTTCTGTATATGTATTGTCATTCAGCCTTGTAGGCTTGTACCCCTGGATAGGGCAGTGGCTGAGCAGTGCTGAAAATAGCAGCAAATCTGACTGGTCCGTGCCGAAGGATATACAATGACGGATCTGATTAATATCAAAATCAGCGAGGCCTCTGTTCTCCTTTTTCCTCCATCAATTCAATTTAAGTAAACAACTTGACTCTGTCATTTAGCGTACTCAAACAATCTCGAATCTTTCTGTTTTTCCGAATCTACAAAAGCTGTTTTGCTGCGAACTTGGCTTTGACCCACCCACTGTTTTACTTTCGGCCTTTAGTTCGACTGTCTCACCCCTCAGCACAACAAAGCCCCTTCTTTCGATTCGACTTCCTGACATACAACGTCGTTCAATCTCTTCGTTATTCTATCAATTGAAGCGAACTTCACAAATTTTTTCTAGAAAACAACTCACAATGACTACCGACCTCTACTCTGTACCCGCCTCCAACGGCATCGAATCAACGAATCTACTCCGCACCACCGACGAGACTGATGCCACAGCAACAACTAACAACAACACTCACAACACATCCAACGGCATAATCCAAAAACTCTCTCAACAACTGGAGAATGTAACAACAAAAGACAATGCAGAAGAAGAGGAGCCCCTCTTCTCCTCCTCTCTCATCTCCCCCGAAATCCTTTCTATCCTTCCAGAAGGCTACACAGCCCGACCCCTACGCCGCTCCGACTTTCACCTCGGATACCTCGACGTACTACGCGTCCTAACCACAGTGGGCGAAATATCAGAGTCCATGTGGAACGAGCGATACGATTACCTATTCAAGCGAAATGACGAATATTACATGATCGTCATTTGCGACGGAACCGGCAAGATCGTGGGTACAGGCAGTTTGATTGTTGAGCGGAAATTTATTCATGCCCTGGGACTGGTGGGCCATATCGAGGATATTGCGGTTGCGCAAGATCAGCAAGGGAAGAAGTTAGGGTTGAGGATTATTCAGACGCTTGATTATGTTGCGGAGAAGGTTGGGTGTTATAAGGTATTCCTTCCTTTCCCACGTATTGAAGTATTTCTTTCTAACTCTTTCTTGTGCAGACTATTCTCGACTGCTCTGAAATCAACGAGGGCTTCTATATCAAGTGCGGCTTCAAACGTGCTGGTCTCGAGATGGCGCACTATTACTGAGTATGTAGTTAGTGGTCATCGTCGTTGTGTCTGCTTTATTTCTTTCGTTCTATTGTTTGCACATTCAAAAGGGCTTGTGGCCTATCCACAAGCGTGTACTTTAAGTCTTGTTTCATTACTGTCTGGGAAAAGGAGGCTATCTTCATTTGAGGGATACACTGTGGTCTGTCGGGGTAACAGGCTACGTAGACAATAGTTATTGTACTAATACACGTATATTCTTTCTATCATAGTGTCATTCATTACCAGTAGATGCCCGAAATATGGTATGTGGCATTTCCAAACACTATCTAACTAGCGGGAACGTCTTAGGGTTAATTCCTTCTTCATTTAATTACTACCTAATGCATCGTATCGCGAGAGTTCCTACTTTATTTCTAGAACACCCTTCCAATCCAGATGCAAAGACAAGACGACGGATCGAAGCATGTATTGTTGATGCTCAATAACGTGTTCCCTTCTCCTTTTTGTTATGTTGTTTATTCATTGAATAACATGGAAACACAGTCCCAGCTCCAGATAAAAACATGTGGCAAAAAAAAAGAATCCCAGTAAAAGCTGACCCCATTTTTTGTTCCTATAGAAAAATGAAGCTCTCTAGGGTTTGAGAAAACATTCCGCTCCGTCCGTCATAAACCTTTCCAATCCCATATCATCAAACTCTCAACATTTATCGGGACTTGGCCTGGACCTTGATAGGAGCACCCTTGGCACCCTGCTTGCTCTGGATACGGTTCTTGCCGGCAGAGGCGCTGGCAGCAGACTTGGCCTTCTCAGCCTTCTTCTTGCTCTCGGAAGCAGCCTTCTTCTCCTTAGCGTCCTTGATGGCCTGTTGGCGAGCGGCGGCACGGGCCTCGGGCCGCTGGGCTCGTCGCTCCTTAATCACGTCGAGGGAGGCACCGACGATAGCACGCTGGGACTTGACGACACGGCGGGTACGCTTCTTGGCGACTTCCTGTTTTCATTCCGTCAGTACATATTCATCCATCAGTTGTCGTAGTCGTTGGTTCCCGAAGAATGCGATGTCCCCATGACGTTCTATTCGTGTGAAAGATATCCGCCATAGGTCGCATCTCAATCCTCCTATCCTCCAGGTATGACAAACAAACTCGAATTTCCAAGGAAGGGTATACTGACTTCAGAGATACCCTTGCGGTGCTGGCGACGGTAAAGGACGGTCCAGGAAATGCGGCGGGGGTTCTTGCGCTGAAGGAAGAGGGATTCGGACTTTCCATTCTGGAAGCGGAAGATCTTGCTGTCGCCACGGACGTACAGCTTACCCTGTGTATATCGATGAAGATTAGTACATATTTCATCGACCTAAAAACACCGTGCATTTGAGAGTTTTTTATTCGAGAAAAAGGATCGAAAGATGTATATGACGACGCGGAAGCGAATTTCGAGGCGAATTGCGAATCCATGATCATATCACCACTTCAAACCCGGTCGCTCGAACTCTCGAATGCAGATAACGCAACGCACCTTTCCAGGGTAGATCTTCTGGCCGGAGAAAGAGTCGTCGTAGGTACGCATCTTGAATTCTGGAGATGCGTTACCGGTCGATTTGTCGTTTGGCGGATTGAAGTGTTTGTCGAAAAGTCGAAACGGTCCTCTTTTTCGTAGTGGTGGCTACCCGTTTCCCGATGATATCAATTGTGGTGCGCGCTAACTCGCTAAATCCGTCACGTGACAGCGGCTGCCCTTTTCATAAAAAGTGGCCCGCTAGCCTTTCCTGCATGCCTTTACTTTCGTACTTTTGTGACAACAATTAAATCTGGGCAATAGCATATAAACAAAATCGAATGATTGCAACAGGAAGCCATGAGTATGTTGAATTCTCGCCATGAAGCTTCCAGGTTTGCTTTTCCATTACCACGAGTACGGTACGATAACTTGGAAAAGTGTAGCATGAGACGAATATCTATTCATAACGGACATAAAACATATAGAATAGTATAAAGATAAAGGTGATTGATCGATCAAGTTTCAAAGCTGTGACTGTCGGAAGACGCAAGATGCTGCGTATCGACCTTCCACGGCACTGCAGTGTACGGCGCCATTTTGCGCTGTTCATGGATTCGTAATTCTGTTGGCTTGTTCTTCTGCCCAAATAAAATGATGCCCTATTCTCCATCTGTCCCACGCCATTTCCTGTCGCTCCTCATTTAAGCCATCGCATGGGTTCGCGTCCACTCCTTTGCTGTCTGGATCGCTGCCGGTTCATCCTCCTTCCATCGTTGCGCGACGTCGTTTGCGAGCGGATCATCCGGGTTGGGGGCGCCGAGTAAGGCTTGGATAGAGAGGAGAATTGTGCGGATTTGTAGAGCGGGAGACCAGTTGTCTGTCGCATGTTAGTCGCGAATTCTCTTCATAAGTATGGATTGGGCCGTGTTGGAGGCATACTCTTCAAAACATCCAAGCAAATACGTCCTAGACGATCAATATTGGGGTGGTAGATCTTGGTAAGGAATCGAATTTTGGGAGGGGTCATGGGGTAGTCGTCAGGAAGGAAGAGTTCGAGTCTGAAGATGCCTCCTGTTCACATTGTAAGATGGAGCCGTGGGTATCCGACTGCATCAACGAGTCTGTGGCCTACCTTCGTAAGGGGACTGGGCTGGCCCGTGAATAGTGACGTCGAAATACCGAAGGTTGTCCTCATGAGGCACTGCGTTGATGCCGGGCACCCTAGATGGTGGTCAGATACCGTGTCTTGTAGAATTTAGGTTGTGGCTGCACTCACGGCTCGGCCATGAGACGTTCGGTCTCTTTGATGATTCTCTTCGGCAGGCCCGCCATTTTGTGTTGTTGTTTTGATGATCAACGAGTCTATGAACCGTTTACGATGCGTATTTGTAACAAGGACCTCTTCCAAGGGTGAGTTGATACTCCGTGCTCCGCAACCAAAACAAATCAAATATCCGAGACGAAAGCCTTCCCTTCGAATGTAGCAAAAGCGAATAAAGCCGTTGAAGCGGCCTTCCCGGGAGGCTCAATACGCAGCTTATTTGATGTCGGAAGAAAATCTTGGGCGGAATGAGGGGCACCCGACCTGCGGTTTAAGGCCGATGGGTTAGTTAGTTAGTTACCTTCTTGATTGGGTTAGCTTAGTCATCCTAAGCAACGCCAATGGTTGAAAGTCACATGAATTATGGGCCCGACGCACCTTCCTGGTGGACACTCGTTCAAGCTCCGCAGCTTCCTAAGGACCTTTCGCGATAAGCACAAACCTTCGATCATTTGGATATTGTCTTTCAACAACACGACTTCATAGACAGTTCACCAGAACCTCGCCTGTAGTCGCGCTGTGCTGCGCAATGCACGGCCCTTCCAATCATACCGATGGGACGTCTAATTCTTTCGAATCTAGCTTTGCCCTCCTCCTACGCTCGTCGGCTGCCTCGCTGATCTAAGATTGTTTTACCGATCGAAGAGCAATCATCATGTCGAGTCCTGCCGATTCAAAGGCCCCGACGTCGGCTTTTGAGAGCCCCACGTTTGGCGAGGACAGTTCTTTCCATGTAGAGCAGCCTGTAGGCTCAGCGTCCATTTCGCCCTGTGGTCGAGACGTGGTTCTAGCCTCTAGAGAGGGTCTCCATATCATCGACCTTGACTCTCCATATTCACCGCCTCGGTACCTTCCACACCATACACCTTGGGAGGTCGCCGATGTTCAATGGTCACCTTTTTCGCATAGGGATTCCTGGGTCGTCAGCACGTCTAATCAAAAGGCATTGGTGTGGAACCTATCCATGAAGAGCTGGGAAAACTCTATAGAGTACGTCTTGCATGCACACTCACGTGCTATCACCGATATCAACTTTTCTGCCCACCATGCCGAAATCCTCGCTACGTGTGCAGTTGACAGCTTCGTCCACTGCTGGGATCTTCGAACACCGTCCAGGCCTGTCGTCTCGTTTTCCGACTGGTTCGCCGGCGCAACTCAAGTCAAGTGGAACCGCCAGGATCCTCATGTGGTTGCAAGTTCACACGACAAATATCTACGAATCTGGGACGATCGTATGGGAGCAATACCGCTTAAATCTATTGAAGCTCATAGCACAAAAATTTATGGTGTCGATTGGGATCGCACACGCCGGGAAGGTATTGTTACATGTTCACTGGATAAAACTATCAAAGTCTGGAACTCCGAGGATGAAGCAGACGTTCCTGAGAAGGTCATTGAAACACGGTTTCCAGTTTGGCGTGCAAGGAATACACCATTCGGCTGTGGGATCCTCGCTATGCCTCAACGAGGCGACAATGATCTCCATTTGTATGGTCTCAGCTCAACAGAAGATCCATCTGTTCATACTATGCCCCTTGTCCATAGCTTTCCTGGGCACAAAGGACAAGTCAAAGAGTTTTTGTGGAGACCGAGAGGAAACGTTGTGAATGGACTAGACCACCGAGAGTTCCAACTAGTGTCGTGGGGTGCTGACAGAGAGCTAAGACTACACCGAGTTGATGCGGATATTCTTCGCGATGTTGGCTACGAGAAAGGAAAGACTGTTGATCATAGCATGCGATTCACTCGACAAGGCGCTACATATAAAACTTTCCGTGATGAACCAAATGACGAAAATCTCGAGGACTCTTTGTACGCAGAAACAGTGATCTCGGCCGGCACACGGCCTCAGGTTGGTGCTGGCGTTGGGACGAATAATGTGTCTACACGTTACTCTCGTGTTATCAATCATAAGATTCACATTGAATCCAGGGTCGGCATGCAGGGACGCACACAAATCCGGGCCAATACTAACCCGATCGCTTGGATGCGGGGTGTAAAGATTTCTGTCTGGGACGTCGAAACGTTAGGTGATGAGATCACACATGTGGGCGAAAAGTTTTCCAAAGTAGATTTCGAGACAGTGGATGTTCGTCAAAGAAAAGTGACAATTTCCTTGCATGGGCCCTGGGCAGCAGAAGGAACCTCGCTCTTTCTCAAACTCGATATCAAATTCCCGGAAGATTATCCGCGCTCGGCCATACCTACTTTCAAAATTCAAAAGACCTCCGCCATGACAAACGAGCTATCGGAAAAGATAGTATCTGAGCTGCGAACAATCTCGGAGACATACATGTCTCGAAAACGGGGATGTCTTGAAGGTGCACTTCGTTATCTTCTCGGAGAAAGTAGCCTCGAAGAGAGCATTGCTCTGGTACTCGGGGAGACTATTGATACCATCAAGTCCCCAGTTGCGGGACTAGAGGACGACGAGTCCAGCGATGAGGATGAAGACGTTGGTCAATTTGATAAACAGGACCTCAGCATGAGTTCAGAGTTGCTGCGCCCTATCAATGCCAATGTTATGGTTCCTGTTGCTAAGGTCTGCGGTGCTACCTGGAGCCACGACGGTCGCCTCGTCTGCTTTTTCCCGCCGAAGAAAGACAAGCCTGGTTCTCTGTTTGACTCCCTTGGCTTCAAGGATATAAGTCGACTCACCCGTAATGATAGGGTCTTTGAAGGATTCGGCCGCTTGCATACAAGCTCGCCTAGCCGCCTACCCACCAGAAAAGCACTTGGCACAATGAGTACAACAGATGATGGCGGCTCAGATTACTCTGACGACTCAGATACGGCTTCATCAAGCTCGTCTGATTCCTCGGGCATGATCCTTGGCTTACCCAATCGATATCAGTCCGCCTCTATGTGGCGTAGTGTTGGGACCCTCGGTACCTATCGTACGAGATCCGCTGACAATTCTCAATTATCTACAGTTGGTGGGCCCGCAGTCACCATCGGTACAGTGAAATCGTCAGACTCCGCACACAACGTCATTGCTATCCACGATTTTAGTGACTTACTGCCTGCAAAGAGAGCTTTAGCTGGGCAGTACAAGATATTCGGACGCGGTGCTGATGTTTGTGCGCATAATGCAGCAGTGGCCGCGGACTCGGGATATCATCATCTAGCCCAGGTCTGGGGCTTGTTAAAACTGATCCTACAAAACCATGGCGATTCACGATCTCACCATATAAACGCGGACGTCCTTGCGGGGCGATTGGGAGGCCAAGTGACGGATAATTCCGTTAAGGCGAAGCAAGCTCCGAAAGGGGTCCTACATCTATTTGGTTTCAACAATAGCGCCTTCGGTGGCCGCTGGCTAATCAATGCGCTTTTTGACCACTTTGAACAAGTAGGAGATGTTCAAATGCTCGCAATGCTTTCTTGCATTCTTCATGAGCAATCTTTGCGCAATCGATTCGGTCGGCGCCGAGACAAAGAAGTATCCTTCAGTCAGCAAGCACATAGTCCGATTGCTTTGGACTTCTTCTCTTCGAAAGTCCCTGATAGCAAGTCTCAGGCTGCGACTCCAATGACCTCATACTCGAGAGATAGCGTCAATGTCAGTGCGCTACAAAGTCCTGAGATTCAAGCGGAGCAGTGGAACAGTATGGGCACCACACCGCATTCCAGCTCAGCGTCTCCTATTGCAACACATTCAAGGCTATTAGGAGGCAAGACCCCTGCACTCTCCATTTCCGCGTCACCAGATAGTCATGGTCCATCCCGACTTGGCTCAGGAGTGGGTACGGCACTTGCATCGTCGTTATCACGATCATTCACATTTGGTCCTTCTGCTGCCTCTTCGCCGCCCACAACAAGCGCTAAGAAAAAGACCAGTCCAATAGGAAGCCTGAACATTCCAGCGGCGGTCGGCTGGAGTGCTTCTCAATTGCTTAATAGAGCAGTTTCAGCGATACCAGAATACCTCAATTCTTCGATGGTGATTACATCAAGAAGTCATTCGGAGGCGGATAGCGAAAAGAAGAAAGCTGCACGCAAACCGATGAGGCTTCATGTATCACACAAGAATCGCACCGCATTTGACGCAGATGATTCTTCGGGCAGTCCGTTCATCGACCGCAAAAGAGAAGCATTGTTTCAAACATACCGCAACTCATACGCTAATTTACTTTTTGTCTGGGAACTACCAATTCAGCGGAGCGAGGTACTGAAAATAGGTGCCCCGACAGAGATTGCAAGTGATTCGCCAGTGGGACAACGTCAAAATCAAAAACCCAAGCAGCAGTCGTCATTCGAAACTCGTGGTCAAGAAGATACGTCAGGTGATACTCTCGATGTCCAACGACACTGTGCTGAGTGCGGGCATGCCCTCTTCAGATCTGTATTCTCTTCTGTTAAGCCAGAAGATTTTAGTGGCAAAATGGTGAAGCCACCGCCACTTCCAAAATGCCCCTCATGCGCTGCTGTACAACCTTTATCTGCTCATGTTGGATGTGTTATTTGTGGCGAAGTTGTTTCTGGAATGTTTATACCATGTCTAGAGTGTGGTCACGTATGCTGTTTCGAGTGTCACCAAGAGTGGTTCTCATTACAGCAGCCGCATACAGGGGAAGCACAAGATCTTTCGGATCTAGTCTGTCCAAGTCCGTGTGGCTGTAGTTGTACTGAGCACTCCGAGACAGTAGTCATGCCATCCCCGGCTGCGACGCCGACTTACGACGAGAGGGGATATCTACTCGGTGCTCACCATCGCCTGAGACCTGAAATGGCGTCTCAGTCTCGACAGAGTGTCATGGCTGGGCAGACAGACGCTGATTTGGATGCATGGCGTGGGGTAAACTTTGCTCGTGGACTCGGTGGAGGTCTCAGTCGTGTTCTGACAGCAAATGCAACTGATCGCAGTAGGCGAACCAGTTCATCGAACAGGAAGTTTCAGATCGATCGTATTGAGACTATGTAAGCTGTCTTTTGTTCAATGCATAGCATGGCGTCTTTTGATACCCATTTACCAGGTTGTTAGGTACAATGAATTGAAAGGTTATCATTTAGTACAAAACCGAATTAGCAAGGTACTAGTCAAGGTTAATTGTACTATTTTAATTCATCGCTACTTCCATACAGTCGTTCATCAACTCATAACATCGGGGCTCATACTTGTACAAAAACAAGAATAGCAATGCACCCATGTTTGTGGCAGAAATGCCAGTATCAATGATACTGAACCGCAACATGATCATCCATATACTTGGTAATATCATCCAAAAACAACGACGCCCCAATCGACAGCGCCCCAAACGCAATAGATGCCAAATAAACATACTTGTAGCTTTCAGCATACGCAACCTGGCCTGCTGCAACAACCATCTCATACGCAGTGCTGTTTCCGGCAATACCGGGGATAGTCTGCAATTCTTCCAGCAACGAGGCGGTGGTGAGTTCAATTGCCTCGGTGATATAAGTTACGTTTGTAATACCGAGTTCAGTAGCCATCAGACCACCGATGTAGTGGACGGAGTTTGTGGTGAATTTGTTGATGAAGATGTTGAAATAGATGGTATAGCCGATTGCGCCGCCGACGACGCGGATGGAGAGTGTTAGGGCTGCGATTGTGGCGATTAGGTCCTGTGTGTTGGTAAGTCTGTGTTCCTATAACTCACAAGCAGGGATCCTTGCTTACATCTGGGCAAATTATGGTCGTCATAATACTTGCTGGGACGACAATGCCACCAATTCCAAGACTTCCGATGATCAAAATGATCCATAGAGTGCTAAGATTGTCGGTTCGCGCAACAGCCATGGCTCCGCATCCTGCATCATGTTAGGAATTGTCAATTATAGTCCCATCGCTGATGATATAGACATACCGGCAGTCATCAAGACACTGCTTCCAATCATCAACGCCTTGATTTGACCCTTCATATACGACAACAAACAAAGTGTGATACATGCGCCAGCCAAGATACCATATCCAACCGGTAGAGAACGAAGGCCAACTCCCACGGGATCATGACCGAATTGATTGAAGCTCTGCGTCGGCCAGAAGAGAATGACAGATATGAAGTTTGCGCCGGAGATCCAAGTAATCAACAGCGTCAGACCGAGTGTGCGAGGTTCCTGCATTATCTTTTTAGGGATCATGGGATACCGTGCGCCGTAAGCTTCCCAGAAACCGAAGGCGACAAGGATGAAAAATCCAAGGATTAGGGGAACTAAGACATGAGCTGTCTTCCACGAGTACTGTTCGCATATAGGTCAGTTGACTGTTTCCGATGAAGAATTATGGCAAAGAAAGGCACCTGATAACCACCCCATTGCATCCCGGCCAAAAACAAAATCAAGCCAGCAATACTCAAAAATCCACCCACAAAATCAATCCTGGAAATAATCTCCTTCTTCGATAGACCTTGACTATTGTCTCGCTTGGGTGGGAAGTAGAAGAACACAGTACAAATCAATCCGATACCATTCCAGATACCAGCTAGTAGACCGACGTATCTCCAGTTTGAATGGTAGGAAATAAGTTGAGCCCACATGACTGAGGCTGACCACGGCAAGATTGTCAATATCAGGGCAGCGACGTATGTACCACGTTTGCGGGTTGGTGCCATTTCGGCAGTGGCTGAGAGGGCGGTCAATTCGTTGATCCCTTTTCATATTTACAGTTAGTTTGTAATCTCCAGAAGAAGTATGCTTGGAAGAGAAATACCTGCTCCAGCACCCGAAATGGCCATTCCTCCGATAAAAGTGTTCATGGTGTTGGCGGTACTCGATACAATTAAACCAAGACATACGAGTGTTGCACCGATGATAGCGACATATCGACGACCGACCAGATCTGATAGACTACCGACGAATGGGCAGATACCTGCAAGAGCGAGCAAGTTTGCCAAGACCTGTTGATGTTGCATGTATGTTAACTATGCTCAAGCCGAACCCTTTTATCCGTAGGAGAGTACGTACAAACCATATCCAACGATCTGCTCCACCAATTGATGCATAAATATAGGGAGGTATGCCGCCGAAAAGGTAGATTGGAATCTGGGAGCCTTGAATATGATTTCGACATCAGATCTGTTTGTGTTATGAATTGAATATTGGATTGACTTACCAGTCCACAGAAACGCCATTGCAGTCAGACCCAAGAACTTCTTCATCGTCATCTTGAAATTGATCAGTGGGTGGTCAAAGCTTTGAGCAATGAAAATTTTTGACATACAGGTGCTTCGGAGCTTGAGTCTCCAACTACTTCAACAATAGGTATCGCCTCCAAGTTGCTCTTAGGGCTTGAATGGGTGCTATTAGTCGTGCCATGGCTGAAAGACGGCGACATTTCTTTGGTGTCCATGTTGGCAACAACCAATGTCGCTTTGCTTATTATCAATATAAAGAAATTTCCAGGGAGCGATCAGGATATCTCAGCTTATAAATTATATCTAGGACGATTGTTCCAGATACGTCAGTGGGAAATTGGATAGGTCAAAAAGGCTGGCCAGTATCTGCACTGTTTCAGAAGCGCAAGGGACGAGACTGGTCCAGCTTTTTATACATGTCGTAGATCTTTTAAGATCAGGCTAGGCACATGCGTTAGATTCGTATCTATCTAGCGCAACGTGCATTTAGGTTTCACTATGCTTCCATCAGTTCTTGGGTCTGACTCGGTGGGCACTGAAAAGAGCAATGGCTGGTCAGTGGCCACTGTCTCTTGATAGCAATGTATACGTATGTCGATTTCTACCGCTCCAAGCTTCAAGGATTGGATATCGAGCAAGGGATGTGACCTATGCTTCCTCCCCGCCTTGCAGGCGACCCATATGCTGGAACTAGCAGGCCGTGATTGTCGGCGCTTTTTTTCATTTTTGGACAAGACGAGCGGGATGTTTTTTCTCTGAATCAAATGATACATGGCCTAGCCTCTGGGCGCAGTAATGTGTAGGTCATTTCACCTTGGAGGGTACACCCTTACCCCATATTTTAAATATTGTCCCCAAGACTAAGCCTAAACAGGCCCAACTTTCGCTGTCTTTTCAGGCGTGAGCGCTAACTAACCCCGAAGACGGTTTGGGCCCCGCGGCCCGGACTTGGGTAGGATGAAGCCGTCAAATCCATCGCTCCCACAAGCGTTTCAAGAGAGTTCGTAGTTTTTCAACTTCGTGCACATGGCAGAAGTGCAGCTTCTAGCATTCACCGCGTGGGAAAGAGCATGCAGTAATAAAGTTCTGACATTGTCCCTCGGTAAAGCGTCAATTTCTCCTCATCAACAGCCCGCACTTGCAATATATCTCGAGGGGATTCCCCCGCATTTTCACCTTCTGAGCATCTTAGCTTGGGTAGATTACGATGAAAGTGGAGCGTGGCATGGCGTTGACAAGCCAATCCCTAGGACCCAAGCCTATCATGTTCCGGATCTTTGTCGTCGAAACTTGAAATGTCTACAATCGATTTGCCGGGACTAAAGACAATTGGTTTCTCTGTCGGAGCACACTGTCGGATTAGGTCAAAAGAGCGAAAGCTTAGATTGAAGATGGACTAGACTAATGATGCACAGACGGTGAAGGTATACTAAACTAGACTATAGTGACTCCGATATCAGTTCGTACACATACCCCGTTGTCATGGAACCTATACAGAACAAGGTAGACCTCGAGTTTAATAGTGTTTGGCTGTTCAATCGGTATGACTACTCGACTCTATCGTCCGACAAGACAATTAATTCTTCGATGAGTCGGTTGACTGAGAATCCAGACCGTAAAAAAAAAAGTCTGTTTTCTCCACACGCAAAAAAGTACGTGGCTTTTCGTCCTGAACAGCGCGTGGTAGATAATGGCAGGGTTGCTGCATGAATATAACAATTATCTATTGCAGAGCTTCTTATAGCTCACAACTGATTTTAAGAGTCCCACTCACTTTCTTGTTTTAGATGTTCAAGAGATGTTATCATATTCGCATTCCTCCGTGGCAGTTTTATCTTGACTGCATATGTGGATTTGCCTGATCGTGGCTAACATGTATTTCAGAGAAACGAAGACATCAATTAAGTCATTCGACACGAAGAATGAGACTCGACGATTCGGCCGTGTCTGCAACGACACCCTGATCGCTTACTGCTTTTGATAATGTCGGTGGTAATGGTACATTAGTCGAAGTATCTACCACACGGTCTTATACTGCAAGGTATATCCATCTCTGTAGTCCTTGAAATTTGGTTCTGAGACAGAAGTCTGTCAAATTTCAAGTCTTGTACAACGAGTCACTGTCCATATTCGCTCAGCCAACATGGTAGAACGAAGGAAATGGCCCCCGAAGAACTACCATCTTGAGAATGGAATTTCTGAAACTCTTTTCAGAAGCGTTCCAACGGTTTAAGCGGGATGTTCTTAGGCACAACGAACAAAGCACTCGCCGTACAATAGATATTCTCTTCTTGATCGTATACAACCGCGGTAACATATGATTTTCGGTCCGTAGAGCGTTCCTTGTCTAGCATAGCTGTGATTGTATAGAATTGCCCGCTAGAGACGGGACGATGGTAATTAATGTCGAGATGAGCGGTAACACCCGTGTGTGCAGGTACAGATAGTATTGCGACACGTCCGAGTTGCTCGTCCAGGACAGTTGCTATAGCTCCACCATGAACGACTGTCGGCCAGCCATCGGTACTATTTCCAAATTGAACTACATTGATGCATGCATTTCCCGCTTTGTTCCAAAAAATTTTCTGAATATTCGAAAATTGTCAGCGTGGAACACCATATTGGGATGCAGTCATGATCTGGAATCGCCGTATGCTTACTTGGACTGCTAGAGCTCGACTGCCTTTCAAGGCACCACTGGTGAGTCTTCGCTCCTTGTCTGTAGTATCTTCATATGCATCCCATTCCTCGTAATTGGGTCTCGATCTCAGTTCCCGAACCGTTGGAAGACGATCGACCCATTTTCGGAGGAAGTTCAACTTAGCCGCATCCTCTTTCGAACCTGGCTCAGGAGGGTGTAAGAACTGCTTGAGTGAAGAATTTGTTAGAAAGTATCCAAGACCACCAAAAATCAGTCCCCAGAATATCCTTCGCGTCCATTTGAATCGTGGAACACGTCGGGTTTCCAACGCGACAGTTGTGTTGTGGCGGAGAGGTGTGGAGGTCAATTGCGTGGGAACAACGCGGCGGCGGAAGGATCGAGGTACGCCATGAAGAAAAGATAGAGCATTGAGCTGCGTTCTTGGAGTGTGGAGCATCTTGGCCTCTTTACCGCCAGAGAGTACAAGTACACTCCGTGGTGCCACAAGATGTTGGGTTGGATAGATCAACGGACTGGCATGGAGGCAATCGTAGTTCCTCCCCTCAGCCTCGGCAAGCTTAATAACGGCGATCCATTGCCTAACGTAATCGGTAACCAAGTTGGCTACCTAACTAAGTTAGCCACTTTTATCTAGATCTACGCTCTATATTAATTTTAATTTCTATTTTATAAATCTATATTTATTTCTGATTATAAAAAATTAACTACTAATATAATTAGAATATTAATTGATTCTATACTTTATAATATTATAATTATTATAGTAAAATCAGTAACATATTGTCACAGAAACAAGAACGTCACAGCCAATGAATCAGGCGCTAACCTACGGACGCTAATGCACTGGAACAAGGGATT
>JAKLMW010000052.1:0-220069 GCA_022813215.1 Talaromyces ruber | reverse complement strand
ATTTTATTATTTTTTATTAATAATATTTTAATCTTTTATAATAAGACTAAAAACTAATATAAATTTAAAAAAATTAAAAAAAAGTTTATAAAAGTATATAAATTTAAAAAAATAAATAATTTTAAATAATTTTTTAATATCTATATAATTAAAGATTATAAATAATATAAAATTTAATTTTATTAAAATATTTATATTACTAAAATTATAAAATATTTTAAATTTATTATTATTAATAATATTAAAATATCTATTTCTACTAATATTAAAACTTTATTTAAAAAAATAAATAATATTAAAATTTATATTTATTAAAAATTTATAAGATTTATTTTATATATTATTATTATAATTTAATTTAATATTACTAAGTTTATTAATAAGCTTATTAAATATTTTATTAATCTATTAAAGATATATTTTTATTAAATTAAATAAGTAATAATATATTTTTATAATATTTATTTTTTTATAATTAAATATTATTTATTAAAAAATCTTAATATAAATATTTTTATATATATTTTAGATATTTTATTTAAAAATAATTCTAATTATATAAATTTAAAAAAATATTTAATAAAAATATATAAAGAACTAATTAATTAAAAAATAATAAAATAATATCTAATTATAATATTAATTATTAAAATTAAATTTTATATTATTATTAAAGCTATTAAAAAACTTTATATCTAAAAATATATTTTTAAAATAATTTAATTCTTATCTAATAAATTATTATTAATTCTTTATAATAATAAATAAATTATATTATTACTAATTAATAAAAAGCTCTAATTCTATATAAATTTTAAATATATTAATATTTACTATTACTAACTATACTAAAAAGTTTAAATTAATTATTTTTTAATAAAATAAATAGATATTAAAGAAATAATTATAAATAGATTTATAAAAATATTATAAAAATAATATTTTCTTAATTAATATCTATATTAAGAATTAATTAATATAATAAATTTAGAATAAAAATAAATATTTTATATTTTTCTTTCTAAGAGAATATATTAAATATTAAAATACTTTAAACTAAATTTAAAATCTATAAAGATTTAGAATCTAAATTATATAAAATTATTAAATAAAATATTTAAAAATTAACTTAATTTAAAATATTCTAAGATAAGATATTAAGAATATTCTATAAATATAATTATTTATTTTATCTATATTTTTTTAAGCATAAATAGTACTAAAAATAATTCTATTAGAATATTTAAGAGGGTGTGCTAAATGTATTTATTAGAATATTAAATATTATCTTGATTTGATGCTTCCCCACCGTACTGCCATATGCGCTCTAGTGTAAAAATCGGTTAACAGATAGCCTATTCTAATTGGCTATATAGCCCCAGCGAGGAAGACTCTAGCAATTTATATTTTCTAACATTTACTAGCTATAGATCTCCCAAATCGTAATATTTTTAAATGAAAATAGTATCAATTGATAGATAAATCAATTTATTAAAACTCCAGTGAAGCACATTTCTAATAAAAGTGGTTGTTGTTGAGTAAATCTATATTAAAAAGAGTAAGATTAAAAGTTGGGGGTCATTTACATATAAATAGGCTGTAGCTTTGTTCTCAGACTCTCCCTGCGCATTCTGCGCAGCGAGTAGTCTGAGGCACTGAGATAAGGTATAAGCGTCCATTTTGCTACCCGTTGCAGACAAATTCTATTGATGGATTCTTTAACAAATCCCCCCTTAGAATCTATTTCCCTAACATTACTTGATACAATCCTTCTGGCATCGCAAATGGAAGCAAATATGGGGCGTGACACAAGTGGCGACGTTTGTGACCAAGTCACGTCGTAAATATGGTTCCTTTCCGTGGGATCCGCGCATCGACAAGCCATGGTATAGACATATAAAAGCACCGAGCCTGAATAGTTAGCCATGTCTTCATCTTAAGGAGTCATAAAATAAGAAAACCTGATACACTCTTCAGGATTATCCCGCCAATCTAGTCACACTTCAAGGCTATCTCAACCACATGCACTTTCCTTCATCACATACAATAGAATCTGCTACATATCAACCAACCAAAGCTACAAAATGCCAGTCCTCCCTTCCCTCAAAGACTCGACATTCAACACCGACCTCCATGACCGCCACCTAATCTATGACTACGCCGCGCAAGACAGCGCCGGCAACCCTGAAAAATGGCGCTACGAGATGTGGTTCTACAACGAAGACCGCATCGTCTACGCAATCCACGGCGGTCCCATGGCGGGTCGCAAGAACTTTCAGTCTGCAACATACCAATGCATTCGACCGGGAGAACTGTGGCAGTGCAATTGGCTTGAAGAGACGGGCACGATTTGTTCACTGGTTTATGATATACGTAACAAGAAGATTACGACATTGTTGGGGTTTTCGAGGGGTCATTGGGATCAAAATGAAGAGGCGAAGGGGGATAAGCGAAATCCAAAGGATTTTGAGAGGTGGAGGGGTCTGGCCAAAGTGGGTAAGAGTCAGACGGATAGGGTGTTGTTGAGTGAGCAGGCAGATATCTTGGAGGATTTTAGGGGGAAGGGAGATTTGGAGGGGATTGAGATGAGCTGGCCTACCCTCTGAGGTTGTTGGGACCCCCTGAATGTATAAAACTTTTTTGTGAGAAACGTCTTCACGTTTATTTCACTGATACTAGATGATTCATTTTGTTGATATCGAAGAAGTACATAGTCCGGAGACAGGTTTACCTAAATACTATTGCAGTTAGGAACACCGCCGAAGCCGATAGCAGAATTGTAATCAGGAGGGTTAAAACACAAAAGCTTAGCTCTGGAAATCTAAAGAAACTTATTCTAGAATAAACCTAGCCATAGATCAAGTACCTAGGTACATTTTCATGCCCCATTAGGACGGCACTGACTGAGGGCGTCATTGCCGATACAGAGACATTCATATATCTCAGCTTCGCTTGCTATTCAATCTCTGCCTCAAGTGCTTCACAAACACAATGGGACCTCTACTACCACCACCAACACTGCAATATCTCTTCAGCGTTCAGTGCGGCGTAGATCCGCCTGTTGAGATTGGCAATGGACCTTACGGACGTCGTCGCTGCGTACCCATCACCGGCGGAACAGTGAGGGGAAAGCATCTCAATGGAGAGGTTTTGCCAGTTGGTGCGGATTTTATGTATACTCGTACAATAGCTATGTGATCGTTCGAAGACCGACGCGCTGATGATAAGAATAGGCTTGTGGAAGAAAATCAAACCGTACATGTCAACACCAACTACGTTATTAAAAGTGACGACGGGGCGTATATCTATGTGCGGTATGCTTCCTATATACATTTAAACACAGCATTCTCCTTTTACTAACATTTCCGTCTTATATAGAACTGAAGGTCCTCGTTCCGGGCCCCCGGAAGTGCTAACAGCTTTGATGGAAGGCGGCCAGGAAGTCGATTCCTCGCAGTACTGGTTACATCTGCATATAAAACTTGAGACTGGTCATGAGAAGTATCAATGGATGAATAATAGACTTATTATAGCACGGGATACGAGGATTAGGGGAGAGGTTACATACGATGCTTATTTTGTTGAGAACTCATAGCGTGGGTATGTAGTGACTTGAGCTATCAATTCATTGTATATGATTTCGCAATGTCCGGACGATGACTGCTAGAATTGACTTGTAACTAATATTGAGTATATGGATATTTCAGTTTCCATTCTATCTATAGGACCAGCTCACCTCATGCGACTTGTGTACATACCCTAGCCACCCTGAATATTTAAGGTTAAGGGGTCAGTGTCTATACAGCAACAACATCCCTCCCCTCAACCCCATACTTCGCCTGCGCCATCGACACCGTATGCTCCTCCATGTTGAACAAAATATAAACCCCTCTAATAAACGCATCCCCAAGTACCTGGAACCCATTGGGCCCCGGACTAAGCCCAAACGAACATGCCTCCTCCCCATTCACCGTTACAGTCCCACTATCTTCACCCAGGTAGGGCTCAACAAGCTCACTCAAATGAATCTTCACCAATGGGCCATCGTCTCCGGGGCCAAGCTGGATGTCAACTGTTGACGTATTATCATTCGCTGCTGAACAGGGAATCAAAGAGTATGTGAGGTCGGAATTGTACTCGCCGCCGAGACTATAAATAGCATTTATAGAGCCGCCAGCGGGTAGAAACATCTTGGGACTGCCACAGTCAATGAAGGCGGCGCCGGAAACGGTGCTGTTGGAGTACCACGTCGTGGAGGAGGAGTTGGTGGTGGAGTCAATGGATGAGACGCCGAGGGCTGTTAGGTTGACATAGTATTGCTAACTTCGTCAGTATTTCTTTTCACTTGAGTGATCAGTAGATACTTACTACATAATCACCGACATCGAGTAAGTCGACCGTCTGCAAGTCCCCGACATACTTGGCCTGGTCATAACCACCGAACAGGATGTTACCTTGGCTTTTAAGATCGTTCAAATATAACGAGAATGCAGCTGTATTGATGACCCCTTGGTCTGCCATGGCCATCACAGTAGTATTATACTGTGATATATTCTGAGACGATGAAAATTCCCCTGATGGAAAGCCGAGGCCCATTATACCGTACAGCGGACTTATTCTGTACCCTTCGTTAAAACTACGCGTTCAGCGAGATTATGGCTAGGACTGACCCATAAGAAGCATGCGCAATTCCGAATCGAGCGTTTTGAATAGTCTGCCCGCCGATGGTGATGCTGTCGGTTACCCAGTCACCAGTTCCATTTGCGCCGCTGCCATAGCTATACGCGAACTCTCCAGGCAGGTCGTTGACCAAGGTGGTGCTAGCATTCACATCAAATGAGCTACCCAGACAGCCATATGAATTATTGCAGACATTCTAATACAGCCACGTAAGCCAAACACTAGATTGAAACCTCTGTGAGAGGAAGGGGGGCATACATCGTTAGCAAAAATCCACAAGTTGGAAGATCCCGTATCGATTTGGACAGTGACTTCTTGTGGAGGCGTGCCGATGGAAATGTTGACAAGATACTGAGGACCTTCGCCGCCACCGCTTTCGACGAGTGTTAATGGTAACTCGATTGTGCCTGGGACGTCGTCACGCCGCTTGTGAGTCTCGGAGTTGTGGGCGGATATGAGGGCTGGGAGAAGGAGCCCTAAAAGGGTCGCCCCGGTAGGATTGATCATCTTCAGTGTTTTCAACCACGAAATTTTATTCAATTCGAATAAGGCTTCGGCTGAATGCAATTCATGATCAAGTGAAATATGATCTCTTATAAACCTTCAAAAATGAAAGCGATCAAATTTACTAAATTCGACGTTACAGGCGTCATCGGCAGGATCGGATGCCAAACGAGAAAAATAACCCTAAGCTGACAACTGCTGGGACGATGTAACTTTAGAGTAAGCATCTTGCCCAGGTTGTCGAAACGTTTCGCAAATGTTGTATTTGTGGCTGAACGGTCGCGGCTATCAAATCCGTATTTAGATTTATATCTGTCATCTAAGACTGTGCTGCAGATGTTGGTGTTTAATCCAGACAGATTGATTCTTCCGAAACTAGAGATTAAGAAACTGGGAGGCCGCTCGGCTCTCCATTTTCTTGTCTGATGAAGTATACATATAGCTATTGAGAGTTATTACCGGGATCCAGGTGGGATGATTGTCGGGTGACGACGAAGAAAAGTCGAGGAAGTCAGTTCGTCTATTGCATTACAGACTCGAATTCGACCGCTGGCTGCCGAAACTCGATTGGCATAGTTTCAAATCTTTCTATCGAGCAAGCTTTCACTGGAGCTTCCGCAATACATACGCCTTTACCCTCAAAGATGAAATCCTTTATTCAGCTACCGGATACTCCAAAGGTTATCCCCATTCCGACTTTGCGTGACCAATTGAAGTTATGAGCAAGCTTTGCATTGGCTCAATTCCTCTTCTTACATGGCGAATGAAGAGAGGAACGCTGGATTATGAAACGAGTTCAAACCCGAGCGAAATTGGGCTTCACTTGATTTTTCCGATTATGATTACAATGCCACCTGTTTTTCTCCTGCTCTGTAGTCGAGACTGACCTATGATTCGATAAGTACCCCCTTTTCGATGAAAATGAGTAGTATAACGGTATCTTATACATTTAACATTAGAGTCTGTATTGTGGAATGTTACACGAAAAAGGTCAACTGGTATAGACCAATTTGTCCACAGAATTATTCAAACACCCCATTATAAGATACAGATAAAGAGCAGATTCAATTAAAGAAAGGAGGTTATACCTAACATGCATTACTCAAGGTAATCTCCTTAAGCTCTTCTCGTTTTGAAAACCGTGGCCCAGCCATCCAGTAAATTTCTATATCCGTGTCTAAGTACAAACAGCTCTTCATATGATACTAAACGAAAGCCAGCCAGAAGCTAGAAACATTGCACATGTGTAGAAGTAACAGTGAACCAGAGAATAAGAGAATGTGCGTAGCAATATTCTTCTCCATTGCGCAGCAACAGATATAATAAAAGAACATCGTACATAGAACATATAGAAGAAAGGAAGATATGACAGATACAGGACGGGGGAGGGATAGAGGGGTTCCTTTCACGTGGTGGTGAAGCAAGCGAGATCTGTGTAGAAATAATTAGGGAGGCGTCATCTGTCATCGAGTCATTCAAGGTAAATAAAAGACAAAGCAAGAATCGAAAGTGTATATGATTAGTGTACATGATGAGAATGTACATATCTACAGCTGCTGAAAACGCTGTGATCGATGAAGGAGAATTAGGAAAGAAAGTTGCTTATATCAGTCACGGTCTCAAAAATATAAATGTGGATACTGCGCGCTCATTGTAGAAGTGAGATATTTCGAATGCTGGTGAATGGTGATTATCCGGATATCAGAACCCACAAAAGGAAGAAAATCTAGGAAATATCAAGTCAGTGACATCGCCATTGACCACGATGAAAGTAATGGGGAACATACCATTAAAACACCAAACATCTTCGCAATGAGCCATCTATTTCCACTCATTCGTGACCAATACTTCATCAACTCGCGCTGCGCACCCTCAACATTATCGACCACATCTTCTGTATTTGCATCAATCCGCTGGATCATCTCAGATTGTTCGCTGACCATGGTCGCTAATTGACCGAAAATACCACCCAATTCATTAATGGTTCGTTCGATGGCTTCGATGGCTTCTCCTCGAGCTTGGATGTATGTGTTTTCAGGTTGAGCTTCTTCCATCATCAAAAGTTGTTGGTCAGATGCTCCACGATTGGACTGGCCAAGTACAGAAGACGAGGAGGGTTCGAGTGTGAGGAGATCGGAAGTGTTGCCGCCGCCATTGCGGAACCCCGGCTGAGGTGTCCTGCTGCGGGGTGCACTATACAGAGGCGAATCCGATCGCTGAGGGTCGAACTGTGTATGGCTTTTGGATGATACGGAAGAGACAAAATTCTCTGTGCGTGAACGCGATGCTTGGATATTCTTGGTACGGACTTCTAGCACTTCCTTGAAGTTGGCGCCTACGTCCGCAAGTTTGCCTTGTAGCATGACGACGACATTGTCATTGTGTTCTCCCTCTTGATCGGTTTTGCTTCGGCTTGCTCGAGGGTGCTGGGATAAGCTGAGAGCCTGTAATTGTGCAATTTGTTGGTTGAGTGATGCCAGGTCTTGTTTGATGACATAGGTTAGTTCGGAGATCTCGACGGGTTTATCGTCGAAAAGCGTCTTGCGCTTGGCCACTGTTTCGATTGAATTAATCTAACTTATCACCATCGAGAAGATTGACCTGCTAATACTTACACTCTGCCAATCGCTGCAATTTCGCTGTTGTGCCAGTAATCCCTCGACCAATCTCGGCGGCCCTCCTGGCAAACTCAGACCTCCTCTTTCCTGGGCCTTCCGGACTTCCGTTTGCTTGTCGGCGTTGTGAATCTGAAAGCAGTGCCTGACGCTGAGCCCCGACTTTGTTCGAGGCCATTCGCTTCTGGGCTTGCCCAAGGATGGACCGGAACTCAGTCGTCCGGTCCTGTATCGAGGCCATCGTCATTTTGAGATTTGTCTTATTGTGCGGCAAGCAATGATATCGAGTTAGTTCGCGCTCGCGTCAAGGAAAGCGAATGTACCTATGCCGATTGATATTTGGCAAGGAGGCCACGAATCGAGGCGCAGCGAATAGGAAACGTGGTTGCTTTAGTATGGCACGGAGTTCGAGGCGATTGGCAATCTCTGCTTCTGGTGTATAGGTGAAACAGTTCAATAATTTCTATGCCTTGCGAAAGTCTTTATGCGAGAGATTCAGACGCTGATATCGAAAGGGAAATGTATGTCGCAGTTGTTCGCGGGTCAACCCCGTACGGAGTAGGCAAACTTGGCTTGATGGCTGGGCATCCGAAAATGGCTTAGTGGCCCACTCATGTCACGTTTCATATTATATTCAAGCGCTGATTGGCTGGAAGTCGACGCACATGGCTGCTAAGCCGGAAACGGAACAATCTTTTATTTCGTGCCTCAAATTCAAGGCACCAAGCTCACGTTGCTCTATTGTGTCTGTCCCTACGATAGACCTCAGCTCAATTCATATGATTATACCATTAATAGAACGAATACATTATGCGATCATCTATTTTAATTTTGGTATGTACAGACATGTTCCAATCTTTATAAGAAGCATAATACTGTCAACATTTCTAAAGTGTTCGATATAGATCCGCGGCGAGCGGCCCGCCGTAACACATGCTTCTGCTTCCACCCCTCTCAAATCGCCCATTGTCCTACCTGACCGGCTTTCCCTACCTCTCTCTCTCTCTCTCTGACTATTACTGCTATTACAACCCAGAACCCTGTTGTACTTTCGCCAGCCTACAACAATCTCGATTGTGTGACTTTTACTCGGCTGGAACGTACGTACGTACCCATCTAACTCGCCGCGGCTGTGGGGTAAAACATCTAAATCTTATCGGAACGCCAGTCGCGAGACGAGACCGACCACCGTCTTCCCACGTCCCCTCAGCGTCTTCGTCGTATAATATATCCATGGCCGATTTTATATTATTCTTATTCTATTCCTCATGAACCACGACTCGTCTGTCGCCCAAAATGGGTCGTCAGTCAATGGCGCCGCGAAACTCCCCTCCGCATCCGACCCCCCCCGCACCCTCGAAGAAGTAGCCGTTGACCTTCGAAGAAAAGTACTTGATCTGTTGGAGTTACAGACGGACGATGAATTGCTACAAAATGTGCAGAATCAGACTCGCATATCTATGAGGGTTATTGAAGATTCATTTGAGCGGTATGATCATAAGTATGTTGGGGCATCACCCGAGGCAATTATCCAAGGGTGACTTGACTAACTGGATACCATCCTGCAGAATCGAAGAGTTGTCGCTTTCATATAACGGCGGAAAGGATTGTCTCGTTTTATTGATTCTGATTCTGGCCTGCCTCCCTTCGCCGAAATTGAAGTTCGCGAGTTTTCCGCAAACCCTCCAATCCATATACATAAAATCATATGAGTCATTCGACGAAGTCGATGAATTCGTGGACACCTCCACGAAAGAATATTCCCTCGACTTAACTCGCTATGCGCTCCCCATGCGCGCGGCACTAGAGGAATATTTGAAGGAGAAACCGAATATCAAAGCCATATGGATTGGAACGAGGCGAGTCGATCCGAATGGTGGACACCTTACACATTTTGATCCTACCGATGGAGATTGGCCTCGTTTTATGCGGATACACCCTGTTATTGTGCGTTCTATCGGTGAATGATGAAAATTTTTGTGCTAACAACTGATCTAGGATTGGCACTATGTTGAAATATGGACCGTAAGTCATTCTACCGCATAACGATTGTCATCTTGCTAAATACGGCATAGTTTATTCGCCATCTGGGGTTGGATTATTGCCCTTTGTACGACAGAGGCTACACGTCGCTCGGAGGTAAAAAGGATACTGTTCCGAATCCTGCCCTTGAAGTCCCAGGTCAACAGTCCCGATTCCGGCCGGCCTACGAACTCAAAGAAGATAACGAAGAGCGACGAGGCCGTGAGCGATGAAAGCAACCTCTCAATAAGCGTCACACGTCTTTTGATCTATGTATAGACAGTGGATCAGGGGGACATTGGTCGATATCTCGATGACAATTCGTCCTCCCTAGCTCAGTATAGAGCGAGACATGGAGTATAGTTTGTACGCGACTTGGCAGCAGCGAGATTAATTTGGATTTGGATCCAGCATAAAGAACATGGCCTCCAAGTCATAGAAGACTCATTCATAGCATATAATAGATGGTTATGACTTGTTGAATTCACTCCATTTACCTTGTCATTCCGTTATCATCGGCGTTGAGGATACACTAGCACGTGCAATCAACGAGCGAGCTGCCTAGAGGAACCCTCAGGAACGGCAACCATCGGCATTTTCTTTGACAACCCCCCATATGTACTCCAAGGAGTCCTGGCAGGCTAGCACTACTTTCTTCAAGGTGAACTATCCAATCGCGTGGGAAAATGCCGAATGCTTGATAGCATATCGGTTGAAATGTCGGATTGAGAAGGAGGCAGGAAATGTCTGGGATATTGACCGGACTAAAACAGTATTTGTCGCATAAGTATTGTCGGCAATGCATTGAGTAGCGTGACATCATATCGAAAAGCACACGTGTGTCTATAAAGGATAAAATGATCTTTTCGTTAGAGCGGAATAATAATATGAAGCTAAAATTGTTTGTACCTGATGGATGATGATCTGGATACTCTGACACCCCGACACGCTTAACCGCAACGAGACCGACCCGTGGCTGAGGAAGTGGCGACTGGTCGGTCCATCTTAAGGCTCCTTCCCCCCGCTGCGCCTTCCCTGGCAAAGTTCCAAGGTTCGGCTCTAAAACTTCTTTATTACCTTCAAGAAGGTTACCTCCGAGCATTAAGGAGACTCTGCTTTTCTTGTCGTGAATTATTGACTTCATCATACTTTCCATCCGAGTCATTGTACAATTTCTTTTTCTATATTGAAACTCTTTCATCCATTTTCTGAATCTATTGCCCGATCCGTCTTCCATACGTACCTCGACCCGCCGAGCAACGGCCTAACTCGTTTGGTGGAGCTCGGATCTGCGATTGGCTTATTCCAGTTGTTTCACCTGCCAACTCTGCTGCAAATTGACAACATCGTCTGTCTGGCCTGCGCAGTCTTCTTTCAGTGCATAGTGTAATATTATGCTCTGAACGATAATTCTTTTTCTGCATGTTGTTGTCGTCGAGGTTGTTGTGTAGTATTCCAACGACGAGTACATAATGTCGGGTCCATACCGGCCTGGGTACGTATGCTCCCAAGTTGTCGCGCATTACTTGTGCTATGTGCATGCTAATTGTTACTTGATAATAGATATTCCGGAAATGCAGGAACACCATTGAGCCCTGCTTCACAAGCGAATCAGCCAGTCTCGTTCAAGACCGACATTAATCGCAAAAAGACGAAGAAATGGGTAGCCGCCAAGTCTTATTCCTACGACGGCGATGACTGGGGTGAGGATGATGAGGACGAGGAAGAGGACGAACTAGAAGAAGTACCCCCGATGCCAAATACAACACGTTTCGTTCCTGCCGCTCAACAACCAGCACCGAATCCTGTTGCGCCCGCAAACTCGGCTGTCGAATCTACGCCAGCACAAGCGCCAGCTCTTGTCCGACCTGTAGACATATATAGACGAATGCAGGAGGAGAAAGAAAGAGGGATCGCATCGCACGAGTTTGCTCGAACAAACACTGTCCCTGCAGAAGGTGCGACCGCGTCTTTTGCTCCTATTCCCGCTGTTCAGCAAGATGCAAGCCAAAACTTGCCACCGCAACAGTCAGTGGAAGACAATGCGCGCTCACCGTCGCCATTAGTCATACCTGAAGGTAAGCGTTTGTCTGGGTTTGGACAAGACTTCTTTGGTGGTGCGAACCAACCCGAGCAAGTCGCGCAACCTACGCATGGTCCGGAAGCCCAAGTGGCAGTTCAAGGTTCGTCTTTGCATCATATTCCATCTCTCGGCTTTACCTCTGTCGTTCATCAAGCATTCGATGCAGACGAAACGCCAAATTCCAGTACTGGAAGCTTCAGTCGCTCGAACAGTGATGGCACGTCTGTCATCAGCCCGATCATCAGTCCATGGAAGTCGGAGACTGACAAGACACCTACTATTGCAGAGGATCCTACCGCGGAAGCATCTGCACACGAGCCACCTGCAAATTTCAAACCAGGTCACCGGCGTGACCTGAGTGTTCCATCACCAGGGAACGGACCAGATCGAATTCCAACGCTTGCCAATGCTGAAGAAGGCGCCCTCGCGGGGGTGGTTCGGTCGTCATCTCAAGATAGTCATTCTTCGTCCGAGTGGGATGGACCCGAGTCTACGGCTGTTAGAGAGCAAACTGGGTCTGGAGAAGCCACACCTCGTCCCTTGTCGGCTGTTCAGCAGGGTCTCGATCACTTGAGCCTAGCTCCTTCAGCAGAGAGTGCTGTCCAGCCGCCAAGCGAAGATACTCAACCGCGCGTACCATCACCACTGCAAATACCCGAAGAACAGCCACATCATATTCCACAGATCGTACCACCCGTGAGTATCGATCAATCTCCTGTAACGGAAGCTTCTCCGCATGATATGGAGAGTGATCGTCTTCGAAAAGAGATTATGCGCTCTTTCAGCAGCGACCACCCACCGGGTGTTGTTCCCGCGGAACTGCCACAGGAGACTGAACCCGAGGCGCTTAAATCACGGCCTCAACATGAAAGTACATATTTGCCAAGTGAATACGACAGCTATTGGGGCGAGCAGGGAATCGCTCCCACTAGTCCACTGCAGGTCAGGTCTGCTACTTCGCCCTCTGAACCTGCCACTCTCGTTATAAACCCCCTGTCAACTGAAAGTGTTCCATCCAATGAACCTGTGCCCAGCTCTGCTGCATCCAAGCCACGTCAAAAATTGAAGAAGAAGTTCTCATGGGAAGAATCTGACGATTCGGAGGAAGATGTTCTTGAAGAACCCGAGCTCTCTGCGCCATCTACTCAGGCCCTGCAGCCGCCGCCAGTTCCAGTCGTGGCTCCGATAGAAGAAACTGCGGATAGTATCCCACCTTTCCATGTAAGCCAGACTTCTCCCGGAATAAATCCAGAAGCCTTCGGCAATCCAGACATTCAGCCTTCCTTGCCTGAATATCCCTCAGCTGAGAAGGAAGTTCTTGAACAACTCGAGCAGCAAGCAGAGCAGCCCCAAAGTAACATTGAACATATCACATACATTCAGGAACCGGAGCCTTCGCCTTTCGGTGAAATCGAAAACAGTACCATTCCGCCCCAAACGCAGCCTGTTTCTCCTCCAGTTAATGAAGCATCACTCCCAACTTTCCGTAAGATCATGGAGATTTCATCACCTGGCGACAAGATACAGGTACTCAACGACACGCGAGAGCAATTTGCGCATATTGATAGCGGTTTGTCCGACTGGATTCGGCGCTCGAGTGAATCTCTTCCCGAACATGCAGATTTGATCCAAGCAAATGGTCGTCTGCCTGGCGGTGCACCAACTAGCGGCTTGCCTCCACGGGCAAAGTTCCCTAAACTGTCGTCTCTCGGCAACCTGTCATTGCCATCTGCTTCATCACATGGCTCAGATGGCTCTTCTTCTGGATTCACTCCTGGTCATAACAGGCGTGGATCAGGCTCTCCTATTACCGGTGCCATCAACAGATCGAATGTTGAATCTAAAGGAAAGGACTTCCTTCATAGTGCTGGAGCGCTCGGTGGAAAAGCTGGTGGAAAGGCTGCCGGAGCTGCACGCGGATTATTCGCCAAAGGCAAGAGCAAGTTGCGAGGAGCCGACAAGGTAGATTAAATTTTCTCTTTACTCCATATCTTGTTTATTCATCACCTTAATTTTTATGATTTTGGCTTTTTTGGGCGATTCTGATCTCGTTCTCTCGTCTCGTTTTTGCGACGAGTCGGTCATGTTAGCGCGTAGTTCAAGGTTTTGGCCAACATGACTGGAAGCACACTGTTTCCTCTGATGTATATGTACCTTCAGCTACACGAAATCTCTAGTCTATACGATTCTAATTCGGATTTTTTCTTGTAGGGAATGTCGTCCATATTCCGTGCCCAGCGGAGTCAAAGTTGGGCAGTGAACACTACTGGCTCTGATGCTCAATCGTCTGACCTAGAACTTGACCGCCGCCCAGAACCTGTTAATTTCTCAGTTTCTTCGCGATATTCATTACAGTCCGTTCCCCGGATCCCATCATTGAGACTAGGTGATAGTAAATCGTTTAGAGACTCGTTTGATGGTGACGAGGTCTTTTCGATGCATGCGCGATCTTTCTCTGCTGATTTTGGTGGGCGGATGAGATCACTTACAGAAGGACAGACTATTGCCTTCAAACCGGAGAGGGCTAGCTCTTTGAGAAGGACAATGATATCTTTTGACAGTGATGCTGATGAGAGTAGCAAGGCTGGGGAATCGTCTCTTGTGCAGGACGGCCTTTCGATTGCGACGGCTTCACATGATGAGAGTAACTTGGAGAGTGTAGAGGAAGTTGACACTCCTGTCGTTGCGACCGGCGATCATGACACGAAAACTACTCTATGTGAAGAGAACCCGAAAGATAGCTGGATTGAAATTAGTGTATCGCCCCATGCAGCCGCCGATGTCATGCATACCGACGGTTCTAGTTCGGCGAACAGTATCGGTGATTATCCCGGAACGAATACGAGTAGTCAAGAACGGAATTCTCCACCACTCGCAGTCTCGCTGGAAGTTTCACCAACTATGAAACACGAAGCGTCGCAGTCAGACAGTCAGGTATCGCAATTGAGCGAAATTAATGATGTCCTTGACGCAGCATCCCCTCAACTCATCATCAAGCCTGCGATGCAGCGACTCAATCCTGAAATAGTGAATTCGACGAATAAAAGTCATCGTAGTCCGGTGTCGCCTCCATTGCCTCAAGATAGGAAATTGAGTATCCCGGAGCCGGTGAATCGACGAGATTCAATTATCTCGCAAATATCAGAAATTAGTCAAGATGACATGGATCGGATCCGTGAAAAATTTGACGAAGACGGCATTTACGCAGGACTCAGGGAACCATCACCCACGCGATCTCAGGTCTCGGATCTTACGGAAGATGAGGATGAGGATGATGTCGACGCTGCCGTAAGAGAGAAGCTAGACGAAGCTGGTTTCCATTCCGATCCGGAAAAAGATCAATTGGGAAACTTTCCTCGGCCGCCAACTGCTTCCTCAAATCAGCAGCCTATACGTGTTGTGAGAATGTCAAAATTCTCCATTGATAAGAAGACCTTACAAAATAAGGAAGAAGAGACGAAGCGGTACTCTAGATTTTCGTTTGAGGGTGAGGGTAACACCCTTGCGGAGGCGGCAGAGGAGATGCTTGTTAATGGACATGCACGACGCTCGGGGCAGATTGACCACCCTAGTCAAGATGCCAGAGTAGAGGAATCTGAAGTTCCTGTAACACTGGGTGAAGACGCACCGGATGAGGCTCCGCCTCCGCTCTCTGATAGTGAGGCTGAATTTGGCGAAGACCGCAAGGAGCAGCACCCTCAACAACAAGCTCCAGTGTATCACGATGGTAAACCGGATTCCCGCGACAGAAAATCTCTGCGAGCTGAAGGCGCCCAGAGTTCGCCTGGATATCGACCCATTCAGCCTCTACCACCGTCGCATATCGATACTCTGTGGAAGACGGGCAGGTTACAAGATCTGGGGACAAATCGCGACTCAATTGCGTCTTCATCTGTGTCTTCCATGAGCAATCCGAACATCAACCAAAATGCTCCTAGGATGACAGTATCACCTGAACCATCAGTTACTGGAACTCCTCATAGTCAACAGCGCTTAAGTCACAACGCCAAACCGACTCAGCCACAAAACCTACCGCGCATCGACGATATCACCGGATCTGAGAGACCGGGATGGTCCATGTGGGCGAACCGCGGACGACACCAACCATTGCAGCAGCAACATTCTTCCAACATCGGTTCTGGCTTGAGTCCTCCACTGCCCTCTGGTAGCTCCTCTGGAAGACGTGACGGGGATAGCCTGCATAGTGGCGACAGCATGGCAGTGCAGGCTGCTGCTTCCCGTCAGGACTTGCGTACAACGCCGTCACCGTTGATGAATAGTAGTGAGACTGCTTCGGAACATTCTAATCATGCTAGAATGTCTACACAGATACTGAGTAAGGTGAAGTTGATGGGAAAGAGGACCAAGGGTGCTCCGGCGCCTGCAGGTGTGCCACCGTTGGAGGAGGTTGAAGCCAAGTCTGTTCAGAAAAGGGGGGAGAAGAAAGCTGATGGGAAGAAGGGGGCTTTGTCTAGATTCGGGGTAAGTGTTTCAAACTAGGTCTTTTATGTTCTGTGGCTGACTATCTCAGGGTATTTTTAATCGATCCGGTCCAAACCAACGGCCTGAGGAGACTGCTCAGCCTGCCAGAAACTCTGTAGGCAATGAAAATGCATGGGGAAACGCCGGGTATCCAAGCTATCCGCCAGTGACAAACAATCAGCAACCCTATATGGCAATAACAGCATCGAGCCGACATAGCTCCATGCCAGCACAAGATAAAGCACTGCCACCCCCGCTAGCGGGATATTATGCTCCGCCTTCAAAGCCTATCTACGAACCGCCAGTCAACTACGCGAATCAGGGTCATCCGCAGTATGGGAACGCTTATGAGGGTGGATATCAGCTTGCACCAGCACCAACACAGTATGCACCGAGCAATCAGTATGGGTACTATTCATCGCCGCCCTCTCAGTTGCCCCCTTTGCAGCCTCAACAACAGCCACAATCTGAAACAGCGCAATACGCGCATCATTCATCACCTCCTCTCCAACCTCAACCACAGCTAGAGCAATACGCGCCCAGCAAGGAACAGTATGCATATCACTCACCTCAACCCCAACATCAACTCTCTACCTCCAGCCGGTCCTACAACAACATCTCCCCGACCCTCAATAGCAGCAACAGCCGCGCCTCAAATGCCTCCCCAGAACTCGAACAATCCCGCAGCCGCGCTCGCGATTTACGAATGCGTTCCCGCAGCCCCCAACCCGCACAAATGCGTGCGATAGGATCACGAAGCGAAAACGTCAACTACGCCGACCCAGCATACAATCTCGGCAAATTCCACGCCGTCACAGAAACGCCGCGTATTGGCGACCAATCACTCCCGTTTCCGATTACGCTTCCGGACGACTTGGCGAATGGGCAGTTGTCGCCTCGGAGTTCGATACAGCCCGAATCGTCGATTTTCTATAATCGGAATAGATTCTCTGCTGAAGGACAGCAGCACAATGCGGGATTGGGATTGAATCAAGCAACGCAAATGTCTATCGCGTCTGCCATCGCTGGTGCTGGCCCTACCACCATCACACCCATACCCGGACCCAATCCTACTACACAATCCAATACTAACCGCGGTCTCAATTCCGAAACCTACGAAACCAGACCCGTAATCGCCAAAAATTCAGTTCCCGTTGAACTTCCTGTGCCCAGCGATCACGATGAGGAAGAGATCGTCATGTCGAGTACGGCATACCCAGGACAGGAATGGCAACCCGCTGGGTTTGAGCAATGGATGCCTTATTAGTCCCCCTGTGTTTGCATCCTTTCAATCTACTATTCATATATATATTCATACGCTTTATAATATTCCCCTGTTCGCAAACGTCGGGACCTTTTGTTTTATTTTCTTGTTATTGGACAAAAGAAATGTGCGAGATACCCTATTTCCTTCTTTGTTTTGATTGGCGTGTGTTTCATTCTTGTATTCTTTCGGGTTGGATATGGATTTATTTTTGGCATGTTCTGCAAGTTCTGGAAATGCTTGAACATATTTTTTGGGGTGGATGTTGACAAATTTTTTTCGATTCTTGTAGGATATAGGTATTTTAGGTATATACGCAATCGTGGATAGGAGAGTTATTATGGTCTTCAGCCGAGAACCTGGAACCATCGAGTACGAATATAGCAATAGCGTAAAAATACCGTAATTAGATTAGGATGTTAGAATTCCTCGCGACTTAGGGCTTTTTTGTTCGTTGCCTTATGTATGCCAGTTTCACCCCTGGCAATATCTCTGTCCATGTCAGATGCATCGGATAAGCATGGCATGTAAGATATAGGTAATAACGTCTGTTGTGAAGTGTCAGCTTCAATGGTGTCATCAGACTTGCGTTGGTTGAGAGAACTTGGCAGTTGGATCGTATTATCATTATGACAGCAAGCTTGATGGTATCAGTTGAGACGGTGAAGACACCTGTAGGTTAGGATTTGAATCACTAGATACTCACCAATTCGACACCATGATGAGGCCTTGTACTTGGATTGATATCAAAAAAAAGGCCTTGTGCTGGGAACCTGATCTTATATTTGTAAAGGGGCCGTGCATTAGCGAAACTGGTATTTGTTCATCAGATTTGAATTTTAAGATGGGAACTTGTGTGCGAGATCAGAAGCCTCGATCCATATGTAAACTCGATGTGCCGGAACTTATTGTAGCGATGCGATGGGCGTTTTGTCAATGCTCCAGAAGATTTCGAGTAGGTATTTATCATGCTGAATGAACAGACAGAAACGATTTTAGCCCCTCCCAACATGCCACTTAGGTAGGCTAATCCTGGAATGGAGGGTTTGACAATGCGGCTCATGCGCTGTGTAAAATGAGGGGCATTTCAGCCTGATGCGCGGATCGACTTCTGAATGTCAACCCGCCCATCATTTTCAAGATGAGGTTATACGCGATATATGCGCGCAAGCAGAAGGTCTCTGGGAATGGGCAAACCTCGTCATCAAATCTGTCACGCGCTGCCGGACCAAAGAGCAGATTCGGAAAGTAATTCGGACAATCCCTCGAGGTATTAGTGCAATGCTGAATGCGGAATTGCAGCGTTTGGGCAAAGAGTTATCGGTCTTGGACGCGACGTTGAACGAGTTGGCCGACGAGTTTTCGGATGAGGGAGGAGCACTAGAAAAAGCAACGGCCACGCGAACTCAACAGCTCAGTATAATCCTTACCTTTGTGACGAAGGCTAGAAAACCCTTGGCTGTGGATCAGCTCAGTTGCATATTGGAGATTCTCCTTGACGAGGAGATCTTAAATCTTGAGGATGATCTCCATAAGGTATACTCATCTCTATTCTCTCTCAGGCCCGCAGGGCACGATGACATAGATGAAGGAGCAGACAAATATGCGGTCTATGTAACTCTACGTCACAGCTCTTTTTACGAATTTTTCAGCAGGTCTGTCGCCGTTGGTGCTATTCATGTTGACTCAGACCAAGCTGACGCATTGTTCGTATACGTCTTGAGTTATATGCTTGCGAAGCGTAACGCACCTCATTCAGGAATATGGTCATGGGAATTTAATCGATATGCTCAGAAGGTCTTCCCTGTGCATCTGTCAAACGCGGATCCAGAAAAGGCAACGTACCGGGAAGAAATAGCCCGGTTACTTGGGGATCTCTTTACGAAGGAGCTCGCCTTCAGAGAGTCAACATTCGGGCTTGCACTTGATCATTGGCTCATCGATACATATCAAATTGTTCACAATACTCGATACATTTTTTACCCATCGTCCAATCCAACAGAGGTTGCACGTTACTGGTGGGATAATCATGTTCGGGATACGGCAAATGAGAGGGCGGAGTTGGTTTTCAAATGGCTCGCCCCAGAATTGATACAGATCTTACAAGATTTTCCTCGGTCGTCTCCTGTGGCAAGTGATAACTATTCTTTCACCATTCTTTTTTCTCGCTTGGCCGAATCTTACTCCCGACATTGGCTGGCGCTGACAGACATAGAAGTCAATGATGGAACCCCAGGAACTCTCTGCGCCATGCTTCTAGTATACCATCAGATGGCAGGAACCATATTGTCAAGCTCAGAAGACAAAACACAGGGGGTATATTCCAATCTTGATTATCCTAAAATCTTAGAGATTGCCGAGATACACGGCCTTGAGAAGACTCCTATCTGGCATGCAAGAGTCGCTCAGGCACTGCTTCACAATCTGGCATACAGCGCAGCCCTCGAACAGTTTCAGATATCTCTCGATAAACATAATGCAACACCCATACTAAGTGAGCAAGCGATAGCAGTGATTCACAGGGATATGGCTCGTTCCTGTACCGAAGTCGGAAAGTATAAGGAGGCACTAGAACACTCGAGGATGGCCGAATTACTGCATGCAAAGGACTACAGTTTCATTGGTAGTAAAGTTGGCAGGCTGCTCAATCTCGCACAAGTAGAATACTTTGCGAAAATGACAGATAAGGCTATTGCTACAGTGGATGAAGCCTGGGAAGTATATGTGGGACAAGAGGAGGAGTATTCGGATTACCACTCTTACACTGCGTTTTTTTTTTTTTTTGAGCTTCTTAGAGCTTCATCAGACGTATCGTATTCAACCTGCCTTTGACCGTCTCTTGTGTCATCTTCAGAGAAAGAGGTCCGCCGAAGAAGAAGTGGATGATTTTGTTGCTCGCATTCTGGATATCCTTAAGATGCCGCGTCTGTTGTATAGAGTTTTCCAGTACCTGTTGATGGACGACAATAAAAAGTACAATGACCTCCTTGTCTCGATAAATACCTGGCTGGATTCAAACTCATTGAGAAGAGTCAATCGCCCCGCGGAGGATAAGTACTACCTCGGGTTATTGATGTTCGAACATGGCGTGGCCAACCAAGGAATTCGAGTTTGGTACCAGCTTAATTTTCTCACGCCAGGGGAATACGACTTGTGGAGTAAAGAAGCTCAGCCACGATCGCGAAGTCGCTTAGCGGGTGTGTGCCTCTACCAACCAGATATTCCGTCATATGAAGAAGCTCCTCTATCATTGGATGAAAGCGACGAATCTGGAGACATCTGCCTGTTTGTTTCGAGTTGGCTACGGGATCACGATGATGTTGCGAACGCTCGCGAGGCTCTTCGCGGTCGAATAAAGAGTTTTACCGAGCACTTTCCGGACGACCGCGACTTCAATGATGATATATCACTTATTGGCCTTTTCAAGACTTTTTTGATCACTGCGGATAGTGAGGAAGATCTTTATGGAGCCTTGTATCTACTCAATGCCAGTTATGAAGAGAAGAAGAGAAGAGGAAAAGATAACCTCACGTTAGAGACTTCGGTAGTGTCGCCAGGCGACAACGCAGTCAGTGGGCAACACGTTGACTCCGAAAATTTTGGCCAGTTACCATCCACCGACGATGTGGTACAGGAAACGACTGATGAGGGTTCTGAATATGAAATTCATAGTATGCTAGATCCTGTCAGCGAGTGTGCCCATTGCAAGTGCGAATTTGGCCCGATACGTCATTGGTACTTCTGTCGTTCTTGCCCTTTAATGAAGCTGTGTCGACGCTGCTACCGCGACATGCAGTCAGCTACTTCCAATCCAGATACGGCCAACCATTTCCAGGGCATCTGTGATCCTCGGCACGAATTCTTCTACAGCGGCCCGGCGCTTCGGCCGGATGGATGCGTACCTGAGGGCATGATGGTCCTGCAAAGTCCTGGTGGCGAGAAACAGACAATAAAGTTTAGAGAATGGAAAGAGAAACTGTCGGAGAAGTGGGAAACAGCGGACTTTGTATTCAAAGGTGGACTGTCCTCTTGGTGTATGCAAGTATTGCCGGAGCCCCAGAGATCTCGGTGGGCTACCTTTTTCAAGACGTAAATCTCGGTCAGTAGCTTCTGCTGTACTACAAGGTCGACTTTTGAGATCAAGACCATGGTCAAGACGGAGTTTGGCATGATTCGCAATCAAATTATTATGGAAAAGACAAGATTGAGCCAAATAATCACCGACTTCACCCGCAAAAGCTTATTCAGCATTATTTGTCCTCACTACCGCACCTTAATTATTCTTCCTCTCCGGTCCAGTTTACATATATCTAAGTATAATTAGAGGTAAAAAAGACATCACATACCACAGCCTTTAAGAATTAACTATGATAGAGGCATGAAAAGGAGATAGAAAGCCTGGTTTGAGAGTGACGATTACTCCTTAGTGCGCAACAGCTGGGTAGTTTTTGATATCTCATACATTGTGTACTGGGAACCATTTCGGACGTTTCACATCGTTGGTAGTATTGTCAAGGAAATTTGTACAGAGTGAAAAAATTGATGTCGAACGTCTAACGAGGCAAATAACCTGTTTCTGATCTAAACACAGCTTTATCCTTGGATACAGGTTTTACTCAACACCTGCCATCAACTCAATAACAACTATATCCTCCATCCACAACCTACCACCAAAGAATTAGCCCTACATTACCCCCTTGCCCCCTCCCCCGCGCGAGCGCACGCCAGATGAAAGGATGACTTACAATATCAGCTCCTGTCATAAAACTACTTGCTTCACTCGCCATCCACACAACCGCGCCTTGCAACTCCGACGGACGACCCATTCTGCGCATCGGGGTATGCTCAATCCACTCTTCTGTGATTTCACTGCCTTGCTTATCTAGAAGATCAATGATGAGGTCCGTATACATGTATCCGGGTGATAGGGTGTTGACGCGGATTGAATGGGGGGCCCATCTGTATACCTGTAAGCAGATTGCATTTACCTCATCGGGGGTACAGACGTACTCCGTAGCGAGAGACTTTGCAAGCATTATGATAGCTGCTTTACTCTATGACAGTGTCAGCCACCCCTTAAACATCCATATCTTTGCACGAATACACAAGTGGGTATTCCGTGTGAAAGAGAATACAGGAATCATACAGCATTATAAGCGGCCTGTTTCTGCGGCCTAACACAAACCTCACCACATATACTCCCCACCAAGATGATACTCCCCCCCTTCACCTTCTGCTGAATCATCTGCTTCCCAACTTCCCTCGCACACAGAAAAGAGCCATCAAGGTTGACGTCCATCAACTTCCTCCATCGAGCATACGAATAATCTTCCGCGGCCACATTATCGACTATTCCGGCGGCTGTGACTAGGACATCGATTTGCCCAAAGTCTTTAGCAATTTGGGCGATGGTAGATACAACTTGGGTTTCGGAGGTAACGTCGCACACGTATGGTCTGAGGTTAAGTTCATGTTGAGATTTCTCAAGTTGGGCGGCTATGTGCTCAATGGAGGACGTTGCGGCTGGAAGGGAGAGATCGATGCATGCTCTTTTCCCAGATTAGAGATATTTTTTTATCTAGCGGATTAAATTTCTCTTTAAACAAACCCGTTTGCGCCAGATCGAGCGAAGGCAGTAAGAAACTCTTTTCCGAGGCCGCGAGCTGCTCTGCACGGTAGGATCAGGTTTTAGCAACCTATAACCTTTGAATCTTTTCGCCAAAAGGCCAGGAATGACACAATTAACTCACCCCGTAACTAGATATTCACAAAAATTTCTCAGCTTCCAACCTAGGTAGGTACAAACCCCTTCTCAAAGATGGAAGGATATATACTGACCGACACAAGTCTTCCCTTCAAGCGAGAAACTAGGCAGCGTCCGCGGGGCTCGTGTATACTGTATGTTCTGACGATATGCCGCCGATGAGAAATGACTGACCTGTGAAGTCCGAGAAGGATATCTTTTTGCCGGCCCAGCTGCCGGAGTACCAATGCCAGCGAGTGTAATGGAGGTGAATTGAGATCTGGACAAATTGGAAGCTGCACCGGTCCCAGGAACCCTTAGGAAGAAATTTCGAAAACGATTCAAGGATTGCATCGTCTTTACTCTTCCTGAATTCCAACTGTAATGTTATTCTTTTCTAGAGGGAAAATGACGAGGAAAGAACTGCCTACACGTCGATTAAAGCAAGTAGCTAGAAAAAAGAAACCATAATCACCTAAACAATGCCCACTTGATCACATGGCCACTTCCAGCCCCCTCCCCCATGAACTATGGACTGACCTCGACCTTCTCACCGATCCGCACCTGTCGCCTAATGCCCATCAAGAACCCCCATTCTACTCGGAAAAAGCTGATCCGTCCGGAGGTAGTGATAAATCATTCGCGGGCTGACCTGATAAAGAGGAAGAAATTAGGGTTGTTCCCCCTCGGCAAACTTTCCTTTTTGTAGAGCCATGCGGGGAAATCTGCTTTATTGGGTCGGGGTAAATTCAACCTCTTCCTGAAACACAATAGTTACTTGATAAGCGAGTAAACGTCTGTTCAACTTTTTATATTCAGAGTAGGGTCTATAATACACATCAATATTTCTATAAGTCTATAGCAAGAGGGGAGATAAACAGTAAAATCAGCCTTCGAAAAGATTGTCATCCAACTGAACGCCCATATCCTTGGCCATGATCTTCATCTGTTTCTCGATATCGTCTTCCATTCCACCACCCCATCCGAGTAATTGTCTGATCTTGGAGATGTAAAATACAAGATCAGATGTGAAAAGAACGAAGTGGAAGACGATGTGTCCTCCATAATTGCGGATTCGTTGAGAAAGGGGTAAGTCGGGTGACTCTACAAGAGCGCGCGATGCCCATGTCGCGGTTATCTTGACTCGGTTTACGGGTGAGCCAAGGAATTGATTGTTTCCCTGGACGATGCGAAGGTTTCGTCCGATGAAGATCAATTCACGTGGCCATTTGGTTTCATCGCCGAGGATTTCACGGATTGCTTGTCGGGCGGCTTGTTGCATTTCGTAGCTTCGGTTTGCGCGTTCTTCTTTGCTAAGTCTTTCAATGCCTTTGACTGTGGACATGTTGCCGCCACGGTAGGGGCGCAATAATGTTGCGGATGCGAAGATGTCGGGATTATTGACACCCCATTGGCTGGCGATTTCTGTAAGAGTTTTGTTGTCGAGTGTCATGAGTGCTTTCCAGAACCTGGAGTATTGGTGTCGGAAGCTTGGGGTCATTTGGATGTAGAGACCGTGGTCAATGAGAACGATTTCGGGCTTGCCGTTGGGTTGTCGACGGACGAAGATGTTACCCGGATGAGGGTCGCAGTGCACCCAGCCCCAAAGAAACATCTGAGCTGAGAAAAGGTCGACCATTGTCGTCATTACTTCCTTCAACGACAGACCGAGACCTCCGCGCTCCTTCCAGCCCTTCCAATGGGTACGCTCAGGTTTAATCTTCAATGATGCCACACTTCGTTTCGCAAGCTCTTCACGACTTGGGATTTGTTTGTCGGGAGGGTCCAGCTGTGTGCCATGTGATCCAGGACTACCCTCACGCCAGCCACCTCTCCATGGACGAGTAATCGCATCTTTGTCCCACAGACGAACACCTTCAATCCACTCCGCGGTCATGACTCGCTTCGAGCTGAGTTCATGATACACCTTGGGAATGTAGACTCTGTTCCGTAGACGTGGCTCATTTGCGACAAATTCAGCCATTTTTTCACCATTCATGGCTTCATTTTCGAAATCTGTCTCAAGAAATAGACGCTCGCTGACGAATGGAACCAGGTTGTAGAACGGAATATCGAACCATTTACTATAAATAAACGAGACAGCTCTGTTTCTGTTAGCATCAATATCAGACTCATTACCTACTGTAAACTTACTTGAAAGCCCACAAGTCCCATTGTACCTGCGCCGCAATTTCCCTCTTTTGAATCTTTATAGCAACCTCCCGGCCATCCGCTAACCGAGCCCAATGGACCTGCGCAACACTGGCACTGGCTCTGGCCTTCCTCTCCATCACGCCCTTTGTCGGATCCCCCGTGAATGAAACACCAAAAACATCCTCTACTGATTTGCCGAAATCCTCTCTAATCACCCGCTCAACATCCTTCCAATCATTTTGCGGCGCATCATCAAACATTCGCGAAAACATCTTTTGAAACTCCGGCGGCAAGATCGCGGACTGCATGGCTATTGCCTGGCCGATCTTAAGGTATAAACCGCCATTGTGACGTAACAGATCCGATAGACGTTCTGCATTACGCTGATGAACGGCAGCGATGGACGCAGCGAATGGCGGGTTTGGTCGGAAGTTGATCTTATAATCTATAGCTACCAAAAACCCCAAAGCGAAAGTGCGAGTTGTACGCGTGAACGAGGAGGCATAGAATGTCCTATCGATGACGCAAATCACGCCTGTCGTCAGCGAGATGTAGAGCAATCGGCGAAGCCATTTTCGGGTTCGAGTGTATGTTTTTGCGGGAGCGGCCTTTCCGAGTGAGCTTGGAGAGGGAGGGACGAGGGGTCTAAATTCGTTGGGATGTACGAATCTGCGTTGTTGGCGAAGCTGAGAGTAGATAGACTGGCGGGGTGCGCGGACTGAATGAGTGAAGCGCCACAAAGAATGGGCAGTGCCCGAGGCTGGGAGTGGCCTCAAGGGCATGACCGACTGTAACAGATAACGCAAATCTACAAAGCGAACGGAATGAAGAATAGGTTGATGAAATGTATACAACCGCTGGGGGAATGGCAGCCAGACGGTGAATTGAAACAAGAAGTTTTGTAATCAAGCTGCCTCGTTCTAGATAAATTAACGACGTAACGGAGCTAGCATTAGACACCTTATTGATCAGGCTGCCGAATTCCGATCGGGCCGCCAACGCCGAGCTCGACTCTAGTCTACCTGGATCGAAGGGTGTCTGTTGAGCAATGTTTATATTGTCTGAAATTGCTTTTTTATGCTGATCAGAAAATATATTTCATCCCAACGGCACACGGCACTAAGCTACCAGGCATCGCACGCTCTATGCAGAATTTTGCGCGCCATCCAGTACAGTGTCCAGCCATCATGATTGCCGGATCAAGAGACTTCAAGTCACTAACTGTAGCATCGATATTCTTGACATCACTGGCAGTGGCTAGATGATATCCGCCCACAATAGCGTGGATAGGTACCTTCCTTTTACTCTTGCTCGCGTTGTTGTTCAATAATTTGCTGGCATATCGAGAGGTGTTTACTACACCTGCGTGACTGCAGCCCGTGAAGACGATAATTCCCTTATCTGTTCAGTGTCAGTCAGGTATGAGCTAGGTTGGGCAGGAAGAAGAATGGAGAATGGACCTTTCAAATTACACATGAGAAACCGCTCATCGGCGATCTTCTCATCAGATATCCATTCATTCTCCGACTGATCAAATCTCATCCCAAACTTGACTCCATTTTCATACGTCGTCTCACGCGGAATTTCACCAGAGACGAGAAACATACCATCAAGAATAGCATGAGTCTCATCATGTTTATTGAGCGTCGCTCCATGGTCAGTGATCTCCTGGAAACTCGGATCTGCTTCGAGAGAAACAATTTTGTCACCTAAAGCGAAGCCGCGGTAGTCCGGACGAGATGGGTTTACGTCGACCACCACGCTTTGGGTTTCGGACTTTGCTTTCTTGGCTTGGTGGATCATGTCAATCGCTTTCAACATGCCTCCTATATGATTATTAGCATGATATATAGTCGTACGAAGGAAGAGATTACCGGAATGATCGCGATGCCAATGGGACAATACTATCAAGTCAACTAGAGATATATCGGCTTGGAGTCGTTTGACATTTCTTTCCCATGCTTGACCTTCGGGGCCGGTATCAAATAGAACTGTTTGTTTAACATCGCCTCTCGTTGCGGTCTATGCAATCTGTAAGCATATACCTTTTCGTCTCAGATATGAAGATCGTACGATCATGATAGACAAGCCATGGGCAGAACAGCAAATGTCCTCCATACGAAATTCCTTGACCGCACCGCCACGCTCACCAGGTTGAAGAGATGGCGATGTTGATAGGGCTATCAGAGGCATAGTTCCGCCGGCTAACTGGACAGTGTCTGGCGCAGGCTGCGAGAGTGGATCCAGCTCATTGTCGATGATGACTTGAATTTCGAGGGAGTCAATCTCGATAAGAGATGGATTAGAAGGCATCATTGAGAGTAGACGTGTTTTTTAAGGCTGTGATTGGCCTTCTGCGGGGCGCGGGGAACAGTAGACGATCCAGCTGAGCTTCGGTATATATCAAATTGACAATTTCTTTTCTGCAGCCAATTGACTGCTTATGACGGACAGCAGAAGGCTTTGTGATTAAATGGATAAAGAATTATCCATGGGTGTTTGCCCAATGGTGGATGGGAAGATGATCCGGGCTGATGTAAGACTGAGCTGAAAATAAAGTGTCAGCTCAGCGCTCGATTAGGACATTGCCCTAGTTGAATGCCTGAGGCACAACCGTCTTTTCTGACCTTCAGCTCGAATATCAGTTTGAACTTGGTAAAACTGTCAACTGGACAGGAACATGGCTTTTAAAAAAATACTATTTAATGCAACTACTGATCAATATAGGTCTAGCAGCCTTGGAGATCAAATATTTTGGCACGGTTCTGGCCTAGGCTAGAACAAATCTTGAATCTGCGACTTATAACTAGCAACAGCTTGACGTCTCTGGACAGTACCTTTTGCTGTTCTGGCCAGCGGCTTTCCTGCTTCACAGAAAATAACGTTTTTGCGGTCAATCTCCACCCAGGACGGCGAGGAAACATTGATATCTGAGATAGTTGGCCAAAGTTCATTCAGGATCTTATCTTTGTTGTCTGCTTGCTCCTGCTCGGACATGACCGATAAATCTGCGGCAAGTGAAGGCACAAGCTCCAGCAACAAGACGATATGAGGGCGTTTGAATCCATCTAGAAGAGCTTCCTGCACGAGGCTAGCGTTCTCGGACACAATCCTTCGTTCTGCCACCGTCGGATACCACTTCAACCCACTTGCAAAAACCTGCATATCATCAGAACGACCATAATACCTCCAAAGTCGGTGGTCCTTTCCAGACTCAGAAACAGGGATGTAGAGATCGCCAGTATCATATTCGGCAACCTCCTTCGCGTAGTAAAAGACTGGTTGCACGCCATTCTTCGGGTCGTTTTTGACAACTATGGCGCTGTATATGCCTTCGGATTGTTCTCGAAAGTCGATATTGTTTTGCGGGTGGAAACACATTTCCCTGCAGATTCTGGGATCCCATGGCCCAGACTTGCGAATCACAGGCCACATGCCCATCTCTGTCGAGCCACTTGTGTTGAATAGGGTGATGCGGGATGCGACTTCCTCTGCACAATGCTGGGAGACTGGCCCGCCGGCCCAGAATATCGTGTTCACTCCATTCTTGACAAGTGTGTCGACCATCCCTGGGTTGGCACCAAGTTTTTCTATATGTGGGGGGACCAGAGTGTAAGCATCCACTTTAATATGCTCAGACGCCGCTACAGCAAGTTCAGCTGTCGGTGTAGCCAGAGCCGGTGGCATAATAATAGTCGCACCACTGTAAAGAGCTAACATAATAGCCGCGAACAAATGACCAGCATGAAAATGAGGAAACAGGCTGAACACACGGACTCCCTGTATGAGTCGATCAAAGCTCTCATAACCTTCGGGTGGTTCGAGGTATCTCTGCAGTGCAAAACTTGCAGCCCAATCATGCGTCCAGATAACCGGTTTGGGAAATCCAGTGGTTCCAGAAGTATGAAGCACCATCCACGGCTCATCATGTGCTTCCTCAAAAGACTTCTTGTAGGGAACTGGCTGGTATTCACCATCCAAGAAATGTGTAACCATCGGGACTTGATATATTGGAATGTCCCCATGTTTCTCCGCAACCTGTTCAACAACCTCGGACATTGGCGTAATAATCGACGATGTCAAGATGGCCTTGCAGTCAACCGCCTTCATAAGCCTCACTTGCCCTTCGGTACTATAACTCGGTGAAGTGAATAGCATTTTGTACCCTGCCTTGACAGCTCCAACAATCAAAAGAACATGGCTCATATCGTTTGGTCCGACGTAGGCCACGGTAGGAAAGTTGGCACCAGCAGGGCCCAGCGTTTCCGTAAGCCACCATGCCACGCCATTGACTGCATTTGCCAATGCGGCATACGTGACAGGTTGGAATCCAGAAGCGAAGTCTGTGTGAGATATGGGCAGTTCGGCGTATAGCTTGTCCGGCTCGTCCTGGGCAAGTTGGTCTACGATATTCGGAATAAGTCTGTAAGGATTTTTTGCCATAGTTTTGATTTTTTTTTCTCTGTGTTCGTTAATAAGGAAGCTTCCAAGATCAAATGAGATTCGAGTCACAGAAATTAATCCGGTCTGTCGAGGATTGAACAACTTAATATATAGATACTGCCAGAAACCCCACTTAAATCAGTGCCGCAGCTGAGAGTAGCTGCTCCATCAATTTCAGCTCAGGCATTGATTAGTCAGTACTTCTTTTCAGCTGATCCTTCGCGATTTTTGTATGTATAAATGTATCATTACTAAGAGCTGGAAAACAACATATCACCTCCGTTCAATGCAACATGGGAAAAAAGAAATTGTGACAAGATTTCATGGGGGACTTCTATCAATTTGTAGCGTATCAATTTAAGCTCAGCACGCCGAATTTAGGCATGTAGTGTGAGGATATTCGCACTGGAGCAAATCTCGACTCCTCGACGGAAATGAGGATTATGGCATTAGAAAAGCCAATGGATAATAGATCTATACATACCGTCTGTATTTTGCCAATCAAATCAAATTTTAGATATATTACAGCCTGTGTATAAGCGTGAGAAATTCTCAGGTGGTGTGATTCTCTACCAGAGTTTGTGACTTCCTCGACAGGTAGGACTCATATATATTGTGAAAAAATGAGATGTATCAGGATATATCAGAATACCTAGGTATTTATCTACTGCTTCCCATTAAGCAATCCCACAAGCCACTTCGAAACATTCTCCACCATCTGATTCGTGCACGTATGCCCCGTATTCTTCTGCACAAAATATTCGATATTGTTATACCCCTCTTCTAAAACCCTTTGCTTCACCCACTGCGCCGTAAAATTGTCCGGCACGAGTGGATCTAGCTTTCCATTCAAAATTAATGTTGGGATGTCTTTCGGGTAGGATTGTTCCACTACCTGGTCCAGTGCGGTAGTCAATTCAGCCACAGCCTTCGGCCAGCGCTGTCGTTGTTCGTCCGTCAGGACTGTGGACAGCTTATCGTATGAAATGGTGTGTACGAGATCAACGGGAACGCTGAACTCTCGCGCTGCGGCTTCAAGATCTACGCCCAGACGGGATAGCAGTAGAGAGGTGAGCTTTGGACAGCCGATGATTACTGCGACGCCGTGCAGTTTTCCTTTTTGGGCAACTGAGGAGGTCGCAACGCGCCAGGATGTGTGGCCACCGAGAGAGATGCCGGACATGAAGTTATAGAATTTATTGAATTCAGGCAGATATGTTGGAAGGTAGTCGATCAACAACTCGTAGTCGTGGGCGCTTCCGGAGATAATGCTGAGCATGTCTTGGCTTTACGGTTGTTAGAGATGATGCATAATTATATAGAGGTAGAAACATACGCATGCGATTCATTCCCTTCGGTCCATCCCATATTCGTCATGTCATTCAGCTGGCTTCTATATCAGCTACATTTCCTATAACCTAATCGAGATAACATAGATACCTTCCGCTCTCCATGATTTCTCGCATCAATGGTAACGACAATCAACCCCGCTCCCTTGGGCGTCGGATCACTTCGCACCTGATGCAATATTTCATGCGCCAGCGCTTCGCTATCCCGATACGATCGTGTTCTACCGTGCGCAATATACAGTACCGCTAAATCGGTCCACCCTTCTTGTCGGGCTTGGTCAAGGCCGTAGATGTATGTCTTCAAGCCGCCGATCTGGAGCTCGGTTTTGCTGGAGGAGGGCGTTGTGGGTTTGGGAACGAATTTTTGTTCCATTTTGTACTTTCTTGAAAGAATATTCTTCTGTCAGATGTATACCTGCTTCGTTCTGAATCCGACATGGATACTGCGAATGTGTAGATGGATGTTGTTGTTGATATGGTTCATGATGATTATTAAGAGAGGGACAAATGAAAAGAACTACTGCTGCGGGTCACCAACCACCCAATAAGCGTGCTCCATTGTCGAGATAGATGGCATCATTCCTGTTGACTATTTGCTCCGAAGATGTATGATCAAGTGCTTGCTTTAAGTCTACTGGTTATCCCAAATCTGGAATGGAGTTACAAATATTTAAGCCGGCTGCTACTACCACAGTCTGACCGTGCTTCTCTTCATTAAGTTGAAAGGCGCATTTTATCACGAATGTTTCATTTGACTTGTCATAGCTCTCAATGACCTCGGCTCCCAAAATTGATTTATATTTAATGACATTAACAGGAGATGGCTGTTATCCCCGATGGATAAATGATTCGCTAAGCTCTAAGCAGGTAGCACATACACCCTAACAAGAGCGCCATCCGTGAGGAAACTATTCTCGCCACCAATCCAACTCCGAAGCAACCCATATATCTCGCCGTACTACCCAGCTTTCCAAGCTGCATGGTTAACAGCCTTGAAGCCTTGGAAGGGAATAAGCACGCTTATTAATGCATCGCGCCACCCAGCAAGCCAATCCACTGCTAACCTTCGGTTTCCGAGATGGATGGCATCCCCGGCCCGAATCGACAGGATTCAGCAATTTGGCCCCCTCTTTTCCTCCATATCGAATCAGGTGCTTATTATGGTTGATATATCAGATGTTCTAAAATGCGGGGACGAACGAAATGATTTATGCTTATCTATATCTATCTAGGTACCCTCCAACTTGGCTGACCGATCCTCGTTGTGGATAACTGTGAATGCGTACTGTGGTATATAAGGCGGGTTGAATCCTCGTCGCTGAACCGTACGGTTACTCTTCAACTGCCTAGGTACTGTCCCATTTATCAAAACAGTACTGAATTTCAAACCGACCTACTCTGCATCAGATTCGACTACTTCCAATATTCGTCACTCAACATCGACATCGGCTAGCGCCAAGGTCCTCGAATATACTCAGGTTATTATCTTCTCCGAAACTATCCAGTTCCTAGGGTGATAAAGCTATCAAAATGGAATTTGTTCCAGCTCGAAGACCACCTCGTCCGTCAAATATGCTATTGGCGATGAGCTTCTTGCTCCCGGCCATTCTGTGGATTTGCATTTACCTTTGTTTCATGTGACCGACAAAGCATACGCGAGTGAATGTGAATACGACCTCGATGTTATCTATGTTATTACAATATTTGTCGAGACTTATAATCTTCAGATGATTCTGCGCTATACTATGCGAGACTATGCGAGAGGATTATTGAACTGGAATACAATTCACAACATTCTCTTGAGAAATCTCTTGAGAAAGACGACCCCCTACCTACGATGCAAACTCCCACGGATCGATCCGATAAAAGATCAAGCACCGAATCTCTACACGATGGACACGCAAACGAGCTATGTTGCGGGGACACAGTTATTTAAGTGGATTGTCGCGAGGAATATAAAGAGAATACTTGATGCTCTGAGAGAAAGACTTGGAAGAGAATTTCAAAGCACTGAAAGCGATATCCTTGTTGTATCAACACTGTGATATGAACAGAAATTTCACGACTATCTGCGTGTCTTAAAACTCGGTCTAAGACGAGTCCGTAAACCCGGCGGCTGCAGCGCATGGTTTCTTATTTACTACACCTCAATGAAGATTCGAATCTAAAGCAGGATCTAATATGCGTGCAGGCAGAATAATTGGAAAGATTGGACCTCATCATCTTGTATATGTTGTAGGAGAGCGGAAGGGCATGAATTTAATGGTTTCATGTTTTTGATTGTCTCTATATACATGATTCGTCTCTAAGACATGGTTATTGATAACACGTATATTATTTCGCATACAGTTTATATGAACGCAGGCAGACTATATGATAGTAATGTTCGCTGTCATGCATTGGATGATTTTGTGAACATGAAGGGCAATGAAATCTGTGAATCTGTCTATGAATGCCAGATTCACAGATTTCAACCTGGAGTATTGCAGGCTTGGCAGCTGGCAAAACTGGAGGACTGAATTTTGATGGGAGTGGAGGATTAGCTGGTGCAGTTGAGAAACGATCCATATCCATTATTGAAACCTGCCTTTTCTTGAATGCTGCAGGAGCGTAGGGCTTTGTCGATGGAGCCCCGTTGGATGTAAGTTTGGTCGATGAAGCCTTGTTGGATGTAGGCTTGGGGACGGCCATTCTTTTATTTTCATTATCCTCTGAGCCACCTGTTTCAGATTCTTGGTCCTCATAATCGGGCGTTCCTCCATCCTTTTGGTAGTCGAGGATTGTCGCTGCTTCCATGCGTAGGACGAAGGCCTGTCTTACGTATTCGATACATGAGTCGATCGCCCACTTGCGATGTCCTGTGGCATTCCATAGACAGAGAGCTCATCGACAGCAAGATGGAGCTCACCCCCCAAACTTTCTCTGCAGAACAGATAGATGATGCAGAGCTTCCTTCCAGCGGGCTCACTAAGGCCCGAGCAGAAAGCAGGATCAGAAGTTATGAGGAAGAATAGAGCCTTTCCTGATCTCCCTGTCGTAGGTTATTAGCATTTTTGAAGGCAATAGGATCAAAGATGTACCTTGAACCGATTCTAGGTTGTGTGGCGAATCTCGTATCCTGTGAATGTGCTCAGGCCAAAATGGTGCTATTGAGTAGCGGTCAACGAGAAAAATAAGCATGGAGGGGAAAACAGAGACAGCTTTTCCAAGGCAGGATGTTGTGCTCCACAATACACCCGGAGTAGAGAATGTATTTTTGGTAGACTTTGATCAAGTCATAATGTTCCCAGCTCCAGAGACGGTGAAAGCCGTCGTAAGTAGTTCTTTCTTTTAATATATAACTATGTTGCAATTCGAACGATGAGTTCAAGGTTTGTGATGATTGCCCTGAACAACCTCCTAACCTTGTTTCAAAAGCAATACCTATCAATCCGGAAATAATTATTCTGGCAGGATTTCGGTATCGAAGCCTGCCATATAGTTTGACTAGCGAAAGGTTGGTTGTCGCGATTGTACCTTGCTTTGCTGCCTTCTTCCTTCCATTACATACGGGTGCACATTGGAACCATGCATTTCCATACCATCACAAGTCCCTTGTGCATTCTGTTGATGTACAACTTGAAATTAGACTTGGAGGAGCAACGTTTTGTGCATCCTTTCTCGGTACACGGATGGTTCCTTTCTTTCAAATGCACTTGTTTCGCATGTTCTTGAGCAGTCAAAGTCGAGGCTCTCACCCTCGGCGGTCTCTGGTTTGGGGGCAGTAATGAGGCCGAAGTTTCGGTTGTACATGGTTTTCTTGAGTTTGGAGTAGTTGCACTTGATTGTAGTGTTGAGGGCAATGGGGATGTTCTTGCCGATAGGTTCACCGTCGATTTCAGACACTAGTGTACGTCGTGTCATAAGGTGGGCGAGAACAGGACTCGGACATGAAGATAATCGCTGCTAATATATCAGGTCGTAAAGCTATATTGCTCCTGAGCCAAAGACTGGGCTTACTATTGTTAGCTTTCGAAATTTACCCTGTATAATACAGATTGCACATACTCACAATATCATCTCGAATCCAACGTTGTGAAAAACGCTTTTCATTCATTCGTCAGAAACAACGTAAAAGTAGACACAGAAGAATAAAGAAGCCCTGCAAGAACGTCAACATGACTAAGACGTGACTGCTCGGGCCCAAAATTCTTAAGCTTGAGCAGATCCCAAGAAAGTCTCTCGTTGAAGTTTCTCCTGCAAAACCCTCACACGGAAGTGCTGAATCGGATACAGAAGTCGTCCGAAATGCTCACAAGTCGCCACAGAGCTCACCATCGTCCGTAGGCTCCTGACCCTCAGCCACGAACATGGTAGGAAAAGCGGGTTTGTGGAAATAGTTCTAAGAATCCTTCTAGTCATACCTGGTGATCGTATCTGCATAAATGTGCGTTGTCGTCGTTCGTTGACGACAATATATCTTCAGAGAAGTAGCCGATAGTGTCGTTGGATGCATTTATCTTGAGAGATCATCCTCATTTGGCCGACGCTACATTCATGTGTCTGGACAAGCTCTGTACCGACCAACAACAGCATATTCTTGTGAGAAGAAAGTGAACAAAATTCGAATACATCAAGGGAAAGCACAATGAACTAACGGTCCAAAAGAAATCATCATGTCGGCGTCCCTAGCCCCCAAGTGCAACGCAATCAAAGAGTGAGTCAAGACTCATATGGTATGCCGTGATACCAAAGGCCCCTTTGCCGACGATATCACATAATAATCCAGACAATCAACTAATTGAGGACCACAACCAGAGCCCGTCAGGATGTGTCTTCTCAAATTTTGAGTCACACAATGCTTCGATTCCTGCAATCTACGACCACGGCGTACTCCTCGTCAGTCCTCGCAACGAGAACAACGTACGGCGGTTGACAGCTTGTGTATGCATGACTGAGATGAATGTCATCCGTGAGGAAGTGTCTTTCACAGACTGCGCGTGGACACGATGATACCATGCATTGAAGCAGGCACCCCGGCGCTTTTCTACATGGTTCATATTTTTTGTATGATTGCCTCCATTCAGGAGACTCCAGTCGCTTATCTCAATAGTCGCACACAAATTCAATCAAATACACAAGAAGCTGGAACTCCGTTAGCATTGGTGGACTGCTGCTACTGCCAGGAAAAGTCATACCTTTTCAACATTGCCTGCCCTGAACGGCTCTGCTCTGGATATGTTGGCTGGTCGCTTTTTTGCATTGGCATCCTCGATTTGTGTAAGGCAACGTTGGCCCACCAGCTTCTCTTCCCAAGAAGGATATCGTATGATCCTCGCCCAAAGTCGTTATCCGACATCAACTCCTTCCAGATTCCACAGGCGAAGACCACCGTGAATGGAGAATGTATTGTTCGTCAATTATAATAATGGCCAAGTACCGCTCAGCTTATCTGGTGAAAGGACGGGGGCTTGAAGATGGAAACGAAAGCGTAAGCGATGGGAAGGACGACGATCGAAACTGGATGCGATATTGAACTAGAAGATCAGAATTGGTTAGTATAGAGCCTGTCAACAACGACAGGAAAATAATGCAGTAATCGGGATGATTAGTGCGTTGGGATGCAGGAAGGACTTAAATTGATACGCGATGGGTCATAACCTATCAAAATGTGTAGATTGGGTACTCACTTGATGGACCATGTCAGGCGACGATAGATAGTTCAAAAAAGAGTTCTCTTTGTTTCTCTTGCTGATTTTCAGAGACAAAACCATTGCCACGGCAAACATATGGCTCACCATGACTGCACTCATGCCAGTGTTGTCAAACTTGGGAGAAATGGGGGGAATACCATTTCTATCAAGTGTCAGTCAGGAACAGCTCATAAGCTGAGGAGATCTTCTGTTCCGGTTTCCAGGATCACCGCTTGTTCTCCAGGAAAGCATATCTCTGTAATACGGGTTAGTATAGAGTTGAATAAACCTTTGAAGGGATGAGCACGTCGCCGAATTTGTCTGCAGTAAGTCATACCTGCTGATATCACCAGAACCACAACACCAAAGTATGTCTGTTTGGCTTCCTCGGAGCCATAGTGGTTTCCCGATGGTACGATCTGTCCGTCGTTTCTGCGAAGACAAGACTTCGAGAGTCAAATTCTTCAACCCACCGAAACTGTGAATGAGTTTGATCAAGGACTGTGAGAAATCAGGAAACGGGAAACAATTCTTACACTGCAGAATCTCCTGTATACGGTCCACAACTTGCTTGTAGTGACCGAGACCAGCCTGCTTCTCAAGGAATTTTTCTTCGAGCTTCAAGAAAATGCCTTTATTTCCAGACGGATAGCTGTAGGTTTCAATGTCAGAAGAACCTTATCACCGTCAGAGGCTTCGTCGTGCGGAACTCCGTCTTGCTTGCTACCTGAAGACTCATCATCACCGTCCTCCCTCGAAGAGGTCTTTGGCAAGAGACAACTTCCGTGGCGATGATTTAAAATGCAAATAATTTGGTCAAGGAACTCAAGTTGTCCATCATATCTATCCTTTGAGGGGCGCCATTCGCGAATGGCATTGATGAAGATCCGTTGCGAATGAAGGCAACAGACATGGGATCGATGCCAGAGTTGTTCCAAGCACGTACTTCAGCTTCTTCATCTGCCGCAGATGAAGTAAACTTCTTGCTCCAGCCTTGGACGACGCCACCAAGTTCAACTGACGTAGGGAGTAGATGAGGTGCTCCCCAATGGCAAACAACCTCAAAACTGGGCTGGAGATGTTGAAAATTGAAAGAAGTCGGACGAGCATGTTTGTTTTGGACTCGAAATGTGCCCAGGCCTGGGTCTCGAAATCGAAAATGAGGTTTTGCTCGACTTCCAAGTGCGGAGAGCACTTCGCCTGTAGTTCCTTTCTCGTCAGACGGCGAGTTACACTGGTCTCTCGCAATTCATTTTCCGTGTCGATCACCGCAATTTGAATGACTGCATGTTTGCATCTCCGACATGTTATTGGGGCCATGCTTTGACAAAAGCGACTACCAGACAAAATGGAAACTCGACGTCATTCACAGACACCAATCATAGTGTTTGCTGGTGAGTGGTATGCATCGACCGAATCCATAGTCTCACGAAGAACGTAAAGCAAGCGTTATTCCGCCTGAGACACATGAAATGAAACGCTCAACCTGGCGAGGGAAAGAGTCAATCTTGAAGAATGAGACGCAAATCATGAAGTTTGCCGGTGATTTGACGAAGTCCAAACAAGACCGTAATGAGCCCTTCATCGTAACAGCTCGTCATGACACACAAATTGTAGGATTTTGCTGATAATTGAAGAACCCCGCAAAAAAGCGAAGGAATCCAAGTGCAGCAATTGGTCAAGACAAAAGAGATATAGTCATGTTGCGAATACAGCGCGACGTGGTGAAACCTTCGCTTTGATGATCCCCGAGGAGGATCTCCCTTATTAACATGAGTGCATCCAAAAGGATGCCCATCACTCGGGTTTAGCTTTTTGTTGGTCATTCCAGCCACGATGACACGATTGTAAAGGTATAGGGATTTTTCCAAGTCCTTGTTGAACTTGCCATCGAAATTACTCAACAGTCTTCGCTTCGAGGAAACACCCGTGTGCAACCATGGACGACAGGCTGACATCCGAGACTAGAATTGACAACTTTGTGATGTACCAGTGTCTCTTCACTGTTGGGCACGTCGCACCATAGTTTCTAGCATATTAATGTTAGTATTTTTTTTTTTTTTTGAAGTGAGGAGAAATTAAGAAGAAAGGTGAAGCTTACTTACCTGAGTTGCATGGACATACTCATACGCAGGAATGCCTTCAATTGCTGCGCGTAGAGGATCAAGATCTGATATCTCAATCTTTCTGATCTGATATCTTGATCTCTGTGATAAGTTCACATAGGAGAGTTTGATGTATCTTCTGTCAACATGACATTCTGGATACATTCTAGAGACAGTTCTAATAGTCCTCTCACAGCTTGTCGTGAGTCTCTCGGATTCCGCATTAAATAATCGAATGATTTGATAAGATTCATCATTCAAGTTTCAGTATCGGATTTCTGTCGGAAATCGATAGATCAGACACATAACTAAGTCAAGCACGCCGACTCTATACTCTACTTAGCGAAATTCAGAATCAGCGGTGTTGGGGATCTGACTTACCTCTCCTGAGAAGATCAGTGAGACACTTGAGCATTCGTCAACGTCCGCCACATTCGCAATTTTGACTTGAGTGGAAAGTGGACGCAACTATGAGCCTGATAACCAGCAGGCTAATTGTGTCTGATGCACTCTAGGCAGCCGCCTAGGATTCATGTAGATGGTGTGGCGGTTAGTGAATACATTATATATTCAGTCGGCAACTTAATGCTAAATGTCGCGATGATGGGGTGATGGATAGTTTCCATCTGGGATACCTTTTGTATCAGGTCCACATATTCGACGGGTCACACCTGAGGGTGCCGTTGAGGCCGTTCGACTTTTTGAACGGGCCGTAGCTCAAGTGTGAATTCAGTCTGCCCATTATTGATACCTTATGTATCGAGCATAGCACAACAACAGTATAAGTAAAGCATTCGGTAAGATAAATCTCGACGTTCTCGGCCAACATTGTTTTCCGATAGCGATAACACCAACGCTATTGACAGGTCTTTCTGTGTTTGGCATATTCCGAAGAATCTTTTTGGAGAACATCTTTTCGAGGTGCCGTCGTGTGGAGGCATGGTGAATGCTATCTCATGTTCGTACTAACTGGGGACACAGATGGGGTTGTCAAGGACCTCAGCTATCGATAACTCATTGGTTATCTTCATTCATCACTGGTCGATCTCCATGAGTATTCCCGGTATATATAACCCACCATCAAAATTGGACCACCACATGTATTGGACTCGTTGCGGCGTGGCACATTGAGCCTGGGCTTGTGCTTGCTCAGAATGTTCTATAGTCGGATTCGAGGCGGATGGGACTTGTTCTGTGCGTCACGGAGTCTCCGAACGACATCAAGATAAATGCTGAACTTAGCAGAACCTGCTGTTGTTTCTCCTGTCGTTCTGGAAAAGTCGAATGGTAAACGAACGGTTGACGGCGGCGGCGGTATCGTTCGGTTCATTGAAGGTCCGCAGAAGGGTCAGAGGCATCTGCTCTGAGGTCCATGAGGTTCCAACTTCCGCCCTATGGCGAGTTAGCATTTGGAACGCGAACCTGCTGGCGTTGTTGGAGGGACACTTACAAAAAAGCAATGATGAGCGTGTCAATCAGCTCGTATGATGCAAACATCTGCCTCGGTTCTCTTGTCAAAAACGATGTTGCGGTGCGCTGTAAGAGGAGTCACTCGTCAGATCCAAGATGACTTTCCGGTTCCGCCAGAAGTACTTACACCTCATGGATCTCGTTTCAGTGATTCACTTTGCGGAAGACAACGAGTTTCGTACTACGTACGAGGTCATGAGAAGATTGTTGCTTCGAAGATCTGTTTCAGAATGCGGTCACTTTCGGCTTCTCATGAGAAAGTCTGCCCTTGGACGGCAGTAAATGAAAAACTGCTTAGGTTTTCGCCATGCATCCAGAACATCGTTGAAACCCCGAAATTTGTCTTTTCTTCTGCCGGCGAAGTCTGTTCGATGATACTCCGAGACCACGATTTAGTGTCGAGGTTGCCATTGAAATAATGAAAGGACAGCCGACGCAACCAACATCGAGCCCAGCTCGCTTTGGCTGGGCTCCTGATTCAGGACAGGTTTTGCCGACGAGTTGGAATGGACGGCACAGTGGTTTGTTCTCCTGCAGCGGTGGGAAACTGATCGCGAGGCGACATATTATCAAAGAAGTGTAAGGGAAGTCAGCCCAGCTCCATGGAGCTCATGTCGTTTCAGTCCAGTTGCTGTCCATGAAAAGATTGTGTGGATGTTATCTACCAACAATAGGATACATTATCTTCCCAAAACAATCGAAGCTAACCAAGGATGGCAGGGAATCGAAAGTACACTTGAGAGGACAGTGACTTAGACCTTCATTGGTGCAGATTCGAAGCACAGCCGACATTGAGCCCAGCTCGCTTCGGCTGGCTGGGCTTCAAGTTCAAGAAGCTCACCGTCACAATGTGGTATATGTATTGTTGGCCTTCCAAAGAAAGATGATCGTAAGTAATGGTACCGAAGAGATTCCTCGATTTTGCGATCTTTCTGTTTTAGGCCACGATTGAAGCAGCCCAGACAATATGAGCCCAGCACTGGGAGTAGGTTGGGTTAGGCTGGCTGCAATGAACTGGTTAAGTTGGACAATTGGTGCGATAAAGCGCAACGTGTTTCGGGTGCACCTTAATTTTTTTTTTTTTTTCCCTAAGCCGCTGATAGGACGCAGATTCTCAAAGAGGAGTCCATGGTGGTTCTTGAACAGATTCTCTGCTGAGCGATTGAAGCAGCCCAGGAACATGTGAGCCCAGCTCGCTTAGACGAGCTGGGCTCATTGTGCAAATGCTCAAAGTAAATAAAGCGGGCACGCAACATTGAGCTCAGCTCGCTTCAACGAGCTGGGCTCACTGTACCAAATGGTAAGAGCAGAAACACCATGACTCTGGACCAATGCCTCAGAAATATGTCGGCTAAATACTCTTAAGTGGAGCATATTTTGCGAGGAAGATTGCTTGCGAGTCGTATTTTCCGCCACAAACAATGAGAGACGAGATTTGTCAAGTCTGTTGTTCCTGTCGTGAATGGAGGGCAGGAAGTCACGCTCGAAATCTGTCATTTGCTCGGTTGTTGATCACCCATCATTGTATGAGGCCACGTCAGTGCCCGTGGCCCCTAAGTGTAACGAAATGAGAGCGGTTCGCTCTGGCGATGAGCTGTGTATTTAATGTGTCGATACGACTGCAGGGTCTCAAGCGGAGGATGATAGTAAATCAGACATGAAGGTCGAATGAAGGCAATCCCTGATCTTTGAATTCTTTGACATTCTTGCGATGACATGCACATGCCTGAATTCTCAGCATTTTCATAATTGGTGACATGAACGAGCCACAATCGAAAGCGATGATATTGCTGTCAAACATGCTTTTCTCCGTATAGCACGTCGAGACATCTCTCGTAAGGTCGTACTGAAGTGTCGTGGCTATCACAGAGATCCAGTCTGGTAAATCATTGCAAGATTAGTCACTGCATTACATGAGAATGTCGTGAAAATTGATTTACCCTTTATTCGACCATGTTGCTGTTACAACCTTGTGTTGACAGTTGTTCTGTGGACAGTCGTGCCGATTCGTCTCCATTCCCGGTGATCAACAAAATCGCTAGGGGTGGACTTTGATCAGAGGATATCTATGCACGTTAGTCGGTGAATGTGTGAAGTGGCAAAGGGACTAGACTTACTCCATGGATCTTCCATCTCAACGAATTATGGTTGAATGCTACCGCATCGACCAAAAGATTTCGAGGAGTTGATCAGCCGTATAGAGGGCGGTTGACCATGCAGCACATGCGATGGAGGCATATCAAAGCCACCACAACATGTCGTCGGATATGTCGCCTTTGGATCTGAAGCCAAGGCATTTGACAGTGCATGGCACGAGTCCAGCTTGATTTCGAGTGGCAAGCAACCCAACATCGCAGGCCTCGACAAGTCGAAAGATACATGACTGGCAAAACGTGAAAAAAAAAAAAAAAAAAAATAGAAACGAAGACAAAATTGGTAGAAGGCACATGTACCTGTTATTTTTCCATTTTCTGCAGCCGGGCCCTCTGAAGCGATGTGAGCCCAGCTGCAGATGTCCACGAGGGACAGGATACATGACTGGGCAAATATCAGATACTAAATAAAATCAAAATCTAGACAGCACACTGTCCAATTCGGTCATTACTGCCTTCCCAGACACAGAACAATGCGAGTGAGCGATGTGAGCCCGACCTCAAACACAAAACATCGAGCTTGCTGGTGACTTGAAGATCACTGCTACAACAAAAAAGTGAGCTCACACAATAGAATCCAGGCAATCTGGAAAGACAAAAGCACCGTATCCGAAGTTTTGGTGTACGCTGCAATGGTTTGGCAGCTCACATACAGAAATCATAGAGTTTGCTGGTGATTGAAAAGATGAGATACATGTTCCAAAATACATGGCTTTTAGAAATAAGTAATATATATTCAAAGAAACAAGACCGGGAAGACATTGGTGGTACATGACTTAAGTTCGGAGACGAGAAAGGGCTGTTTTTTAACGACTCACCCTGAGTGAAAAGAGAGAATCGAAGTCAAATAAGAAAAAGAAAGGAATGAGGCCAAAGCAAGTAAGATGTTGAAGTCAAAGTAAGAAGACCTGAAAAGGAAAGACGGAGTCAAGGCCTGGATAGGGGCTTGAGATTGTTGGAGTATGAAGAGGAAAGAAATCGAGGTCGAGGAACGGGGAAGGAAGGACTTATTTATATTCGGGAAGAGACCTCGAGGATGGGTGGTTCCTCATGTGGAAGCACCTTGAATTCAACCTTTCATTTGCCAGCTATCAAACAGAATCTTCACGGGGCGCAATCTGTTGAGGGAATTGTGGATAATGAATGACGTTTTCTTCAAACAGGGAACAAAAGGCGTGTTTGACATGACTGCCGGTGAGAGTCCCTGACTATCAAACACAAAGCTGAAGATTGCCTATTTGGGACATGCGGTCAAAAACAGAAGGGAAACCCCTAAGCTCATATCCCCAACCATTTTCGCGGCCCTACAGAATCACAGCACACAATAGGGCGCTTTCAGTGCAGTCAATACACAGCCTGGAACAATCAATGAACCGCTTGTCGAAAGATCTAGATATTCTTAGTAACACAGACAAAGGATCTTGATGTGAAAGAAGCTACTCAGGTACTGAAACCTGCACGGGAAACCCTGTTCACATTTAGCTCATCATGACTCAGATCTTTACATTTGCCTGGTACAATGCTTGCAGAAAGGGATTACACTTTCCACTGTTACATCTGGCCCAAGCGTCGGGCATTGCTGTTTGATATTGCCACAACCAGGGAAATTGCTATCCAATATCAAACTATAGTTCTCATCAGATTGACACAGGCAGTTGAGGTCACGGATAGTCAAGTCTCCAACCCGGTGTATTGGTAGCACTTAACAACACCGGTTAACCTGAAAGAGTATCTCTTTGACTCAGACTTCATGTTGCTTGATGATATTACCAGTTCTTACATATCGAAAGCAGTTGCCTATAGAAAGACAGGCATAATCAATTTTGCACAAACATATATATGATTACAAATTAAATATTAACATTCTTTATCAGACGATGGAGAACGTTGGTGAAACCCGTCAGTAACTGCCTATCCAGGTACCGACAAACTCCTTAATCCCAACTTCTCAAAGCTTCGCTTGACGGCCACCGCCGAAATCCGAATCTATTTTTTCAGCAAACAAGGCAACAGCATGTTCAGCCATACCCCTAGTCCCCGAATTAGAGATATCCCTTGAGGAATCCATTGTTGTGTTACATACCACGACGATTGATATCCTGCACCACCAGCACCGTAGTTATGGACCAACCATGTCCCTTTTCGATCCTCGATATCGACTTTTGCCCCTCCATCTCGGCTTGCTAAGAAAAATTATTACAGTCAGCTCCGTCAAATCATAATCATGCATGAATCTGTCAGCAGCGAGATAGACTTACGCCTCAATCCAATATTATGCCGCACTACCTGCAAATCGTCCGGCTTGCCCAATTCAGGGGCTAATTGACAAGCTCTTTGCTTGATTCTTTCGACGCGCGACTCGTCAAAGGAGCCATCCCAGTCGTTGTCTAGACGTACGCCGCCAATGATGACACCCCCGCCTAGAGGTCGGGGAAAGACGTGAGAGAATTCTCCGGGTGGGAAGATAGAGGGTTGAGTCCAGACGGACATTCTGGGTAGGGGTTTCTTGGGCTCTGATATCAGGATTGTTTGGCCCTGTTGATGGTTAATGTCGATCGTAGCACGTAGTAGGTGGAAGGACTCTCTTACCTTGGTAGGATGGACCTTTGTATCTTCCACACCACCAAGATGTCTCGCACCCAGTCCAGTACAATTGAATATGGCATCCGTATTCGGAAAATCAGACCGCAAAGAATCAACATGATCATAAGAGCGCCTGACGACTTTTACTCCTCTTTGAAGCAAGCTCGCAAACAACCTATCCAAGTCAGCCTCCCCCTCTCCCTATCACAAGTATCAGAAACCAGAAAATGACAAACCAATTACAGTAAATAACCGGATTAAATATAAACGTCACCAAATCCACCCCCCAACCCGCTCCCTCCGGCAATTCATTCTTGGGCACATCCACAATGCCACCGACCAACTCCCCAAACCAGAGCCCTTCTCTTCGCCTATCGTCCTCGGGACCATACACCAGTCTCAAGGGGAACCGCTTGACACCACTTTCGGGTGCTTCTTTCTCGATTTGCAAGAAGCGCTCAAAAGCGACTTTATCGTATTGGCCGTACTGGTTGAGCTCCGGCTCAAAGGAGCGCCAGTTGGCGCCTGCTTGCGGAGAGCAGTATTCGGTTTGGTTGATGTCACCGGGAAGATGTTTGGCGACAATGGTGAGATTGATTTTGATGGGAGGGAATTTGGCGAGAATGCTATGTGCGGTAGTCAGGCCTGCGACGCCGGCGCCGAGGACGATAATGTTGAGTTCGGATGACATATCAGTTGGTTGATGAGTCTGGTGTATAGGGGTGTGTGTAAAGACTACAACGGCTTGACCTGGAAATAGGTTATTTATAAGATTGAGTCTATTCCGAAGTAACGTGGGACTCCGTGAATTGTTGGTATTCCGTCGCTAATTACTCCATTAGCTTCGCTAAAATCGGGTACTTTGAAGTGAGTCATAATCTCACCTCCGCTCCTGCGGGTATTAGCAATGCTACCTCAGTCCGACATCGAACTGGGAAGTTATAGACTCCAAATACGAGTCAATGGATAGAATATGTCCGATACTTGAGGTTGTAAGAACTTGCTGAGAACTGGTCGACGTTATCGCTGCTATCGGACCATCCGATCCGAAGCCGGAGTAAACACCTGATTGGCTGAACAGCTCTATAAAGAGGGCATCAGCAATGACAACGCACTCTACTGGAAATGTATATGCAGGAAACAAATGTTATTTCTATAGCATTGTAAGCGATACGTAGTGAAGAGGATAGCAAAGGAGGACAGGAGCAAAAAAGATGTTACGTAGACTAAAGTTGTGAAGGTTTTTGATAAAGATTTGGATTGAAAGTATGACCATAACATTGTGTTAGATAAAAAGATGGATTAACCCTGGTTCAACCCCTCCTCTACAGCCTTGATCTGTAACGCTAACAACTTGGAGTAGTATCGACCTAGGGCCAGATTACCGCCCATATACCAGAATCCAGGGTGTCCACTTGGTCTCCAGATTGATCTGAATTCTCCTTCATCATCAAACCCCCACACGGAACCCAAACGATCCGCAACGGCGTCACCGAAGATATTCCTCGCTTCGGTACGCATATTCTGGTATCCAGTTGCAAAGATAATCTCATCAGCTTCAAGCGTCGAGCCATCCGCAAATTCAATTCCGTGAGGCAGGATTTGCGAAATCTCCTGCCCTTGCTTGATCTTGATCTTGCCGTCGATGATCAACTGGCTAGCCCCGACATCAATATAGTAGCCTCCTCCTCGTTGATAATACTTCATAAAGATACCGCCCGCATCTGGGCCACGGTCAACTTTGAATCCAGCTTTCTCAAGTCCTTCGTGTAGTCCTGCGTCCACTTGCTTCGCGACTAGATCCGTGACTTGTATTTGAATGTTCTTGAACACTTCCGCCGGAAAACTTTGAATGAATAAATCGGCGTCCGCGAGGGCCGGACCGTCTTCATCAAACAGTCCCTTGACATAGACACTCGTTATGGCGTTTGATGAGACCACGAGAGTTGAGCTGCGTTGCACCATAGTCACGTCATACCCCTTTTCGTAAAAGTCCTGTGCAATGTCATGGCCCGAGTTGCAGCAGCCAACCACAACAGCTCGTTTTGTGGTTTTTTCAGGCAGCGAGAGAGCGCCGCTGAATTCAGAGCTGTGACATAGCCGGTCTCCAGCAAATAGATTCATGCCCTTGATTTCCGGGAAATGCTTCTTACCGGAGTGACCCGTTGCGAGAATGACATGGTGTGGGTTGAAAGTGCGCGTTTCTTTTCTCCCGTCTTCTTTTTGTCGCTCTACCGTAATCGTCCATGTTTTCCTACTATCGTCCCAGGACGAGGACGTTAAATTCGTTCTTGTCCATACATTCAGTTCCAGAAACGATGCATAGGACTCCAACCAATCCCCTAGTTTGTCTTTTGGAGTGAAGATGGGCCACGTTGGCGGGAAAGGCATGTAAGGTAAATGATCCATCCAGACAGGATCATGGAGGACAAGATGGCGGTATCTGTTTCGCCAGTTGTCGCCAATACGCTCCTCGCGGTCGATGAGGAGGGTCTCGACGCCGAGCACTTTGAGAGATGCGGCAACGCTGAGGCCTCCTTGACCGGCACCTATTCTCGTCAATTTCAAATTCCTGGTAACTGCGAGGTATACATACCGACGATGACGACCTGTGGCTGCGTATTCTCAAAGTTTAGTTCTGCGGCACGCCTTTCTTTCCAATTCTGTCGATTCGGATCACCGCCGTGTTCTACGCCTTTGGGTCTGAAGCGATTGATTCGTCGTTCATGACCTGTCAGTTCGAGTAGTGTTGTCGATAACATGAAAAACTTCCATTGTCCAGGAGAACTGGACTCTGCGGCTGCGCGGGCCACGCCCTCGCCCGATCCGACATCACTGGTGAACTTGACAAAGAACTCCACGCCGTTCGCTTTTCCAAGACCGCCATCAATCGGCCCAAAATGAGGCATCCGGAACGCTGTCGAGGTGTCAATCTCGACTTTTGTGAGTCGTATACCATTTGTAGTCAGAAATTGAGTGATTTTTTCCTGCCCTGCCAGCGTGTGAAAGTCCCACGAGAGTGAGAGGTGATCACGCCAATAGCCATTTTGTAAGAACAATTTCGAAATCGCGGCAGGATCTTTGTTATTTAGACCGTCATTGAAGTCTGTGATGAGCTTTGAGGCAATTTCTGCTGCCGTTGGGAATGAGGATGGGTCTGGTGAGGCTGTGGATGGGAACTTTCCGATAGGGATATTGACAGAGCCCGGCTCAATGCGGTCTTGGGAGAGCGCAGCCATTGTATTCTGTATTCTACGGGAGTTGTATTAGAACAAAAGGATATTATGGTGGAGGTTAGGAGACCAAGAGGAGAAGATTGAACGTTTGAAGTTGTCAAGAAGAGGAGATACAAAGCGGGGGATGCGTGCTACCCCAGATCTGCAGGCCCCACGCGCTGCCTCTTTCTACTAGTAATATGTCCGTGGATTGTACACCGTGATGCTTCAACAGCAATACCCCTGCTTCAACCGACTAACCAGTCAAAAATACCAACCTTCCTCATCCCAGGCTCTTCTCTGCCGACCAAGGCACCTAGGTAGGCGTTCTATTGCATTATTTATTCAGCGCACAATTCAATTCAGGCGTACGTTGGATAAACATTTCATGTACCTTGGCAAAACTTTGTCGATGTGCGGCTTTCGGGTGCGCCCGTATAGCTATACCGATCCTCGCAAACCATCTCTTTCTACGAACGACGCATGGCAATGCAACCGTTGCTGCGCATGGCGTTTCTGCTTCGAGATATTGCGTTTGGAAGACAACATCTGGTACGGGGTCAAATTCCCTGAATAGATATTCTCGTTAGCAAGGAAACATACCAAAGACCGCCCACTCGTCGAATATGTGCGAACACTTTCTCTGGGACTAATGCCCTCACAGCGGCCAGGACAGAAGGGGCCTGCGCTAAGATAGCTACTCGTTTATACCGGATTCCCATGCTATAATTGGCTGGCAAATCTCAAGATAAGTGATAGACGTAGGAAAAGCGTACGGCCATTGAGAAAATCTATATACCTATTTCATTTCAGGTCATGCAACGGATTGACAAGATTAAACCGACATTCTCACTTTCAACAGATCCTTCGCGAGAATATCTTCCTTCCTGCTAATCAACTCTTCCACATCCCAAGTCGCAGACACATATCGTCCGGCCAGCCACTCCAGTCTCTCCTTCGTCAAAGCCACCAGGGTATCAGCACATAATTGCGGCGTCTCTGTTAGAGCCGGTTGCCGTTCCAACGGAAGTCTTCTCCCCATGTCCGTCAAGACACCCCCAGGGTGGATAGCAAACGTCAAGACGCCATCGGGACCATGGTCAACATCCAGAAACTCCGTAAACCGTAGGAGCGCCAGTTTGCTGGTTTGATATGCCGAGGCGCCCGGTGATCGCAGATGCGCGGCGATGCTGCTCAGGTTGACAATAATCTTTTGACCTCCACGCTCTAATATCTGCGGTAAAAAAGCGCGCGTCACAAGATATGGACCCTTGACATTCACATTCCAGCTCTTCCACCATTCCGTCGGGTCACTTTCCATAATCTTTGCTCTTATTTCGAGATATCCAGCGTTATTGATAAGAATGTCCACGCGCGGGAAGGCCTCGGCAATTGATGCGGCGGCTTCAGCCACGCTCACTTCGTCAGTCACATCCAAACTAACTGCTTTCACTATAGGGGCAGGCTTTCCTGCACTCAGCGCTGCTTGTTCTATGAGAGGGATTAAATTTGAAAGATCCGAGCGAGCGCCGATACCGATTCCCGCGCAACCTGCTCGCGCATATGATAATGCTGTCTCGCGTCCAATCCCCTTGGAGGCTCCGGTGATGAAAACGTATCTGTGGCCTAGGTCTTGCTGCGATGGATCGATGGCGGGATATGTGTCGGTATGAGTCACCGAGGTGAAGTAGAAACCTGGGCCGTGTTTAGCACGTTCATAACAGATAAAAGACAATGAGGCATAGAGCATGTTTACCAGTATCAATCGATTCCGTCATTGTGAAGAATTAGCTAGTCTGTCTTATGTTTTGATACTCCAATATAGGGCGATAAATCTGTTGTGGGAGTTGTAGGAAAGAAAGATATTCTTGCGGGACGATTATTAATTATAAGCATAGACAACTAACGAATCTTCGACCCACTTAAGAAGTACACAAGAGTCTCCGAGCTCGCAGGGCTTCTCCCATACCCAGGTACCTATACGAACCATATTTTCCCTGCCAGGTAGGGTTTTCCTTCTTTAGCTGCCATTGCTTTTGTGAGGGCGCTTATGCTCTAGAAAAGAAACCTTGTCTTTTGGAGTAACTTGGCTGGGACATTAGGTCTTGTTATTTTATTGAAACATGGTTCCTGGGTTCCGAGTGACGATTGATCTAGATCATTCTCGTTCTGTCTAAAGTATGGCCAAGGTATACTAAAAACAGATGAGCGGTGCTGCTATACAAGTGTGTTGTTTAATAATGGTACTTCTATTAGCCTTGAGTTGCCTCATATTTAGTGGGTACGTTCTGTCCTCCATCCTAATATCTGCGCCTCTCACACTCCGATTCTGGAACGTTTTATATCCTGAAGCGTGGAAAATTCTACCAGTGCACTTTCCATCTCCCCGCGGTCAGTAGGGTGAGCTGTCGTTTTCTGATTTTGTAGGCGATACCAGACCCGCCCAACTCCACTACTGGTACGATTCCCAATCTAAAGATGGGTCTTTTAGTAGCCATACTACTAGAATTGCTGTACATAAACGGGGAACTCACTGTTGCAATTTCCTCGTTGCTCTTGTTTGCCTCTTTCAAAGTCCGCAAGGTCGCAATTTCTGTTGAGGACCAACGCCAGGTTTTTTTTCTGCTGGTGTTATCGTTTAACAGCTGCTGACTGTCGCCTCCTATCTTACGATGCGTCAATCGACGAGGTAGAGCAATGGATGATGATGTCAACTTTATGATCTTTCCCTTGTCTGCTGAGAGTCTTACCCGTCTTTGTTTCCTGGATACAGCCATTGATGAACGGCCGAGGCACTAGGAACACATAGATAAGTCACCGACTCCGTGAACGTACCATACTACGTAGGTAGAAAAACATACCTACGCAATGTAACGATTGCTTTTGCCAAGCTTTTATATATACTCATGTTTAAACAAACGTTCGTGTCATGACTAAATCTTTTCATGACTACTGTATCCAAAATTCCAGCACAGCCCTAGTACAAAGCCTTACCATATTGTTTGATAACAGAAGTAGTTAACTTCATACAATAGTGGTACGAGTAAAACAGCTGGGTAATTAGTACCTGAAATTAAGCTTTGACAAGTATAAGGTACGTTTATTACTACCCTTCGCGCTGGAGCAGCGTAACAGATCTCTTAAAAGTGGAATAGATTCCTTCCTTTGCCGAGATCAACTTGGAGGCTAGAACGGAGGTCATAGTTTGGTGCGATGCCGCTTACAATTTTCCCGCGTCCACAAAAAAACGCAAAGGATGTGGTTACGCAGATGAAAACATGAGAAGATTCAGGGTCCGTAATCAAAGAAGGTGGTATGTCGAGGAAGAACCACGGATCCGCCGCAACGGTCACAGCTGTGTGGTATGATCTAGAGAAGAAGGAAATGATGTCAAAGAACGGCTTAGGGACGCGAGGCTACTTATATGTATTTTACTTAGGGCAGCTATTCGTACACACCCGCATGCTGAATGGATGAAGTGGATTGATGTGGATTGAGTGTTGAATTACCTGCACATTTGAAAGGCACTGCATCACGAGCTATTGTTGCTTATTAATTATTAGATTTGGTTGATATAACCTAACACAGATGGAAATATATTGATACAAATTGGCCAGGTGGACTGAGTGAGGCACGCCTGCTAAGCGTGTATCTATGTTCGCAAGAGATTGAGCGTCCGACTATGATGTACTACCACGAGTACAACATCATGTAAGTCCTGTTCATCTTATTAACTGACTCATCTCTCTGAGTATCATCTGATTTTCGTCCTTCTATTAGCTCTGCTAAAATATGGAGTCTCAAATTTAGTAAATTGGTACGCTCTGTTCTGGCGACGTTCCACGTCTTGAGGGGCAAAAAAAATTATGACAATAGAACATGAAAAACAAAAAAGATTTCGACACCTGTGTGATTCGCTGGATTTATTATTAGCACGTTTTCAATGTGTCGACAGTTGGAGTCGAACGTACAACACACGCTCCCGAGGGAAATGCCTGACTTAAGTATAGCAGGGCATCGCTAGTAAGAATTAGTGCTGTGCATCGAGGATAAGTAAACATCATGTCGTACCGTTAACCACTCCTATTTAAGAATTAGTGAAGGTTCGGAGTGTTTGGACTTAGATGTTACCGTACCGCCAAAGTGCCTCGTTGGTACCAGAGCGTCTAATTTTGACTTATGTTGACTATTCACAAGAACAGAACCATAAAAACAAAAAGAATTCGACACCTGTGTGATTCGCTGTATTTATAATTAGTACGTTTTTCTAGGCACCAACAGATGGAATCGAACGTACAACACACGCTCCCGAAGGAAATGCCTGACTTGTCCCAAATGGGTTAGCAGGGCATCGCGTTAACCACTCCTATTGGCTGATTAGTGACGATTCGGAAGGAGAGTCGGAGTGGTTACCATACCGCCAAAGTGCCTTGTTGAAGGGTAGCATAATTCATTTCTCATAACCTCACTTTCTTGTGGCTTAAGAATAAGATTTATTGACTGCTGTTAATACGAGGTCAAGCAGACAGGTAAGATGTCGAGAGACAAAGTATATGGATGTAGATTTCGACGGCGGGAACAGCATACTCGTACAGGGGACGTGGTTTCGTGGTGATCTCGTAGGAGGTGCCAGCGCCATGAAGGCATCTGATGTGCTCAGCTTTGGATCACTGAGCATGTCCGGGAGCTTATGTAAGTGCTCACTGATCTGATCATGACACTCAGGGTCGTGCTCAGTTCTAGGAAAGCTCAGGGGCGTCAGGAAAAATCAAGTACGTAGGTACACTGGTAAGTTGTAGAATATTATATTTACATATATTGACGATCTATGTAGGTCAACAGAAGGCATCCCACCGAAACAGATTAATTCGACCCAAATCCTCCAACTGCCTTTCATATATATATAAGCTTGGTATGACCGTACCGTCTCGACTAATTTCATGAGATTGAATGCCAATGCCATTCGCAGACTCCACATGCAACACCTTGCACGCAATTCTCTTCGTTGTTTCCACACAGATCTGCGACAGAGCCCTCCATGTCGTCTGCATCAATGTCTTGGGCAGCCCGAGGATAAGATGAACTTGATACCGGTATTGGTCATCCAACCCCGTCCACAAGCTGACATCTGTACAACAATATTAAAGACAATGCTGCATATGAAAAAGACTGGAGCGTAATGCTTTTGTACTACTGCTGTCATCGGTACTAAATTGCCAACATACTGGGCGCCCTTAATGGCTGTTCACTGTATGCCTTCGGGATGTAGAGCTAGCTAGACGCAGTGATTGCCTTGTAAATATCTCCAGTAACCAGGGACGGTGGCCACTAGATTAATACGTAGAAAGCGCAATCATGGCATATCACAAAAGCATGCGGGCCTGGAAGAAAAGCTCGTCGCTTTCTTCTGCAGCGTCGTCCATGTACTCTTGCGAGAGCGATACGTGATGAGGCCATGCTGCGATTGTGTTGTCGATGGCTTGTATATGACTGTCTCGTGCGTCTATAATCCAGGCGATTGGCAGTATGCGACCAAACATACGCACTGCATCGATCCGATAACAAAAGGATGACCATGGCCGACCGTTGTATATTCTTAGATCAAATCCGGCAACGAGGCAGGCTCGGACATGTCGCCTCCTTTAGCATATAACACCTCATTGTGCGGAAGTAGGGTACGAGGTTGACATTGTGGCAGCGGAAGCTGGGTCTTCGCTTCAGCGCAGCCATAAAGCCATAAATCACATACAGATCCCGCCAGGTTCCTGGCAGACTTTCTTTGTATACTATTAATTGATCTCTATTAGCGGTGGTGAATCCTTGTGTTGTGCAGTCCAATTTTCAATGCCAACCTCACTCCTTCGGAGAGTATTTCGTCAGCAAGCCAAGCATAGTCTCACTCCGCGCGTGTAAGACGGTCGCAGCGACCAGACGGGCTTGGATGAAATGACAATGACTCAGACACGCTTCGATTGCTCGACAAGGCCTCGAGTGCTGCGGGCCGGTTTTCCTCGGCCGTGAATGAGAATGAGTAATGACTTCCTACAAATTGGACGAGCTGCCTCGAATAAGCGGGATACGCGGTCTCCCAGTACATTTGTTTGGGGACTAGGCGAGATCCCCGTTTGAGTCCACGGCGCGATGGGAGGTAAGCGCATTGCAGACTTCCACCGGTGCATCGCAGACAGTCCGGCATGCCTCCATCGCAGCGAATATGCCTGCGCTGACACTTTAGACATGCTAATGCAGCTGGCTGGTCTATGTATGACGGCGTGGAAAACAGTCCTCACAGCCAAGTTGTCTATCGAAGGAACAAAGATCTGCTTGAACCAAGCACACGACGATTCAATGTTATAAGCATGGGATCCTACAATGGAGAAGAATGGAATCGTTCACTCATTCCCCGTTAATTACTCTCTCGTGTTAGATACAAATCCATACTAGCAATGCCGGCCATCGAAGCCTATATACGTGCGACAATTTATGCGTGAAGGGACGATATATCCAGTACCGGGATGAATACCAATTCTCATCGTGGCTTACAATATTGGGATACATTAATAGGACATTACAGAAACGATTCTGGACATAACCTCCCAGACAATAATAAATTTGTAGATTGTCTGAGACGTATGGGATAACTGGCATTGCCGTGAAGAAAATATCACTGCGCTATCTATCACTCAATACGCATGAACTCGAATGCTAAATGGCCTCGAAAACTAGGGAGATCCTAGATCTTGTTGCTTGTGAACCAAATCAAAAATAATGCCAAAAGAATGTAAATATTGTACTTTAACACTGCCACAGTTGACATACCCTGCTTCTAAATTCAGGTGCCGTCTATTCAGCTTGTACCTGTCGCATGAACCTCAACTCTTATACTCGATACCTAATCAGCACCATTACTCATCATTGTTCAGTAAATTACTATTCTAAGACTGAATCAAGACCTAAAACACCATCTCCTTCAGCTGGTCATCAGGCGTATTCAGCCATGAGACCGCCATGGTGTCTAGCAAGGTTTCCACATGGCGCCCAGCCGTACTCCGATTAGTCATGCATACAAACAAGTTACGTACGTAGCCAAAACAGAGAATCTCACGAATCCGATTCTTTGCATAAGTCTAGCTGCGTAGCTATACAAATCAGAGACTTTGCATCAGCACGTTCCCCAATCTCCCATCTCGACAAGCCAGAATAGATTATTCACAGCCGATCAATGCGAAGGCGTTCATGCTCGTCGAAAATAGTCAGTCCCACAGACAACAGACTAGTCCCGGGCTATGCCGCAGTGGACCACAAAACCCCTCCCAAGATTCAGGCTTGACTCCGAGAAGGGCATGGGGATTAGAGCCCCTAGGACACTTGGGACGGTCCAGGGATACCCACTCAGCGGGCCGTCTAGCTGATATTAGACAGGCTCGTCACATCTCAGCATTTCTAGCAGCCCTTAGCAGCGAGTCTAAAGACGCATCTTTCAGCTGAAGGGCACCAAGCCACGGGTCCCATGCATTGACGAACCTGCATTCAACCAATGAGTTTGCTGGTTATTAGATCAGCGTCGATTTATCGATTGCCGATCAGCTCGTATCGAGCCATTTTCGAGTCTTTGGCTTTGACTTTTTTGAGCCTGAGGAGTAGAAAGATCGAATTGATCGTATGAACGATGGAGAATTCTCCGCAAGGCGAGGCCCGCACGGATGATGATGGTTTGAACTTTGAATCGTGCGTGGGTTAGTACATATGTACTAGCCCATGATCGGGTGTACAAATAGCGGACTGTGCCCTGGTGGGAATCTATTTTATTCTCATGTATACGGAGTACATATCGTGGATCGAAACATAATAATACAATAGTCGAACCAAGGTTCAGGTCTCACGATGGGCAGCATAGACGAACCAAAAGTCTCCCTAAACAAGCGCCTCATCGTCTGCTGCGATGGTACCCTCCCTTCCAGCCCTAAAACCTTCCATGTTTTAATTAAAGCTAACGATTCATATGTAGGAACATGGGAAGATGGCAACAGCGAAGAAATCAACAACCCGCTCAGCAATATAACCCGCATCGCACGCGCCATCAAGCCGCACGCCGAGATTATTGTCAATGGCGTCCGAACCATTATCCCGCAAATCACGTATTACCAAAAGGGTGTCGGGACGGGTGTTCTGGATCAGTACCTCGGCGGTACGTCTCCCCTCCCACGACAACGCTTCATAGATATTTGCGAAACATAAGTATTGACAGAGGTAAAGGATTGACCGGCGTCGGTCTAAGTGCCAACGTCCGCTCCGCCTACGCCTTTTTGGCGGAAAACTACGAACCAGGCGACGAGCTCTTCTTCTTCGGCTTCTCGCGCGGCGCCTATACCGCGCGCGCCATAGCCGGTCTGGTCGCTGACATGGGTCTGTTAACTCCCCGCGGCATGGACAATTTCCCCATCATCTACAACGATTACTACAAACTCAAGAAACTGAGTTATGACGACGAATCGCGGCGTCAGCTCGGTTTCCGTGACCACTTACCTCGATTCACAATCCGCATGATTGGCGTGTTCGATACAGTGGGGTTTCACGATTTTAAATTAACATCGAAATTGTTTGGGGAGAAGTTTGAGTTGCCGAATACGATCCTTTCGCCAGATGTGAGATATGCGTTTCATGCGTTGTCGTTGGATGAGCGACGTAAAGCGTTTACGCCGACGTTGTGGCATACACCGCAAAAAGTGGAGGAGCAGGAGTTGTTGCAGGTGTGGTTTTCGGGTGCGCATGCGGATGTCGGTGGTGGAGAGGAGGATCCTCGACTGTCGGATATTTCGCTTGCGTGGATGATCTCACATGCGAGTAAGGATAAGCAACTGGAGTTCGATTTGGAGTATTTGTTTCATAACCCGGCGCGGCAGCTGGAAGAGGCGGCTATAATACCATGGGCGACGAGTTTGGGACAGGAGGAGGTATACTCTTTTGCGGAGTATATGGAAGCGTTTGTGTTTGGAAAGTGTAATCGGACGCCGTTGAACTATTTGGATGGGAATGATCGTGTGGGTTACACGAATGAATGGATTCATGAATCGCTTCGGGATCGACAGCTTAACAAAGTTCTTGAAATGGCGACGACGGGCCAAAAGGCAAAGGTATGGCCGAGCAAGGTTGTTGTGCGCAGCGTGGAAGGGAAGGATGGCTCGAGACAGTGGTTACTCAAGACTGGCAAAATTATCAAAGAGGTCGAGGCGACGGGGACGGAGTTGTTTCTCAAGGGCCGGATTAGGAAGGTTAGGGCTATTCAGATTGATCCTGCTTGACTTGACCACTGTTTATTTTCTGTTTTGGTAAAAGTCCAGCGTTCATTGCCATATCAAATCGTAATAATCGTCATCTATATTTTTATATACAGGGTATTCATCTATGTACCACCTCCGTCAACTGAATCGTCTCCTTATGGCTGGTTGGTCGACGCCCACACCAGCCTCCCTTCCTCTGACTAAGGCTAACAGACACTGTCCAACACCTTCCAAATCACCCAGCAATCCCACATGCCCTCTCTCACTCCTCACAAGACCATGCTTGATGACCCTATACCCATGCGGCAGCATAGCCGCCGACGCCAAACAGACGCCATCACCAGCCGCAAAGGCAAGATTATCGTACGCATCCGTTCGCTTGATGTCGTCGCGCGACGCAACTCGCGCGCCATATACCGTTGGCAAAGCCTTTGAATACAAAACAGCAAACGGCGGGTATCGATTCGCCTTTTGATGTGCTTCGTCAAACGCAAGTTCCTGTCGGAATCGTTTCACTTCCTTTAGCGTGCGATCCAGGTATGCGAGCGCTTTCTCCCGCGGGATCGTGCACGTAGCTGCAGCCGCGTTTCCGCCGCCGGTGTTCATATTTGAGGGAATACTGCTGCTGCTGCTGGTTGTTGCTTGGTTTGTGTTTGTTTCTGGTGGCGTCTTTGCGGTATTGGGACCTAGAATTCCGCCGGCTACAGCGCCGCCTTTGGATTTGTTGTCGACGGGTATTTCTTCGTTATCGCTTCCACCGGGCGCATTTTCACGTTGGTCCTTTTCGCGCGATGCACGTGGTGCTGCATTGGATGAGACGGAATTCGACTTGTTGAGTTTCATGGAAAGTCTCTTCTTGCCCAGCCCAATTCTCGGCAGAGTGCTAAGCGAATTCGGCAGATTATCCATAATTCCCTTCTTATTGTTCGTCTCGTTGCCCGCTGGTGGCAACGGCACCGTAATGCAAGGCGACAAGGCATACTTGTCCCACGAATCCACATCAAAGAAATCCACCAGATAGTCCTCTTTGGTATCCTTGTTGATAAAACATCTCCCGTCATCCGGAAGCAACGCATAACTTGTGCGAATCGTAAAATTGACCTGTGCAGTGAGAACTTTGGAGCTGAGCAGCACTTCGTCGCCGTTTCGTAGAGGTCCGAGAATATTCACGCAATGCTGCGGAGTGCCCGCATATACAACGCCAGCAAACAGTTCAGGCCGCTGGTTGACAGCATGTCGAGTAATCAACCCTCCAAGACTGTGAGCAATCACATACGCGCCTCGTTTTTCTGCAGGTACTCCAGGTGCATTGCACGGCAAACCCTCCAAGAATTTGATGAGTCGTTTCGACAGCAAATGCGGACTCAATCGCCAATCATATCCATAATCCCACACCCGTATATCGCCATTCCGGGACTTTTCATGCTTGCTCAGTCGCTGCAACAATCGTCGACAAATATCCACAGGACCAATATGCGACAAGACTTCTCGTGCGATGATGGTTTCTTCCATGCGTTCTTCGTCTTCCGGAGACAGTCCAACCTCGAGATCGACTTTGCGAATGTTCAGGCCGACTTTCATGGGTACCCAGAGTTGTCGATGGGGTGGCTTCGCGGATCGAAGGATTGACCCTCGATAGCCGCCCATGACGACCACGTCGCCGGTTATATGGGCGGCTGCTTGGTCCAGACACGGGTAAATCGTATTCGATCTGATATTAGGTTTGCTGCCACTAAAATTCGATTCGCTGCCATTGACTTCCGGCGCTCCATTCATCCGAGCATCTCCCGGTTGTACACCCTCTTTTCGTTGATATTCTCCTAGAAAACGACCAGGATGCCACTCATGTCTGAAATCCGGGAGATTGAAACTCGGCATGCTGAAAATTCTGCTGCTCGAGTCTTGCAGACTGTCCTTGATTGCTTTGTAGCGACTGTTTACCTGCGAGTGGACATTCTCATAATGTGGTCGATGCTCCAGCGTTGACACCGGTGACAGACTTCTCACGTATAAACTTTCATCGGATAACGACGGCCGCACACTCAATGGAGGACGTTTCTTCGTCATCGGGTATTGCTGATAGGAATGCGTTCTGGTGTTTTCTAACGCAACCAATCCCGCTAGCCCGTCGTCGTTGTTATTTGACTGTATCGTACTCGAGGATTTGGAAGCTACGGTCGCCGTGTTACTGTCGCTAACGTGCCTAGGACTTCCCTGCGGCGTACTCGACGACCTCGACCGCAGCGTCGAATCAGCAGAATTAAATTTCGTAGACGACCAACTATGCCGACTCGGCGTCAAGCTGAAATCTGGCAACAATCTGCGCAGGTTTATGCTATACCCAGAATCACCAGACAACGCGCGCCTTCTCCCGGAAAGGCTCGACAGGAGCATGGACCTTGTGAATGAGTGTCGATTGTTTTTGAGCGCATTCTTCTCCAGTTTCCGCCTCTCGACTGCAGGTTCGTCGATAGACTCCGGCTCCTCGAACAACTGCGGCGGATCCTGCGCGCCCGAAGTCTCATCTAGTATCACATCGAAATAACCGCCCGACCTTTCAATAGCGCGAGTCTTCTCTTCGGCGGGTGTCTGGCGCGCCTTCATTCGGCTCTGGACTTGACTGATACTGACTCCCAGCACATCGTTGACCTGATCTTCATCGGCTTCAGCGTCGGCGTTATCGATCTCGTCGCCGCTGCTGATCAGCCCCTCGCTACTGGAGTCTGACAGTCTCGCGGATTGCTGCTCCTTGTCGCTGTCGGGCAATGCGATGTCTGACTGGGTGGTCATTTCGTGTAACTGAGACGGCGTGTGTTCGACAGGCGGTTTTTCGCTGTATGTCGCTATTGAAGCTGATTGTTGGGTCTCCATGGTCATTGACCCCGCTGACTGCGACTGCGGATATTCACTGGAAGCACAACGTGGATGGAGGAGTACAATATAGCCATATAGACGCGCGATCTACACTCGATATGCCCAGAATGCAAAGACAGGGAAGAATATACACAAACGCGAAAATAGTATAATGATGTCTGCACAAGTAAAAGAAAGAAAGAAAAAAAGAAGAGAGCTGGCAGAGCGACGGAGAGTAAGCACAGCCTAGATAGCGGATCCCCGCCATTCCGCGCTGAGCCGAAGTCAATCGTTCGTTCCTGGCACGCACAGTCGATTGAGATTCATTCCAAGATGTGATATACACATTACGAAATAAAACACCAAGCTATATAATTTTTGCACACACATAGTACACTACGATAAAAACTAGTAGACTAAAAAGCTTAGTTGCCCTGATCTTGGCAGCCAGATCGTATCGAGATATGACGCCATGGTGCATTGATGTGATGTGTTCTTTCAGCGCTTTCAGTGCTTTCAGCGTATATACATAGTATATACATCGACAATCGAGTCAATTGCGGAACATCGAGTCGACAAGGAAGTAAGAAAGAAAGAAAGAAAAAAAAAAAGGCAGAGGTCGATGATGTAATGACGTCATACATGGAAAAGTTTACAAGGCTGCCAAATTAGGCAGGCGGTCTGTTCAACATCAATCAGCGAGTATATCTATACTGCATACTATGTAGAATTGCCCTCAACAGGGGAGAATGTCTACTATACCAGCGTGGATCTGGGAAAGGGGGCCAACTTGCTTACCGGTTACCCATCTTTGCTCTATACCTAGTTAGAGTCCGCAGTGCACATACCATTTTTCATGAACTCTGCCAGTCAGGGTTGGAAGTACCTGTTCTGTTCTCTCACATTCCCTGATAGGCTTGTCTTGTGCATGAATTAATCTTATTCCTGGTCTACCATCATGCTGGAGGCCATATAATGGATGAATGGAGCTCACTGGCTGTGCAGGAATGCTTGACGCGGGAGGCTTACTATGTAGTACAGAATAAAAAAGCTGGATGTATCACTGTAACTGGCCAAGATCATCGAGGCAGGAGGCCGCCCCCGTAGAATCCCTCGGAGCAACTATGATCCTTCCCCGGTGTATTTCCTCCCTCACAACTCAGGACAAGTTGCGTTTGACCGACATCGACAATTGCATCGAATATTTGCATCGAATATAGCTAGGTATGCGTTCCATGGGCCAAGCAGCAATCCTTTATTGGCTGAGAGCACTCAATCTCCCTAGACAGTCGCAGGCCTCTTGGCACCGAAATCGTCTCCGTGAGGAGCTCCAAGAACACCGTCATGCAGAAGCAGGCTGGCCCAAGCTGAGCGAAACCGCAGATGTTCTTTTCTCGGCCAAACGAGCTCAGCATGATGGATTTCCAATTCGCTCACTGCACAGCCTTACTGGCATACGCGTGGCACCAGTCTATGTTTACATGGTCGCCAAGTACACGTCGCGATGGTTCTTTTTCAGAGCTGCAGCTTTTGCCTGTCGTGCCAAAAATTATAGCTCTGTCCGTGAAGTCATCAACCCAATCAAGGATCACAAGGTGGCTGAAGTGGCCCACCGCCATCACATAGATCCACAGAGATTCCAGCGAGCTTGTAGGCAGCTCAGGCAAGTCTGGCCGCTTCTTCCCTAACGACCTTGTCTGAGAACGAAACTACGTATCTGCATTCTAATGACCCTGGATGCAGACTGTCGATGTGGGAGTCCTGTCACTGCGCGATTTCGCGGCTGCCAGGCTTGCTTTTGGCTCTATCGTTATTCTTTCTCGCAGTGTGTTTTCCTATTTCCTCCCTCCGTCCAATTCTTAGCTTTCACCGCTTGTTCTCAGTTATTCTCGATTCTTCCCAACTCTATTTTATATATGAATGTGCCGAGGGCAGCTTGGCTCTCCTGACTTTACTCTTGTGTCCGGATCTTACTGAGAAAGATCTTTATCACCTTCAGCCTTTCTGATCCACAATATCCTACGTTCCAAATCTTTCTTTCTACCTGACTTAACTATCACCATGCATTCCGGCGAACTGCAGAGGTGTCAAAGCTGCGATGCCAGACATGAACTACATGACCCCTTGGACCCACCCAGCTCTTACCAGTGCTCGGAGCCGACCATTGTGGGATTATACGGTATCCCAGGCTCTGGAAAATCCTTCCTGCTGGATACTCTAAAGCAAGAACTTGGTCAAGAGCCCTTCATGTTTTACGACGGCAGCCAAGTCATTGCCGATGTGACACCTGGGGGTTTGGAGGCATTCCAGAGTTTGAGCGAAGAATCTAAAGCCAACATTCGAGAGCGTGCCATCAACAAGGTCAAGCAGGAAGCCTGCGATAGTAGCAAAGTCGCCATAGTTGCTGGACACGCCATGTTATGGCCCGAGGAAGAGGGTAGCGGTCAATGGGTCTGCACCCAGGCTGATCTCGAGTCATATACACATATTGTGTATTTGAATGTCCCGCCTGAAACCATTAGGCAGTATCGACTGAATGACCAAGCAAAGCATCGGCCAGATGCATCAGTCAGACACTTAGAGAAGTGGCAAGAGTCTGAAATCAAAGAGCTCCGTTATCGCTGCAGAGCCCATCATATCATCTTCTCAATCTTTTCACCAAGTCGTGATTCTTCGGATAAGCTCACGGCCGTACTTCGGGATTTCTTCAAGCATACGGAAGAGTTCAATGCAAAAGTTGCTGAGCAACAGATGGACAAGGCCCTTGTGACCAGGCCCGATACAGTACTACTTTTCGATGCTGACAAAACATTGGCGGCGCAGGACAGCGGCGAGTTATTCTGGGAAGCACTACCCAGCCTGAAGTTTTTGGAAGACACGATGTCTCCACTGAAAAGGCTCTTTAGCAGTAGGTTGCAATACTCATATACGGCCTTCCGTCAAGCAACCATGCTCTACGAAGAAGCCATCGGGGATAACGAGTACATCGAACACTGCGAAAATGTAGCCCGTAGGATAACGATGCACCAAGAGATGGTACGTCTACTGCGCCTGGTAGCGGGCCGAACACACGTTCGTGCAATTGTTCTCACTTGTGGCATTCGCGGAGTGTGGGAAAAGGTGCTTGAGAAGGAACAGCTCTCTAGCTCCATTGCGCTCATTGGTGGTGGGCGTCTATCGGATGGCCTCGTCATGACACCGAAACTAAAAGAGAGACTGACAAAGCATGTCCGCAGCACCGGAAATGCTTCCGTTTGGGCCTTTGGAGATAGCCCTTTAGATCTTGGGATGCTGGTTGCTGCCAATCGAGCTGTTGTCATCACAGGCGAGCAGGCAACGAGGAGCGCAAGTATGGATGACGCGTTAGCCGATGCCATCGGAAAAGGGGGATTCCATCCGCGCCAAGTCCTTCTCCCAAGCCATGCGCCTCCGCGTCTTGATTTGTTACGGCTCCCTCTCATACAATTGTCTGATCGATTCATCTCCGATTCGATATTGAATGACCGATACCAGCTTCATGTTGTTGACGCAAGTCATCGTCCTGCTGCCAAGTTACTCATGACACCCATGAGGAATGCAACGTTCTCAGGCCCAAGTTTGCGCAAAGCGCACTACCGAGTTGGATGGTATCTCGCGATTGAATTTTGTGCCGAAATTTTGGGCCTGGAAACCTTTCCAATTCCTCATGTTCAAGGCCATCAAACTGACGGGTATCGCGTTCAGAACGAGAAAGAGATGCTGATAGTAGCTTTGATGCGTGGCGGTGAACCGATGGCTCTCGGCCTTAATGATGCATTGCCCTCTGCAACATTCCTCCATGCTCGGGTTGCAACCGATATTTTACCAAAGCATCTGAACAGCATCAAGACCATTCTTCTCGTTGACTCGGTGGTGAACAGTGGCAAATCCATTTTGGATTTTGTGCAATATATCAGAACACTTCATGCCACTATCCGCATTGTAGTTATCGCTGGTGTCATACAGTCCAAAGCAGTGACATCAAGCGAAATGAGCCAGCAGCTCTGCAGATTTCGCCACTTGTCGTTCGTTGCGCTTCGTTTGTCCGAAAATCAATTTACCGGCCAAGGTGGCACCGATACCGGTAACAGATTGTTTAACACAACCAGCCTTGATTGATTACATGTGTAAATAGCTTTTGGAGGAGCTACTCATGTCCCGCTGCCTGTCTTATATCTCGGCTTATTAATTTACTTGCCATGAACTTGTTGTGAAACTTGTTTACTGTTGTCAATTCCGGCTATGGGTAACTTGATGAAGAAATACCTGAAACTAGATCAATGCATAAGTGACCAAAATGATTTTGTTCCCAAATCAATATAAAGTGTAATAAAAGTTGGGTTCGAGTAATTGTGGTTTCAGGAAACAAGATACGAGATACGTACTCTCCTGGTAGATTTCAGTCGTTTCAATTTGGGATACAGGGTTTATGCACCTACTGATTGGAGACAACAAGATGGCATAGTTGATACAACGACGCTAATTTCCAGGTCACAATTGTCGACAACAAAACGCCTTCTATCATTTTTTTGACAATTTCAGGAACAGCCGCTTATAATTCATCACCAGTAATCTTGGCGGCTGTGTGACTAGCATCTTCGTTATTATGGGCAACCAGCTTCTTAAGTAAAGCTAAAGTTGACAAGGATTTCGATCCTTCAAGGCTCAAAAACAGAACTATACCTTGGCAGCATGCTATCACTGCTGGTCGCGAAATTACTGTGCGTTCGTCTGTTGTCTCCGACCAACAGTTCATTAGCCGCTTGTGCGAAGTGTGAGCTAGCTGCCCGTAGAACGAGCGGAAAATAGTCGGTCCCCAGCATCTAGGAGAAAGACCTCTGCGGCTCTGTATAGATCTTCGGCTTGGGTCCATCTTAGTCATCCGGAGATGCTGCTTGATGTTCTCGTCATCGAAAGTCTTACGAACTGCGAAGAGTTCGGTCGCTTGTCCGAATCATTTCATGATTTCAGTTCTGCTTGATTTGCCTTTGCGCATGAGAAATAAGCTCCCTTGCAGGTTGAGGGATATACCTGACTGAGATGAAGATAGCATCACAGTTGCCTGGACTATACGGCCTCAATGAGCTCCTAAGTCTCGAGTTTGTAGTCATAAACTCAATATGTGCGCAAGATAAGCATCGTGTTCGTAGCTCATGCAGACATGGGGACCGTGCAGTCTGGCACCGTCTCCATTCAATCAAGCATCTTGAAGGTATCTCGACCGGAAAAGAAACCATGAGATACGAGGTACCTCCGGCGGTGAAAAGGCAAGACACGTAAGCAGGCATAATTGGTTGTTGCATGTTCGAACAACACATCATATCTAAGGACTCTGGAATGGTACAAGAAGTTGTCATTGGTGTATCATGTACGACGGACATGCGCTAACTTGAGTGATGCGGTCTGAGTGACTTTACCTGTCAGATATTGTTGTTGTTGTTGTTGTTGTTGCTCACGAGTACATTGCGATACGTCTACATGTGTAATCCAAAGGGATTTGAAACTATGCACTTGCATGAGTGTGATCCTTGTGTACTATCTGCTGATGCAGGGATGCTGTCGCCTAATGAAAGTTAATGCGAAAGGTACGCCCTCCACTGATGCATTGATAGATAATGGATTCTTCGATGATGCATGCTTTAGTAGAAGCAGTCCATGGCTTCGACAACTATAAATTCTAAAGCTTGCCGACCTCAATGAATAATGATCACTGCTCTATCTGGTCAAGATGGAGTCCGATATTGACTCCGACATCTCAGGCCAGGATGGCTTGATCCCTGAGATTGATAATGATATCTACACCTTACTTGCTCAATTGGAAGACTATTTAGCGAAAAGTGTCTCCTCTGGAAACATTTTTGACGAGTCATTTGGTCTCTTTGCTCCATCGGAAGACTGTTTTGCGACAAGTGTCTCCTCTGGAAACAGTTTTGACGAGTCATTCGGTCTCTCTCAGTACTCGAATATCGCAACAAACGACCAGTCCCACCTATTGAACGACTTTTCCTTTGTGAACCTGCCGATTTTCCCCCCAACATTCAACGACTCTGTTGGAAATCAGCCTCTATAGGGCGCCTTCTCAGATCCGTTATCTAGTGTGGTGGATATTCTAGGCGGCGAAGCTCAGGAGATATCGCTTGTGGGAAGTCATGTCAATGAAGAGGAAGTAAGCAGAAACGCTACAACATCTTCAGAGACAGCGCCGAAGCAGTTTGAGTCTATACATGCGGAAACGCCTTCTGTTGATCACATCATGCCAGCTTCCGATGGGGTTTTTCATTGTCCGGAAGTGGGCTGTAAGTCAAAGCTCTTGTTTGACAATAGGAGCCAATTTAAGTAGGTAAATTGGTAGATGCATGAATAAGTGGCCATCTAGCTGACCGTCATCCAGGCGACATATGAGGACGCATTGGAAGCTTGTTCGATGCCCCAGAGAAAAGTGTGTTTATCGATTTGCAGAACGAGGTGATATGCTCCGTCATTTTGTGGTACATCATTCCATCCGACCCAAGCGCCCAGATTTCGTAAAGTGCCAAAATTGCGGTCGTGGATTTACTCGACCCGATAATCTCGAAAGGCACATAAAGAGGTATACATGTTTCAAGAAATTTAGATCATAGTTCATGCGATTTGCCTAAGATTCATTCGGTTTTTGTGAGAATGACAAATTTTCATTCATCTAGAAGGGAATGTCAGTGTTTCCACGTTGACTAGCAATACGCCATTTAAAAAAAACCTCAATTTACAGCCAAGAGCCTTTGCAGAATATTTCGTATCTTTTGAAGGCTTTAGAGCGTATATAACCCTCATTGGTTGAATGTTGAAGCATTTCCTTTTCTGAATGAAGCAATGGACATTACGTGAAGGGGCAAGGCTAGGGATCCCTGGAATCAGTAATGGTTGTACAACATCAATTAACGGGTTTTACGACATCTACACTCATAATACGACGCAGCCTTCTGACTTGAGCAAGAGTCGACCTATCCGATGATTTTCCCAGTGTATTATCATTTGAATTGTTTATTTCTCAAGGCATTACTTCAGTGGTGGGGCCCTGTGTGTGTCGCACTAAAAGGTACTGGTGTTTACATGTACCCTTGACGTCCATCATCCGGGCCACCCAAAATCTTTGAATTTCATGAATCTTCGACTCGAGACCTCTCGCGCATGGTGGCCTCCTGCCTAGTGACATGGCCTCTCGCATCGTAGGGAGCCCACTTTCATGGTAGCCTTTGTGAGGTCAGGTTTCCATATAGCCTTATATATAGTAGAACAAGGTGCCACACTGGTGTTTGAGTCATCAATTCTTCATCAGCGGCAAGTGCATTCAGTGAAAATCAGTCTTTCTTGTGTCCACACAAAAAGCGCTTAACGGTAGCCCACCTGCAAAGATTATTCATCATGTCTCAATCAGCGAGAGAAGCTCTAGAACACATACCTAGCCGCATAGGTCGCCCGCGACTGGACAAGTCTTCAAGAATCCTTGCCCGCTTTTATGAGCCGCTATTTATCTTACAAGCACTTGGTCAGACAAGAGGTGTACACACGCGCCGACCGCGAGATGCCGACAAGAACATAGAAACAAGACGGAATTTCTTAGAGAATCTTTGTTTTGTGTGTGACTTTATGAAAGGTGGAAAGTCTTGTACATCTATTGGACTTGAAGAGCGCCCGGACACATACAAGTTCTGGTTTGCTTCAAACGGAAAACACTCAGATATAACATTATTTCTCAATGACACGCTACAGCTCTTGTGTTGTGCCAGTAACCTTGATGGTGAAGAACTGGAAGCCAGGAAGCGCGATTTCACTCAACATTGTGCAACTTTTGCCCAAAGTCGCATAGCTGAGGAGAAGAAACTTGTACAGGCTCAGGCTCGATTTTGCCTGGACGAGATACAGGGCGCGACGAACAAAAGACGTAAGTTCGACGACCTGTGCGATCCCATTCTACAATCGACGCTGACAATTCTGAAGCATATGGCGATCTGATTCCGATACTGCAAGACATCCTTAATCACCAGGATGCGATTGAACTCTCTTATTTCTCATACAAAATTCGGCATTCCAAATGGATGACCAAACTCAAGTCCATTGCTTCGAGAAAAGAGCAAAACCTGGCATTGGACGGTAAAAGATCGCCTTTTTACTTAGTTCAGCATCATATCGGAAGACTATCTCACCATATAAGAGCACCGGAGGAGCTCATCCAAGACTCTCATCATATGGAACAAATACTACAAACTTACACGGTTGAGATTGTTGATCATCTTCCTGGCGTACAAATACCTGTACGTGACGAACATACCAATCTCAAAGGTATCCTAAACAGAATGTTCAAGATCGATAATGCAGAGGAAAAATTGTTGGTTGAGCAAGGGCTCATAAGCATAGATAAAGTCTCAGGAACTTTTGATAAGTTTCTGAAATGCTACAAGCAGGCTGGCGTTGATGTTGATGTGCATGCCGAGATCAAAGTCTTAGAGCATTTTTATCGATCGGGACTACGCTTTGCGGGAAACGACCGTTTCATCGCTTGCAGTAAGCCGGCATGTCTCTGTTGTGAATTATACTTTAAGCACCATCCTGCTCGCTTCGTGACCCCGGCGTCTCACAAAAAAGTCTGGACGAAATGGAGCCCCCCCAAGGTCGAGTATGGTGCCACTCTGGGTGATCAAGCAATACAGCAAAGGAAGATCCTAAGCAAAATTACTGACGATCTTCGCGAGGAGATCATCAACCAAGTTTTGCAACGCTCAAAACACAGCCACTGGCATCCCGACTCGAGGACGGGTATCACAGATTCGCATGTTGTGAATCACCAAGTGTTTTCGATGCTGTCAGACTACTCTGATTGCTCCGAGATATCAGAGTCCGAGTCCGACCCTGGTTCCTCAGATGGCTCAGAGAGCGAGATATTTTCAGATAGTGAAGAAGATGGCGGTGTTCCTGTCCTAATCTAGGCTCTTCGGAGGGTAGACCGTTTTCATGAAGAAACGATTGACTTAATGTCAAGACCAGTAACCAATGTCACATATTTTTCATCAGGCAATGATAGAGACAGCTTAATTAGGTCTTCAAATAATGAACTACAGCAGTATGATTCCACTAATGCATTTGTTCTAGATATTCTATCTTATTAGTGTAAACGTTGTACATATGATTAATTAGATATTTTAGTCTAGATCTAGAAAAATATTAATTACTAACTTTAATTTAACAACTATAGTTAGTATAATTATATCATTCTTCTTTTAAGTAAGTATTAATCTTATCTATATAAGATTTAGTATTTAGAACTTCTTTTTTAATGCTTTACTTAGATTTATCTTTCGTCAAACACCTTGTTGAACAAGCTGGCAAAGACAGTCCTCCCTCAAACGCAAAGCCTCAGTCAGCATCGATCTGTAGCAGATCTCGCCTACCCGATCGAGTACGACGCAACTCAATCCCCGACGAAGACCCACGTCTAACAATACGCGTCTCCCAATGAAATCTCAAGTCTGTACGAAAAGACCTACCTCGACACCATCACCGAAATCAAGCGTCTGTTGCAGCATTATGCCATTGTGCTTGCCGCAGAAGCAAATTCCGATCTGAACCTGGAGGGCGACGCGAGTGCAACGAATGCACATACAAGTGCGACTGTGGATGCAGTGGCAGACACGAAAACGAAGCTGAAAGCGATACTGGACGCTCTGACCTCGAAGCCTGAATTGTTTGAGTATGGAGGAATTGAGAAAGGTGCTGATGGATTGTGGTATCGTGGTTGATGTGCAAGACGGACAGATTGGGGAGAGGGTTGTTGATGTGAGGATGGCTTGCTTGATCTCTTACCTACCTACTCCACCTGCGTGGGGATGTGCCTAGGCGTTCATTTACGGATGAGACCATATCTTATTACTATCCGCGCCAGGAATTGAATATCAACTTCATTCTGGTTTACACACAACGGAAATCATAACATCGAAATACAGCTAAACGCAGCACACATTTAATCTGACAGAGAGACAGTCTAGGTCCGATTCTGCCTATTCAACCCCTCGCGTTGCTTCGTCGAGGTCGAAAACTGACCTGATTGAGCCTCGTATTCGCCTTCGCGTCCGATAGCCTCGTTCTTGGCGACACCTTCGGGTTCGTTGAAGGCGCGATCAACGGCGGCATTGAATGTTCCTCGGATCGATTCACCGGCGCCCTAAACCTATTAGCTGGAGCTCAAAGAATAAGAGAGAAATATGGGAAGAGTCTCACGTGAACACCGGCGACAACACCCTTAATCCCCCCTGCAATACCTTTACTTCCCGACGCACCTGCATCAGTAGTCGAAGTTTGCGTCCCTGTCGACGTGGCGGCCGTAGGCCCCGTTGCAGGCTGTGTAGATGCTTGCTGCTGCTCTCGATGGGCAGGTGTATATCCCGTTCCAATCGATGGGTTGTATCTCCCTTGCTCACGACTGTATCCCGACGGAGTCGAGATTGGCGACGGCATAGCGGGTGCCCCCGTCGATGTGCCGCCGACTGCGCCGCCGGCAGTACTGGGTTGGGAGCTTGTACCTGGTTTGAATGTTGATGAGTGCCCTTGGCCGGGGTTATAGTTGCTTGTAGTTGAGATGTTGGTGTAATCGGCAGTGTTGGTAGGTGTAGTGTCCAATTTTACGTTGTTGCCGCCTGCATTAACGGGTTCCTTTCGTGAACCGGTGCCCTCGGAATTTGTAGTTTTCATGGTCATTTCGCCCGTCTTGCTGTCTACGCGGGGATCGAGTTTATTCTTGAGATCGGACTCGTGGGGTCCCAGCGTGTTACTGGCTTGAGGATTTGCGACGTATGAGGTTGCGCCGGGATGGGAGTTTGTGGTTGTCGTTGTGCCTGGTGCGTATTGAGCGCGGTTATTCAGATCGCTGTCCACTCTGGGATCGAGCTTGTTGGCGATATCGGATTCATGCGGTCCTGCGGTGTTTTTGGCAGGGCCTGTTTCGTAGCTAGACAGATTGGGGACGTATTCTTGTGCTTGGGGACGTTGATGGGTTTGAGGATCAAAGTCGAACCCACCATTAGGGTTTGTGGATGCCATGATGTGGATATGATGTAGTCTCACTTGCTAGCTCGGATTCGATTTGTTTAATCAATTGATGTTTTCGATGCCAGTGGATTTTGTCAGTGTTAGTGTGTTTGCGGAACGAGGACTCCAGACTGTATAAATACCGTGTCTTTTCCGGTCCCTCTAGACCCCCTGTGCCCGGTCGACATCATCGATCGACTTTTGACGTCACTGAGATGACGTTGCTGCTGTCATCTTGTTTAGGCAGTTCGTCTCTACTTTTTACTGGACGATCTCATCTCAGGTCACCAACTAGCCTTGACAAGTTGAGGCAGTCATTCAAAACAGCGTATTGTCTTCTGTGCATGTTTCAAGACGTCGGGGGTGGATGTGTCGATAACATAACTTAGTTATACTGGAAATGACTCAGCGATATGACTAAGCATTGCGACAACCAACCAATCAGAAATTGACATCGGCATCTCCGCCGGCGTCGCACTGGCAGCCTCGATGGGGTAACATCGCCGAGTCTGTCTACATCCTCCCCAGTTTTGACACTCTCACGTCCCACTCCTCCTACGCACGTATTATTCTTTCAATGAAAATGTCGGTGACTTTTATATCTGCCGAGGTTCTTGCTAATCCTCCCTACAGTGCTTAGCCGAGTTGACTCCTACCTGAAATAAAACGATGTGACAGCTCACCTCTATATACCTTCACGACACAACATTCAATCATATCAGTCACACTATATATATATATATATATATATATAAGTCAACATGGCCATCCCAAACAAACAAATCCTCTACACCAAAACCCCCAATCCCGCAATCAACCCCGACTTGACCAGCAACAATGGCACCTTCAGCCTCAAACAAAACAGCATCTCCCTTCCCATCCCCTCCGATAAGGTCCTCGTGCGCAACCACTACCTCTCCCTCGATCCGGCCATGCGCCAATGGCTCACCGCAAAACGATCGTACATCGCCCCCGTCGAACTCGGCGCCGTAATGCGCAGTCTCGCAGTCGCACAAATCATCGACGTCGGCTCATCGCTGCAATCACAATTCAAAAAGGGCGAATGGTTGATTGCTGTTACAGGCTGGCAGGAATATGCGCTGCTGAGTGCGAAGGAGGCGGCGACTCAGAGAGCGAATGTGCCGCCTGGATGTTCGCCCCTGGACGCCATGACGGTTCTGGGTACAGTCGGTCTCACGGCTTATTTTGGGTTGTTGGAGGTTGGGCAGTTGCGGGCTGGCGATACGGTGGTTGTCTCTGGTGCGGCGGGTGCGACGGGTATGATTGTGGGCCAGATTGCGAAAGTCAAGGGCGCGAAACGCGTTATTGGGTTGGCGGGTAGTGCGGACAAGTGTCGGTTCTTGACGGCGGAGCTGGGATTTGACGTCGCCATCAATTATAAGGATAAGGACTGGAAGAAGCAGCTGCGAGCGGCGTGCCCGGAGTACATTGACGTGTATTTTGATAATGTGGGAGGAGAGATCCTGGATGCTTGTCTGGGGCTTGCTGCGAAAGATGCGCGATTTGCGATTAGTGGACACATTAGTCAGTACTCTGCGGCGAAACCAGAGGGACCGAAGAACATAATGATGCTGATTGTAAGCTTCCCCTTTACCTCTTCCCATGACTACATGCTAATGAGCACCAGGGACAACGAGTCATGATGAAAGGATTTATCTATCTTGACTACCGTAAGAAATTCCCTGCTGCTCTAGCCGATCTGCAACAGTGGTTGCTTGACGGCAAAATCAAACGAAAGTACTATATCATCAAGGGCGGTCTCGAGGCTTGTCCGCAGGGACTGATGGACATGTATGCGGGAGCCAACACGGGCAAGACGATGGTTGAAGTTGTGCCTTTTTCAGAGGCGATTCCAGACGGCATCAATACGGCTAAGCTGTAATAGCTCAACAAGTCATTGTACACATATGAAGTGTAGGAGTTGATATGGTCACGCGATCTATGCGTAGGGGATCGACATCCATCTGGTGGCATACTCCCACCAACGGTCTAGATTGGTCTATGTAATAGATGGTCATCTTGTCAGAGTCTGGACTCTGCAATAATCGCATTGTGTTTACGTTGTCTGATAATAAAATTCTTAGATAAGCACGTATGCACCGTCCCACATGACCAGTCTAGCCCTAAGACGTCATGCTGATGATACATCGCACCCCATTCCTCCTGCTCTTCTTATTCAAGCATTTTACAACTAATCCGCTGACGTACCCTTAGCATACAGTCAAAATCAAGAATGTCTCTCATTCACACGCCAATCAGCCTGGCCTGTATGGATACTACTTTGGATATGAATGCATATATCAGACATTGACGTGTGCCTTTTCCTCACCAAGTAGTGGGCACCAGGCAGTAAAAATGTCATCAACCCTTTACACACCGGCGCGTCATAGGCTGTTCGCGTCTAGTAGTAGGGCATATAAGACGCTGCAGCGAGTGCAGATCGCATATCCAGTTTTGAGGAAATATCACTACTTCAACCATCACCAACCCAAACAACAAAATATTCTTCCCATTATACAATCAAGATTAGTATCATCATCCGCAAAGATGGGCGCAGAAACAAACAATGAGCAATTCAAGCTTGAGAATTTGTTTAATGTCAAGGGCAAAGGTTCGTTTCTCCCTTCTTTCGTCCTGAGATACACTAAACTAATGTCGCGAATAGTGGCACTGGTCACCGGTGGCGGCTCAGGCATAGGCCTCATGGCTGTGCAAGCTCTCGCCGTCAACGGCGCAAAAGTGTACATCGTCGGCCGCACCGAAGAGAAACTCGATCGCGTTGCTGAGCTCTACTCCACCGGGCAAAACGGCGCTGGGCAAATCATCCCTATCGTCGCAGACGTAACTCAAAAATCAGACATTGAAAGACTCGTCTCCGACTTCAAGTCCAAAGAAGACCACCTATCCATCCTAATCAACAACGCCGGTATCTCAAGCTCCGCGCGCCACGACACCGAGCGTGAACACCCAGAAGCCCTAAAGGAGACACTCTTCGACAACGACGCCGCCACATTCGAAGAATGGGAGAGTGTTTCGCGTACCAATATCGCACAGCTCTTCTTCATGACATCCGCTTTTTTGCCTCTACTCCAAAAAGCTACCGATAAAATCCCCGGTTTCAGTAGTACAGTGATCAACATCACCTCCATTTCGGGTATTATCAAAGCATCGCAACACCATTTCGCGTACAACGCGTCCAAAGCGGCGGCTATTCATCTCACCAAGATGCTGGCTCATGAAATTTATACGTCCGGGCTGAAGATTAGAGTCAATAATATTGCGCCGGGAGTATTTCCGTCGGAGATGACGGCGCAGGAAAGCGATGAGAAGCAGAAGAGTGAATTAGCGAAAGAAAAGTACGAAGATAAAGTGCCGGCGCGAAGACCAGGAAATGATAGGGATATGGGTAGTGCGGTGTTGTTTGCGGCGACGAATCAGTACCTTAATGGGCAGACGGTTGTGGTTGATGGGGGTTACGTGCTGGCTACTGGCTCTCTTTAAAATAGGCACCTTTGTAAAAGGGCAGATAGGATAAACAAATGGAAAGTTCAATGTTTGTCAAGCGCATATTTTCATCTATATCGTGTCTATTTTCTTTTATGGATATTGGTCATAAAGTGCCTTGTTCCTCTATTTTTGAATGGTACGAAGTTTCAACTTCAAGCAGAAGCAGATCGCGTATTCTCAATCTTCAGCACCAGAATGTCCGTAGCACCGACAGTCGTCAATTCATCCATCACAGTGGCAATCTTCTTCTTCTCAACCATGGCACTGATAGCAACCCAATCCGCTTCTTCCAGCGCGGTGACGGTCGGCGCACGCTTGCCGGGAGTGATTTTTGTGGCGGAGACGAGTTGGTTGCGTGGGATGTTGTATTGGCAGAGGACGTATTTTTGTGCGTCTACAAACATTAGCATCATGAAACACGATAGTACATGGGGGACAAGGGGAGAGGGCGCACCGATGACACCGCGAATACGGCTGGCAATCAAGTCTACGAGCTCGTTCTTGGTGTTCTTGGATTTGATTAGGACAGCAGTGCTCTGGACAACGGTATCGATAGCCTTGAGGCCCGCTGCTTTCATGGTCTCGCCAGATTCTGTCATCATTAGCCCCGTTTCACGATAACCTTAGACCAAAGGGCAGAAAAACATACCAACCAAATCAACAATCCCATCAGCAACACCCAACGCACACGCCGCCTCCACACTACCACCCACATACTTAATCTTCGTCTTCAACGCCTTCTCCGCTGTCACACCCTCCAAGCCCGCAAAAAACTGCGTCGACAATGCCGTAAAACTAGTAACCACGTTTTTGCCAACCAGTTGTTTCGCCTCTGTGATATCCCCCTTTTCGGGTACTTGCACCTGCAATTTGCATCCTCCAAATCCCAAGTCGAGGACTTCCGTGACGCCGGATTCTTCGCCTTCAGAGAGAGCAGCGTCGTGTTCGCCTACTTGGTCGCGACCGGTGATGCCGAGATCAACGCGCCCTTCACCGACAAAAGTTGGGATGTCGGCGGCGGGGAGGAAGATGAGTGCGATGGGCAGATTTTTCACGAGTGCGATGTCGAGGCGGGTTTCGCGTCGGAATTGGATGTCGGAGCCGGAGAGGAGGTCGAGTGTGGCTTGTTGAAGGCGGCCCTCTGTTTTTTGTCGAACGTGGTTAGCATTTGACCTGAAAGAGTGTAAGTGGAAAGCGAACTTTTGGGCACTGCGAACAACAAGCGGCCTTCGAGGCTAATGGAAAGTATTAGACATATTTTTCGAATTGTATCCTGTTGGCATGGTAAAACTCACTGATTGACCAGATCCATGTTATCGTTGCTCTCAAGGTGTTATCACAAAATTTCAAAGCGCAGAATGCGCGGGGTTCAGATTTTATCAGCGGCCCAAAAATTCTTGTGATGCGCAATTGAGTTTGTCAATTGAAGTATAGCCACCCTTGATTAATTGGCAGTAATTCGAATCTAATTGCAGGTCGTAAAGAGGTGCAGGAGGTGGGAGAGGTGTTGTTCGATGTTCCTGGATTAGATTTCTTGCAAACGTTTGCGGCGACGATACCGGAGTTTGACTCATCGCGGGGACCTCCGTTGATGCCTGAGGCACTCAACCAGGCCACGTGCGAGAATCAGCGACAACCAGTGCGCCCATCGAGTAAACGGAACACGTTGGTTTGGTCACATACTTGGCTCGATGGGAGTGCGATACAGGTTAATTTTGCTTCCAACAGATTTTGCTAGGGTTAGCTGTCAGTAAACTAATTATCGGATTAGATTAAGAGTCGATGCCAAGCTTCGATACTCAAAAGAGGACTAGTGCTCATGCCAGGCGAAGGAGCTATATTATTGGTTGAATCCTCATCTCGAAGCTCTAAGCCCTTAGACTGTAGAATATGAGGCTGTGAGCCCAATGGCTTGTGACAAGTACAATAGAGGCGTTGAAAGGTGGCTGAGGGTCTATGGCGAAGATGTCTAGTCGAAGTCAAAGAAATAAAATCCCTCAATCGTTCTTACAAACTGGCCCTGTAAGTGCCAAGTTGGTGTCTTTACTCACTCGAGGAACATGCAGCGAAAAGATATCCATTTTGTTCTCCATCGTTCAGGCCTACTTTGTATATACACATGAGCCTATGCCTTTGTGCGGAATTTACGGAGTAGATTGATGAGCACTCTAACTCTCTCCTGACGTTTATCCCCAAGAACTCGGCTTTAATCAAAGGCGATACGCCGCGTAGAAACACGCATTCAGTTCAATCAGCCGCAATAAAAAGCAATTCAATTCCAAACAGGTCTGTATCCGGCATGCGGTTGTTCTCTCTCCGTGTCTTGTGCACACCAAACTGACATCCAGTAGGTCAGAAACGTGATGCTGAACACCGTTCCGATAGGCTCGTCGTTAGCTCAGGAACTTGAGAAGTTAGGGCTAGGTTGTATTTAGGACGGGACGTATACGGCGCTATCGTGAAAATTACCCCTATCACCCAACCATAGCGTCAAATCTCATATAAGTTAGGTACTGTATGGTAAGACAGGACATGTATTGTATATACATGTATTGGTCTTGATTCATCTATCATACCATGTGTTCGACTCCTTAGTTACTCCGTACACATGGCAAGATTCCCACTCTGGTTCGACCGGGTATTACTGGTGCCTGTGCGGTGGCTGGCAGGGTCTTTCAATCATGCACAAGTGTTACGTACGACTGGATTGTAAGTCATTGTAGTCGAGCCCACCTTCAGACTTGCGGTTCCCTCTTTGATGAAATTGCAAACTCATCGGGTTTTTGTGTGAGATGCCGACCGTCATATTTAATTCTGGCACTTCGGTCTGAGAAATCAGCCGGAGGCGCGACACTCACTTCGGTCAGGAGTCTGTAATGACTATCCTGTCACATACGAGCGCCTGCGCCCAGTGATCAAGACCGGTGGGCGAGGGGGATAACTATTCTTACTTCCGAGTCTAGCGCCTTTGCGCCAGCTTTCTATCAGTCCAGACTCCAAGTCACTAGGGTGCAATTCATCGTGTTGGGATCTATGACAGATGTCCATTATCTCTACAATTCTACCTCTACATCTTACACACCCGGGCATTCCGCCCAAATTTGTTGCCTGAGGATCTGAATATATGGTTTTGTTTATAAACTTATATCTTATTATTCGTTCCATCTGCAACTTTCTACATACAAAGTATCACACGAGGGATCTTCACTGCGCAATCTCGGCGCACGTGTCTCGCATGTCTAGAGACGTGCGGCGACACTTACAACACCGTCACACACACTAAGATCATACCTACTACCACCTAATAAAACTTCTCGATGAGTTTTGGTTGGTCTGCCGGCGACATCTTCACACTTGTAGTCACCTGCTACAGGATTGTCGATACCTGCCGTGACGGACTAACCAGCGCATCCCTACAACTCAGCAGCCTACAAAATGATCTCGAAGAATTCACAGCGGTGCTCATGCACTTGCACACGGTTGTCAAGGAAAGCAAGAATATCGCATTTTTCGATATGAAGGAGATGAAAAAGACCATCGAAGCTTGCAACATTTATCTTACCAAGTACGCTGGTCTCAAGCGCAAACCGTCGTTTTCCAAAGGGAAAGAGTTGTTGGATAATGCGAAGGATGCGGGGATTAAGATCAAGCAGGCGGTTGTATTTTCGACGCTGGGTGGTGATCAGGAATTGCAGGTGCTGCAGCGCAGACTTGCGCGACATCGGCAGACTTTGGTGCTTTATCTCCAGATCTTGGAACGGTATGTTTGAGCTACCCACTACAGGGCCATTTCGACTAACAAGTGATCAATAGTAATCGGCGCACAACAGAAGATATCAAACTCAACAAACGCTTATCCAATGTCGAGGCCATGATCAAGGACATGCACTCGGTCCGACGTCTCTCTGCCACAGCAACACCAGATATTGCTCCAAAATCACCGCGTATACAACAACGACAGCCCGACAATGAAGACTACGAGGCTATCTTTAGGCAGCTCAACGAGCAAAAAAGATTAGCTCTAATCGAGGCCGAGCGGCCCAACAATGATGACAACCTCGAAGAACTGAATGATATTCTTAGCCATCTTGAGCTGATAAGACTAAGGGTATTGAATGCAGCGGAGAGAACAGCCAATTCGACGGCACAACGGCGCACCGGATCGGTTTCGCACCAGATTGCGCTCAACCGTATGCTCACACCTCATCATATGGGAACACCGCCGTTACGACCTGTACAAAGAGTGGACACACACGACAGCGGATTCGCTGAAATGCTTCCACCGGCACTGGCTTCGGTGCGCGAAGAAAGCTCTGGTCTTACCGAAGGATTCGTCGAAAGTGGTCATCTCAACAAACATGGTGGTCCTTCTTCCTCCTTCTCTGAAGGGATGGTTGAACGCTACCCACCATCCATAGCGCCAAGAAATATTCTAAACAGAAGTCGCACTCTATCGGCCAACTCGATCACAAGACCGGTTGTGACTCCATCTTCATCTTCCGAATCAGTCGCAGCGTCTACTGCACCAACTACGCGCTCGCCCCGTCAATCAGGTACTTTTAGCATGACCTCATCAGAAGGTTCTTTTATCTCTACAATCGCATATTGGCAGGTAATTCCATTTGAAGGATGGTTGAAATGGTACGAAATATGAATAAAGAATGTGAAAGCAAGATACTAACATAATCATCCAGTTGTACGAAAGCTTCACACAAGCCACTTCCCTGCAGTATTCATGGGAGCTACGATTCGAATGGTCAGGTTTATGGTATTGACATCCGACGACAGGATACAAACACTCGATTAGTTTTTATAAAGCGTGAGTATTTAAAACTGATACTTCATTCCAGCCAATAACTCATCGTTTTAGTTTCCAAGAAAAAAAGACCAATCCCTCAAGTTGAGCCATCCTGGGGACGTCACGTCGCCAAAGAAGGATACCAGGCTTATTTCATAAACCCACTTGACACAGAGCCCAAAGATGAGGAAGTAAAGTTCTTCTTCCAAGAAGAGAAATGTTCGTACCCATCCCTATCAACCTACAAAGCTTGCGCTAACAATTCTGACCGACAGCATTAAATAAATTTGAGGGTCTGGTATACGGCCAAGAGCTACTATTCAGCATCGATTTCAAGAAGATATTGTCATCCAATCGCACCCTCAGTGAAAACCAGAGACTTCGTATCTGGAGAAAAGGCGACACAAAATCTCTACTTTTCTACACGACCAACAAACCCGACAAGGCGAAAGGGCGGTATCATCCTGTTCTTGGTACGTAATTCATGTATACTTTTGCAATAACATGTACTGACTCATTGTCAAGCTCGAGAAGTTCATGAAGTCAAAGTGGGCAAGACGTCAGTGGAATTCAAACTTCAGAACAATAGTCACGATCTGAAGGATCTCAAGATTGAGTTTGAAAACAAAGATGGTTAGTCTCACTGTCTTGCTGCTTCTTTTCGAGTTTTATTTATGAGCATATCTAACGGACATTGACAGATCTTACCCTGTTTTCGACCCAATTCTTATCATGAAGCCCTTTTTGTAAGCAACCGTCTCTATTTCATCTAATATTATACCACTTCATTTTCAATGTTTCAGCATTTTGAAAGATATTTGATATTTTATTTGGAAAATCAGTCTACGAACTTGATGCATGTTACGACTTATGACTATTTGGATGTGGTGTTCAGGGGAACGAATACCTGGGTTGACGGATTTATAAATGTATAATTCGCCTCTTTAATTTTATATTTTCAGAATATGATCAGTGTAGTAATAGAACTCAGCGTTTATTCTTGTGTGTAGAGAGTATTAAAAACATTACATCGCATTTTGTTGACTCTTGAGCGTTTGAGGACGGGTGTTCAGGCCACCCGTTCGTGGCAAAAGCAAGGTACTCTACCTGACAAAACAAACACTGCCATGTCATAGGAGCTCGTATCTGTTTGAGCTTCCATTCCTCAGACTGTCTAATCAAGCCAAGACCGGTAACAAAGCTAAAATCGGGGAATTATTCTCATGCACGGAGCACCCAGCATCATTTGAGCTAAGTTAGTTGGTTTAGCCCTAATACAATCAATACGGTAACAACACAGCACTTACAATACCAATACACAAGTATACTCACTTTTAGTTAACTTACCTATTAGTGCAAAGCGTGTCGAAATAGAACAAGTGTGCCTCGCTCAGCCTCAATCGATTCGTTAATTTTTCCCAAAAGTAATCAGACAAACTCTTGTCTCGCTTCTTGTCGCGCATGCTTAGCCTCTTTTGTTGGTAAAAGCGCCTGTCAGGGTAATGAGGGAGAGGCCTATTATCATGCACAGAAAATGGCACATGGTTTTGAGCCTCTCCAGACCAACTTCGAGTCTTCGAGGGTAGACTCGGGTTTTTTCTTGCCTTATTTATTTACGAGCTATAACTGCCCATGATGTCGCTCATTACGGGATGAATCAGTTTCATAGTTGATAGTAGTACCTGAAGGTGCTCAATACAGCGACAGCATATGATCAATTGCATTTCGGCATTGCATACCTAGCTGTATGCAACCGGCATAATGAAGAATCCCTTTACTTTGCATGTCAAAAATCGAACCGTCAACTTCGATCACATTACGGTACTTTTTTTACTACATGCCCACCGCAATTCACCTTCGCTAATACCGATTTCTCCAACTAGGATCTTAGACTTCGAAGAAGCCGCGTTCTCGATGCTCTCGATCGAACACATTTCCAGTGGCTCGTGGTGTTTGTAGCCGGCGTCGGCTTTTTGGCCGATGGCTATGATGTATTTCCCCTACAATCGCATCCAAATCCAATTGCTATAACTAACAGCTGCCTTTCAATAGATCTACGCTGCGTCCCTAACGATCCCCATGATCAACCACGTATACTGGAATAACAATATGCCCGCCAACATACAAGCATCACTCAATGTCTTCCCCGGGCGCTTTCGGCTCGATGAACTTGCTAGGATGGCTTATATCATGGAGAGTGCTACTCGGTGTGGGAATTGGTGGCGACTACCCTCTAAGTGCTGTGATCACATCCGAATTTGCGCCTACAGCGAGTCGGAGTAGGATGTTGGCGACTGTTTTCTTCATGCAGCCGGTGGGATACTTGCTTGCGACGCTTGTATCTATTGTCGCGCTAGCAGGGTACAAGTCCCATCTTACCCAACTCAGCACAGATGGCTATGATACATGTGTGGATGATGACTGCTTGCGCGCACTGGATAGCGTATGGCGATGGATCATTGGTTTCGGTACTATACCGGCCGCATTGGCCATTTTTCTTCGATTCAGTATCCCGGAAAGCCCCCGGTATACAATTGAGGTTTTGAATCGGCCAGACGAAGCTTTGGAAGATGTTAATGATATGGAATTGCCTACCGTATCGTCGCCTACCCCAGCAGAAATTTTTAACAATATCCCCGACATGGAGACGCATCATGAGGCGGAAGTTCCTGAATTTAATGAGGATACCATGCACGAACACGAACCCCATTTGGCGGAGGAGCATGTGCCGCCTGATGTAAGGAGTTGGATGTCAAGTCCCGGATCTGCGATGCTTCGCGGTGCATCTTCGAGCATCGTGGATGAGGCAGGTAACCATCATGGAAACTCCGCGCAATACCTTACAGCTACCGGAGAAATTCACAGTCCCACTTTTACTGGCAACCACGAAGCCTCTTATACACATGACCGACCGCCCTCATCGGCTCTCAGTCCAACCATGCTCAGTCGTCAGTCATCGCATGAGAGCTCCTCCGCAGAGAGCGATGGGGCTGATATCGAGAACCGAAATGTCTGGGCCATCTATCGCTCTGGCTTGAGCGACTATCTTTGGACAAAGGGTTATTGGGTTGTGCTCGTCGGTACATCGCTAACATGGTTCTGTTTTGATTTTGCCTTCTATGTCATGGGCCCCAATTCATATCAAGTCGTCACCAAGGTTTTCGATACCGCCGGCGCTCCCCCACAAGACGTCTACACCACTCTGATGACGGAATCGTGGCACTCACTAGTTATTGTCTCCCTTGGATCAATTCTTGGAGGCGGAGCCATGATCTTCTTCGTAGGCCGCTTCTCACCACGCATGCTCCAACTGGTAGGCTTTCTGATCGTGTTCATCCTTTTCATCGTCGTCGGTCTGGTATTCCGCTTTCTGTCTGCGCCGTCTCGAACACCACTCGTTGTTTTCCTGTATGTCATTTCCATGATCTTCTTCCAAATCGGTCCAAACTTCACGACTTATATCATCCCATCCGAGTTATTCCCAACTCAATTACGTTGCACAGCCCTGGGCATCTCTGCTGCAGCAGGCAAAGCAGCTGCCGTGATTGTGCAGGTATTTGCTTCATTATCTAAATTGGGTCCGTACGGGGACTCAAACGAGTTCGGGTACGGCATTATTGTCTTTAGTGCTTTTATGTTGATTGGTGCCGCCCTTACAAAGTGGCTAACCCCAGAGACGTTGCAAGATGGGAAGCCCGTGCCACTGGAGAAGTTAGAGTATATTGGTCTGAAGTGGCCAATTGGTGCTCCAAAGAACAAGAATAAGGAGCAGATATCTCTGGATTTGACTAATTCGGGAAGTCACAACGATGGAACGGTTTCTAATCAATGAATATGATATTCCTTTGCCAATTTCCTTTTTTGGACGGTGTTACGGATAGGCTAGGGTTCCATATACCGGTTTGATACGTATTTTTCTGATAATTTGATCATTTCCATGGCAAGCGTTGAAGCTACAGTGCATGATCAATTCACATACATAATACTCATTATTTTCTTGTAGAAGACAATTTGTAGATAGTTTGACTAAATCTCGGTTCATCCTCGACTCGGCGACCCCTCCAGACTCCGGAAGAGGGACAACACGATTTAAACTTTCACCTCTCTAATATAATCTCAATCTAATCAGCTCTGGATCTTCCAGGAAACTGATGCATAACAGCGGGGTATATGATCGAGCACGTGTAGCGTTTCAAAGGCCAATGACCACCGGGGTGGATCTATGTACCTGGCTTGCAATTTGGGTTTTGACCACATAGTACCCTTCGGTTTTCTTCAAGCAATCTTGCTAGAGACCAGGTAATTCCTGATCTACTAGCAAGTCTGTATGGACGTGTAGAGTGGGATTTTATCGTTATGGACAAGGCCATTGAACTACTTCGATGTCCTCTCTGGTTTCACAACACATGTTGATACATATTTCGATATTGTCGGAAATCATGAACAATATCATTGACTGATCAAACCATGATAAATAAGCTTATGCACAATCCAGGGCTAGTGATAGGGTTATTTCTGAATTGGGAAATGTCTTCAGAGGAGATCAAATCAGATCCGCTCAGATACCGATTACCCACCGCATAGATCCTACTAATTGTAGCTAAAACAGCTCGAATCAAGTCTCAAATAAAACAACCACATTCTGAGGACTAAACGCACTAACCGCACCAATGTGACCATTCAGAGCCATCACGTGGGCAGTTTTACGATCGTCAGTCATCGTTGTGCTTCTAAATCATGAGGTGACATCGAGTCATTTTGCATGCATCGCGGTGGATTGCTTGACTTGCTTGTTTTTCCCTTGCAGGATTGCTGCGACAAAGTCCATTGGCTCATCTGCGAAACATCCTTGTCTAATCTCCCCGCAGATCGTCAGGTCCGCAAGACGGCAAGCTGGGTGACATCAAATTAGGTCTTCTGTTTGAGGTTACTGATTGTTACCTCGTTTCAATTTACTATCATTGTACTAGAGGTAGATGGTCTCTCGCGCAATTTCGTAGTTGACGGGAATACGGTGACACGAATTAGTATAAGTAGGGCCATCCGCCCTAACTCAATCTTCTTCGTTCGGAACTTTTATTTCGCAAAGAGTATTCCAATTAATATTATAATTAAATATAACACATTAAGGAAAGATGAAGTTCATCACCCTTACCAACGTGTCCTTCCTCTTGTTGGGTTCCGCTGTCGCCGAACCCATCGTTTATATGATCCGGCACGGCGAGAAGCCTTCCGACGGCAGCAATGGTCTCAGTGCTGAAGGCGAAGAGCGCGCTCAATGCTTGACTACTGTCTTTGGCCCTAGCTCCTCATATAACATTGGCTACATCTTGGCCGAGCAACCCAAGTCGGGTATGTCGGCCTTCGAGCATCTCAAGCCATCCCGGACGACTCTATTATTGATAATCTGACTTGATTTCTTGTGTAGATGGCTCCCGTGAACGCCCATACGAAACCGTCGAGCCCCTCGCCGAAGAGTTGGGCCTTACCGTTGATACTTCCTGCGACAAGACCGACGAAAAGTGTGTCAAGAAGGCCGTTGAGGCCTATGAGGGAGACGGCAACATTCTCATCTGCTGGGAGCACGATGAATTAACCCTGATTGCAGAGAAGTTAGGTGTTGATGATGCACCAGACTACCCTGATGATGAGTGAGTTTTTTCTCCTAGTCTAACCATTCCAATCATTAATAGTCGTGTCGAATGAGTGCTAATCTAATATAACCAGCTTCGGTCAGATCTGGACTCTTCCTTATCCTTGGGATACTATAACCACCATTACTGATGAGAACTGTGCTGGCCTTGGTCAGTAAGGCTGGTGGATTGACAATTTTATTACCAGGTACTCGGTAGCATGGCCATGTCGGCTGGGAGTTAGAAAAATATAAGATTATCAGCGATCAAAATTGTTTGAATCTAACTGGGGTTAGAAATACTCTACCATACATTTAAGTAGGTCTAAGAGATGTCCACTGATCCGGATATAAAGATTCCTAAAATTGGCTTTTGATATATTTCTGAATAGACGCGCTATGGTCATTGTCAATCGGGATATGTACAACGAGAAATAGATACCCCGTGATAAGTAGGGTTACATAGATCACTAACCTAAAATGGAGATTTTACAGTGTTGGCAGAGACAAACAGATGTTCAGTGAGATGAAGGATTAAAACTCTTCTACTCAGGAAGGGAAGATTTCATCCATCAAATTTTTTGTCAAAATGTGGAGGCCCTTGTCTGTGACCTCCTTGACGAATTTGGCCTTCAAGACAAGGAAAAATATTCAGAATCGTGGATCAGTTTTTTTGATTAGGAATGTTTCAATCATCAATATTGCTCAAGGCAAACAATATAGAGTCAAATAACACAGCTCACGCCTCAGGAAAGCCACTAAATCAGCACCGGAGCGCCTATCACTAATGTACAATTGCTAAGCTTACATGTACGAGCTACTCAGCTAAAGCACCTTCTGTTTGCGGCTTCAATGACAGCCTTTTCGCCATCCGACATATTCTCACTCGTCTCCCAAGATTTTGACCACATACCCATGGCTTGGAGCCCATCAATAGGGACTGAACTCCAGTCAAGTTGACCGGTAAACCCTTGCTCACCAACTCCACCGGCATCCGGGAAGTCAGGAGGTGGGCTGTATTTCAGGGCTGCCTCGCGCTGTCTGACCAGGTACTGTACATTAGAAGACGTCATTGGGCAAACTGGAATGTAGATTACACTGGAGTCACCTTTACCACGGTGCTCCTTGTCGACTGAATGGATAGAATCGCAATGCCCTTTGAAGTCCATGTCAGTAACTTGAAGGGTCAGGGAACGCGGGAGATCATCAGAACAAACTTACATGCAACATAGTCGCCAGGCTCTACATGAGGCACAGAGCACATGGTTTTAGCCAAATCAAGATCCGGGTGCGTCTCATCATTATACTCTTGACAAGCACCGGGCACGGAGCCAGGAAACTCGGCATTAGGGGCTTGAACAGAACCAGTGGTCATGAAAGGCTTCAGCATCAAGTATGCAGTCGCTTGCCTCAGCAACGGACAAATCTTCAAGGTCCCTTCACCCGGCCCAGTAGAAGACATGCTCAACCAGCCCTGGAAGAATCGAAACATCGAGCATGCACCAGCGCCGTTGTAGAGATCCTGATGAGCAGAGATTCGGTGATTTGCGTCAAATGGGTCGTATTCTTCCCACTTGCCTTCCAAGATCTTCGAATAGCATCGACGATATTCGGGGTCTTCCCATCTCTCAAGCGACCCACCATCTGAATGGGGACCTAGTGCGAATTTGGCATCTCCTGGGTTCCGAATGCGGAAGCGGTCTGCATACATGATAGGATGTGTAGTCGAGATCTTTGACAGTGGATTCGAGGAATACCATAGCTTTGTGAGGAATTTTTGTGTGTTTATCATGCCTGGATGTGCGCGGGCTTGTGCTTGGCTTGGCGTCCAGTAAAGCTCATAAACCGCCGGGTCATCTTTTGGAAACGCATTAACCCTGTCTTTATTGGCCGCTATGTATTCTCTAGCTTTTTGTTTGTATTCAAGAGCAGTTTCCTTAGGGACCACTCCGCGAATGACAACAGAGCCACGATGTCGGATCTCGTTCAATTGTGCTTCGGTCAGGGTTCCGTTTTCCACGTCTTTGTAATCGATTGAAGGAATAGCCTGCGGTTGATTAGAGATGAGCTTTGTAATTGATATTGCTCTGATAGACGTTCGCTTACGTCACTTCCCAGCGCTTTAATTTTCTTGACTTCATCTCGAAGGGAGTCCAAGAGGCGCCACCATGAGTCTGTCAAATCTTTTTCTCTGCCGGCTGAAAGTTGACTTTTCAGAGCTTGAAAACGTGGTGGAAGAGGCTCCGCTGCCTTGCCAGATAATGATGGGAAAACAGAGCTTATATCCCCAGCTGCTTTTGTGGTTGGGGTTGTCGCTGTCGACACATTGCGAACGAAGGATAAGGGAACTCGTTTGATAGCTGACATTTCTTATACTAGCTGAATATATGCAATGATAGCAATCACTGTTATCTCGTGTAGAGAATTAAGTGGAGTTGGAACACCCAAGTACTTATATCCGTGTCCAAAAACTGTGGCGATCATGCCATGCGGAAGCGGAGTTTCCTAATTAGGTAATAAGCCGCTTGCGGGGAACCACTGTGATGTCAACTTGGAGGAAGTGAAGATGTAAGCATTGTTTGGAATATGTTTTCTATATATATATTAGTTCCACTGTGCTTATGATTTGAAAATTTACCGATTATACATGCCGATGCAATCATGACAGTTTATGACAGCCGGTCTCTAAGATTCAAGCTGGACATACAAGTTACTCCGGTTTTGAGGCAAAATTATGGAAAATTATACAAGTACCGTATATAGTCTTCTGTTCCGTTTGATCTGCTTTTTGTTGTTACACCTACCGTCATGCAAGCATCGGCGGGGGAATTTGGCACAGCGCCAGTCATGCATTCCTATCCGTGTGTTCGAGTCAATATCGGAGTCTAATCGATCACTAAGCAGAATTGGGAGCCAAATATACTATAAATATGGGCAGACTATGGTTCATTTGCTAGCTACACAATAATCTGGTAGCAAGGCTATTCATATTTGTTAAATCTGCTTCACAATCACTCAATTCCACCCTCGGGTGACTGTCATTGCCCTCTGCCCTCAAATTTAATCACACCCTCTAATGGGACATTCTATACGCGACTATTGGACTTAATAGCTTGGATAATCCATAGTGTTGGTAATTGAAAACGGAACGCTGAGTGTGTGAGTCTTTCGTGTCAAAGTCGATTACATTAGCGCTGATCTACCAATTTTCTTTCGCATGATAACTCCTCACCTGCCACCATGGCCTCTCGCAATTCTGATATATCAAGTCATCTACTTAAGCAATGACAATCGGCACTAGGCCTCTCTCTCCACATCTCTACCCAGCGAGGTTATCCGACGGGGGTTGTTAGCCTGTATGCATCTATGCTCATTGACCAGAGACTTGCCCATCGCCGTGATCATACATTTGTCTCAAGCCCCTCTGAAGTATTTGAAGCGGTTTAAAAGTATGACACCACCTCTCTCGCCTGAGAATTTAGGATTTTGGGTGAACGCTGATTAACTCCTTCTCTACCGACGTCCAAATACGCTGGGAGGAGCTTCCACCGACAGCCAAGCAACAGGCAAGATTTATCCACGCCACCAAGATCTTTAAGTGAAAGGCCTGATATTCCTCGTTACAGGCCCAGTGTTTGGACGTATATAAAAATGTAGAGTGAAGGTAGATGCTGCAGCAGCGGGACGTTCCGCAAGTGGATCCTGCGTCTTTACCTTATATACACTCGCTGCTGCCTTAGATTTCAGGTACCACGCTAAGGAGCAGTGGGGCAGCGGCAATTTTCCCTTTTCGTCAAAGCCGCAAAAACATTCCATCATTGATTCCGACTACACGGGGTTTTCTTGATAAGGCATACGGGTCTTTATGTCACGAGAGAGCCGCGATGAAATTCATATCACACAATGCGGAGACGATCTCCCACAAACGAAAGCATACGCGGCGCGCTTGCGAAGCATGCCGAAGAGGTAAAAGGCGCTGCAATCATACACTGAGTCTCGAAACTCGTGCGATCGAAACTGCGGACAGCACTGTTCGTCCGAATAGAGCACCCCATGCACAACAGGAACATACGGAAGATTGGTTTGGCCGCGGTAATGACCCAGTTACAGACACCGTTACTTTAGAAAATGCGAATGCTGTTTCTCGTCCAAGGCCTTCAATCGGCCAGCTACTTGAAGCAGCACAATACGACCATCAGGAAAGCCACCACGACTCCAGCCTGCGCACTTCAAGAACATTTATTGGCGACTTGAATCCAGAGAGCGTTTTTCGTTCTGTCACTAGTCCTAAGACAACTACTCGTGGACAATCTAGTCAAAATAGTGTAGGAACATGGCTTGTCGACAGTCTCGCGTCCAGTGAACGCAAAGAAGAAAATCGTACCACCATGCTGAGCAGCATATTCATTAACCCGAATCCAGCAACCCAAAGGCTGCTGAAATCACTTCTTGAGACGGAATATTTCAATGTACTACCACCAACGCCGTACCTTCCCCAGCTGCTCGCGTTCTATGTGGAGGAGATCCATCCTTTATTGCCGCTCATTGACATCAGATCATTCGAAAAGAATATGGACCGCAACTCAAAGATCCTACTATCCCAGGCTATGTGTCTTCTTGCCTCATTGAACCCACGGTGCAAGCCTCTTTTGTACCTGCCAGGCGAGAACGCGCCTCTTGCACCTCGAATTTTTGGACGCCATATTTCCAGCGCCATGTATTGTGCTATTGAGTTTGGTGCAATCACAAACAGAATGATACTAATCCAGGCTCTAGGTTCCTTGTCATTATTCACAGAAGGTTCCGAAGGTCCCGAAATCTCATCACAGCTTTGTGCGAAGATGATACAGCTGGTGCAGACGCTTGGTCTTCATATCCAAAGAGGACCCACTCACGAAGAAGAATATGATGTGACATGTCTTTGTTACGCTTGGGCTTTGGATCGACTCAATGCAGCAATTCATGGGCGGCCTATTATCATGCATGAGAGAGATATTGGAATGGATCTCGATAAATGCTTTGAGATTCAGAAACCTGCTTTCAGGTTGCTACTATCAGTCATCTCTCAGCTCGATCAAGTTATTGATCTCTATCGGCCACATTCGACTTCAAAAGATGCAGCAATTGAGTCCAACTATCCACAATTTGACGATATTGTGGTGTCCGCTCAATGCACAAATCTGAATGCCAAACTACTGAGTAAGCAAATATTAACATAGATCTATGGATCTTACGCTGAAACTAAACAGGCACGATTGAAGTTTTGTACTATGCAGTCGCCATACTTTCATGCCGAAGTAAAGACAAACCCTCAAACAATCACGTGCGACAAACCTACGCCGCCTCCCAAATCAAGTCCATCCTTGAACAAGATTGTCAGAATCAAGACCATCAACTCATATTCCTCCCGTTTATTCCATACGCCGTATCTCTATCACTGAGCATATCTTATAATCAGATGCGCTATACCAAAGTCGCGATGTACAGAACACGCGCAAGGGAAGAATTACAATCTACCTGCAGCTTGCTGGAAATACTGGGTACCCATTTCTATGTTGCGTCTGCTATGGCCAGTATGGGTAAAGCGACAGTAGCAGAACTGGATAGAGTATCTGAGAATGTGCGTCGTGAAAACAACACTGATATACGTTCTCACGACACTCGGAGGCGGACAGAAATCTATCCTCCTAATGACCTACCAGTTGCTCCCAATGCACATGAGGATCTTAACGATTTCAGAACCGCGAGCTCCGATTTATCTTCTGTCAACGAATTCAGTGTCTCTGACATTGATATATTTGATATGTTTGATCCAAACTTTGGGCTTGAAAATGTTGATGCGGTCTTTCAAAGCAACCTTGATTTGTCTATGCCGATGCATCTCACATTCTTTAATGGAGAATTGGATACTTTCTGATTCAAACCGAGAATTATGGGTCGCGGCAAAGACAGAAACATATCATTCCTAGAATCTTCGAAGCGAATCAGAAGCGAATCTAGCTCTCAATTGAGCAAGGTTTCAAAATCACGTTTGAAGCTATTCGCCTTCTCCAGATGTTCTATAATAATCTCCGCTGTTCTGCGTGCCCCAGGCTCGCCCATGAAAAAGAAATGGTTGCCCGGAAGCAAATACGAAATCTGCCCAGGCAATGAATGCACCATCTCAATCAGCTTGTTCCAATTCCCCTTCTCGACAACCTTTGCAACATCATGGCTCTCGATCTCATGCATCAATTTGCGTGTGAGCACAAAACTCCAGGTTGCCTGGTCAGTCATAACGTGGCGGGCATCTAGTGGACTAGTCCCCACCAGAGCGGCTATCAGGGGCCAATGCTCGGCCTGATCAACTATCGCGTCTTCGGTCGAAGTCCAATAATCTTCGACGAAATGCCGGCTTTCGGTGTCGTAGCGATAATTCCATCCCGTCAAACTCACTGGTGTATATCCAGTATATTCTTGGAGATATATGTCTTCAGGGACGATGGTTTTACCGTTATTCCATTGCTCGTTCTGATCTCGGACTTGTCTGGCGAACTTTTTGTATACGTCTGTCGCAGTTGCGTATCCAGCTGCTGTGTTGGTTACTCCCGCTGGCGGCGGCCGTGACCCATGAATGCCGGGAGTAGCTGCAAGAGATACGAACAAGACCACTTGGATCCCCAGAGAACGCGCGTGGGTACAATACGGAATCACAATCCTACCACCCATACTCCATCCGACGAGTACAACTTGCTTGGACAGACCATTCTTCTCAATTATCTTGTGCGTGACTTCGGAAGCTTGCTTTCCCCAGTCACGGATACGGAAATGGGGTGCTGTAGCTGGGATAATCTCCGGCTCGCTTTCGGTAGGATATGAAATGGCTAGTAGGCCATGGCCGTGGCTGTTCAGCCAGTGCGCTAAAAAGTCTCTTTCTTGGTAACCCTCATGCCCGCCATAGGCGACTCGAGCGTTGTGTCCACCGCCGGGTATAAACACAACCAAGGGTTTATTGGGATCGGCTGGAAAGTAGTTATAAAGGGTTGGAAACCCGGCAGCCTCGTCCAGCTGTTCTCCGGAATATAATTTAGGAGTTGATTCGGTCATCTTTGCAGGGAGTTTGGACGCAAATGAACAGCGACTCGCTTAATAAAGCGCTTTGGGTCGCTTTTCGTACTTTTTCACAATCGGATTCTCTTGAATTTCAGAGACCACTTTTGCATACGGTTATTTTCAAAAAAGAAAGGCTATATGAGCATACAATCAGCGCATATGTTCCAACGAGATAAAAAGTTTATCCTGTAATCAGACAGTTTAGTTCTAAAAAGTAAGCTTGGAGCTGAGATTAGAGAGAAGTTCTCTTTTAATGCATTAAACTTTTTGAACGTATGTTTAGCGTTTATACTCCGCAATCGGGGAGAAATCCGCTATTTACCGAGATACCCCACTTGTGGTCGTTGAACTCATATTCATTCCCTACATACTTTCTCCATCCATTTACGACTCCGAAAATATAGAGCTATGGCCATGCTAAATTCTCTACAAGACTATCGAAGATCTAGGTATATTTCATGTGCTCATGAAATATTGGCAGGTTTGTTGCTGTTCTCGTCGACGTCAATTTTGATGTCGATGTCAGCTGTGGTACCTAAGGCATATTTGGAAATGGAAGAGCACATGGTACATATCAACCGGTCTCTATCGTATCTAGCATCAGATCTTCCAATATTCATTGTTAACCAAGGTCGAAAGAAAGACGTCGACCCATCTTAGCATTCAGGATTGTTGCTATATTGCTCGAGATCTTCAAGAGAATGGTACAAGGCTGGAACGGTCATAACATCTCAAGCACCTAGGTAATGTTCAGGAAAAAGACCAAGTACACGAAGCTGATAAAGACTTGTAAGAGATCTACCTGACCGACTTTCCTCAAATACACGGGGTCATTGCACGGTATCCACCAGATTGGAATCAGAGTAGACAACATCAAAAGCCTCCTGTAACATATTATCAAACTTGTCAGGAGCCGACTCGAGCAACTCATTGCTAAGTAATTCCATGCACTTCTCTCCATCCCAGCTTCTCAACAAACTCTGGAGAAGAATCCGTAATCTCCAATCACCCTTCTTTTGCATCCTCTGCAGTGTTTCGTCTAGCTCTTTTTTTCTCAAACCCATCGTGAGATGATGATGTTTGAAAGGGTCGATGTCTGCACACTCTGTGACTACAAAGTCATTTAGATTCTCGACTGTTGCTAGAAGGCGTTTCATTTGATCCGAATATAGATTAGGAGATTGACCATCCCAATTTTCTAGACATCGCCAAGTGGCGTCTAGAAGATCCACGCCATTCAGATTCTCGATCAAGTTATGGATCGGTTTGAGCCGTATGAATGCCTCGCCAGAAATGACGTTTGCGGCGGTATACAAAAAATTGTCTATGTCGTCAAGAGTCAAATCGCCGACTTGGCCTGGAGTACCCTGGAATGAACCGCTTGGGTTGTTGACTCTTCCATTCTCGATTTTTAACTCTGATAAAAGCGCTTCTATAGAGGCATCGTCGTAGTCATTAGAAGAACCACTTTCGCTACCTTCGTCATCAGCGTCATCTTCTCCAATGTCAACATTCGATCCTTCAAAGTCTGCTTCAGTGCCTGAAATCGGTGAGGCATATGATTGATCATTTTCGCCTTCTGAGTCCCAGACTGCTGCCTCGTAACTTCTGGCATGAAATGATTCGTTCGTTCTGTAGATGAAATATTTCCCAGTAGAGTCATGGTCAACTTCATCAGAGCCATCAACACCAGTATAAGATATTCCGAGGGATTGATCTTTGCTAGGTTGAGTGCCTTGTTCTTCAGCATCGACCATAGGACTTTTCTTCGTTTTGAGTTCTCTTTCGCCACTACCAAGTGTACTGATTTTCAGACCCAACTTGGCGTCTGCTTCCATGTTCCCATCAGCATTCTCATTTGGGCCGATCTGAAGGGATTTCAGACCTTCTGGGATTCTGGCAGGATTGTCGTAATTACCGGCGGTCTCCTGCTTATCAACTGGAACCTTCAGTACAGAAGTAATAGTTTGACGAGCTGCCATCCATGAATAGAATTTATCATTCCAATCAGCTTCGGTTACCCTCCGAGGCTGCCTCTCATCGCGGCTCGGTAGTCGGATTATGATCGCTTTGCCGCGAAAATAGATTTTCTTGATCTTTGTGACTGGAACATCAGACGATTCTAGAATAGAAAATTTCTGTTCTGGAGGCCATAAGCCACTTTGGATGCTCGTAAATGGCTTTGCAGTTTTGGATTTTTTGATATCGTCAGTATGAGTCTTGACTGCAGCGGCGAACAATCTAAGATTGTGTTCTGGAAAATGACTTCGATTACTCGAAACCGGCTTCTCTGTTTTGAGTGCATCATATTTCTCGGTATGCAACTTCCATGTTTTGCCCGGAGCGTTGGACGATGAGCCAAAGACGAGCATCTTCTGTTTCAAAGATGAGTCTTCTTTTGTACCTTGGTATGGCCTTTCACTTTCAGATTCTTTGACGTGTTCCGATGGGCGAGATTGGTGTGAAGCCGTCTTTCTGAACATTCTTGTACTATGGGGATATTCTGGAGAAGCAGAGACTATGGGTCGGAACTGACTTAACCGCGACGAGATTTGAGGTTTCAAGACCCTTGAGGCCCAAAACGTCATGTTTTGAACGATCTCGCGCAGTGTTACTATGCACCTTTCTGCCGTGAGAGTGCCGGCCCATATACATAGGCACCTCTATCCCCTGTTAGTAAATTTTGTGTACATCAAAGAAAGACACACTTGGGAAATGTACCGTAGATGGCGTGGGCCTTTTGATCTCCAAAAATGAAACCCATACTCGAACCTCAGGCCCGAAACAAGTAAAAAATACAACCGGCTGGATATCACTTGATACTGCCCAAACAGGCTGCAATTGTCTCTGCATACCCAATGCAGCATTTGCTCCAAGTGCAGCTCGACAGTAACATGCCTCCTCAGCTGACTCATCCGTGGAGGCAGATTGAACTTCCACGAGTGCCCATGGGAAGCAAATAAAATCTTTTTGGTCTGGTTTGTGACCTACGTCCATGTATGCCTTTAACGTTGATAAAAGGATTGTGGGACAGATGCACATCGGCCCCAGGTCAGCGAGGGCGCTGAGGGAAAAGTTCGTCACCAGCTCATTTCGATTGAATCCAGTCAACGGCGTCTTTTCAGATTCCTCTAGGGGCACATGTACGGGAAACCCGTAAGTGAAACTTGGTTGTGGAGTATCTCCGGTAATTTGGCCCAGCATTGGCACTGCGTTCCAAGATATATTGGTCTCTCTAGAGTGAATGACATCAGCCTTTTTTGTGCGTATGGCTCAGACGTCTACATGGGTACTTAAGGACTGATTTGCGTGATAACATACAGAGACCAAGCGTCGAAAAGTTTACTTCAAGAACATAAATTTATCAGTCACATGAATCGGATGACACATTCGACCATCGGCTTGAAGTCCAACTCACCTGCGTCCCGAAGTCTTCCCGAGCGATTCCTCCTCAAAGCTCAGAAAGATATAAGACTCCAAGAAATGCACCCATGTCTCCTGCGACACTTTTGCCGTATGATACTCCTTCGCGATGCGTGCTAGTTTTGCTACTTGCAGAGACTCGCCCACTTGGATGTCATGGTCCAAGAGAGCTTCTATGACGATTTTCACATATTCAGGCACTCCGGTCTCACTGTTGCGGGGAGAGTACACGTCTTTTGAAAGAACGATGCCATGCTGGCCGAGAATTTTCTGATTCATTTTTGAGTTGTCTGAAGACTTGTGTGCTATAGATATATATTCACATTGAACCTGCACAGAAGCAAGTCGGCAGGTGAACAATATGAATGTGTACCCATCAGCCTGATTCATGACTCGGTACGACGGCGGCACTTACGACGTTGATTATTTTTGGCTAAGCACATGCAGCTAATAAGTTGGCGCGCCCCCTATCCAGTCTCAGCATTTCCTACTGATGAGATGAGTTTTAATTAGGTATGATTCAGTGAAGTAACTTACATACAAGTTCCAGAAAATAACTGGTTTAAGCTGATATAGTGGGTTTATTCAGCATGGCTGTCCCGAATAGGAAACAGTACATATTGACAACTATTGAGAAGATTCAGCTTGCTAGAGGATGTGTAGTACCATAAACTAAATACAGTTCTATCCCTTATTGATACTATTATCAGTATTACACAACTCAATATCAAAGCTGATCTGCAAACCCAACAAGCTTCTCAATCGCCGCATCCTCAGACTTCGTTTCATTGGATAAAATCCCCCCGACACTCTTGACAACATTAGCAAGTCTTCTACGCTTAATCTTTTCCTCCAGCTCACTACTCTTCGTCCTTGCCAGATCCAGCACCGAATGCGGCAGATTCGCCAGTCGTGCGACATTAAGACCATAACTGCGATGCGCAACGCCCTCACCAACCTCGTACAGAAATGTAATCTCTTCTTCGCCTTCCTTATCGCCGCCGGACTCGGTGAAGCGCATGTGGACGTTGCGGAGCTCATTGTTTGGGAAGGATTTGGTCATGACGGAGAGGTTTTGGTAGTGCGTGATGAATAGTGTTAGGCTGCGGATGGAGCGGACCATGTAATCCAGTACGGCTTGAGCGATTGCGACACCGTCGTGTGTTGATGTTCCACGGCCTAGCTCGTCGAGAATGACCAGGGAGCGAGGTGTCGCTTGTTTGAGAATATCTGCTGTTTCAGATAATTCAACCATAAATGTTGATTCACCAGTAAGCATGTTATCAAATGCGCCCATACGAGTGAAGACTGCGTCTAGCATGCCCAGCGTGGCTGATTTGGCGGGCACAAAAGATCCAATCTGACCCATAATCGCTATCAATGCTATCTGTCGGACATAGCTCGATTTTCCACCCATATTAGGACCAGTGACAAGAAGAGCACGCGTTTTGTCCGTGGCAAGGTTTGTGTCGTTAGGAACGTAGGTATCGAGTAAAAGTTGCTCGACCATTGGATGGCGACCTTGTTCAACCACAATGCGAGTTTCGTCCGTGTATTGAGGCTTTGTGTATCCCGGCTGAGTGGCAACAGCAGCGAGAGAAAATAAACAATCTAGCAATGCCAGAGACTGAATGCAATCCCGAAATGACTGGTATCTAGTAGATATCTCAGCTAAGAGTCTCATGTACGCTTTATCGCATGCAGCTGCAAGTGCCTCCTTGTGCTGATCTCGCTGTCTAATCAGCCGTATGATATCCGGAGTATGGAAACGCGATAGCTTTTTAGTCCCACTGATCTTGGCCCATGAAGCAGGCACACGCTTTAATTGTGATGAATTGTTATCAACTTCAATCAAAAACTCAATACCCGCTGAAGTCACATAGTCGACCTTCTTTTTGCCCAATACCTCGGCAGCAACAGACCGATGTTGCTCTAGGTCATGCTCGACACTGGCTATGCCCAGTTTTTGTTCGGTGATGTCGTCTGACTCTTCAGACTCGCGGAAGAACTCGTACTTATCGTCGTGCTTTGCTGCATGCATATTTATCTTGTCAAGAAACATGACTACGTCTTCCTGAATCGTAGGTAGTGCGGCAATAGCTTCACTAATCATAGTCGATTCAAAACCAGTGTCTTCGGGGGATTTTATGTGGGCAAATGTGTTTGCAATCATTTGCAAGGTCTGGAGGACCGTGAGCAGCTCCGGCCGAGTACATTTTCCGTAATAGATACGAATCAAGCTTCTCTCGAGATCGCTTCTGACCTTGCCAAGCAAGTCTTTCAGTCTTTCGGTGAGCATGTTCTGGTCGGAATTTAACAGCTCATCCACAGCACCCACTCGCGCTTCTAGTTGTTTCCTGTCCAGCAGCGGCCTTCCTACCCATTTTCGAAGTAGCCTCTGACCGAAACGGGTTCGTGTTCGGTCCATAGTCCAGAACAAACTACCTTTACTCGAGTAATCTGTCTGGTTTTGATAAATCTCTAAGCTGGTCAATGTATTGCCATTTAAAAGCATATGAGATCGTGCCGAGAAAGATTGAAAATACTTGGTCAGATCAAATACGTGCTCGAGTCCGTATTCTGACAAATGATCAATCATAGAAGATAGACAAATCGTAACTTGATCGGGCAGTTGCAGAACTTTTTCCAAAAGTGCACTTGCTTTGCTATCGTCATCAGCGTTTGTTGATTTGAGCTTTTCCGCGTAGAAACTCGAAACGCGGCTGTGCCCTTCTACTGCGGCTGTATTTGATCGTGCCGTTCGTTCGACGCGAACTTTATCACCAAAGACGTTCATTTTGCTGCCCGAGAGATGCTTGACCAACTTATCCGTGGCTTTCGTGAGCTCACCGACAATGAGGATCTCACAGGGGGCTATATGTAGTAGTCTCGTCTCGATCTCCCCTCTCATGAATCCATCCTCAAACTCGTCATAAATGATATCACCTGTCGCTGGCTGAACAGCGACTATACCAACATGCACCTTCTCATCACTACCGCTCGTATTCGATTCTGTAATGCACAATAGATACCCGGTTGCCGGCGTCGCACCCGCCGAAGCAGCAGCCGGCGCCGACAACCCTTCCGCATCATCAATATACGTCCCTTTCGTATACACATTCGTCAGCTTGCGCACAAATGGCGCGTTTCGATTATCACCCGCAGCCTTGAGTGCCGCCGTCTCCAACTGCCGCACAACACCGACTTTGTGTCCCGCCGTAACCAGCCGTTTCACATGTACATGTAACCGATGAACTGGTATACTCGCAGACGCGAATCGATCCAAATGCGCTTCAGAGGGGTGCTCGTCGAACCTCATCTTGCCTGGTATACATACAATACTCAACTCCTTCGCGGCGGTCCGGGCATCTTCGCCAAAGAATCGAAACTTATAGCCCACTTCGACGACGAGCAAAGTATCCATATGTTTGCGTTTGATGTCAATGACTTGTTTTTCCATTGGCGTGAGTTTTGACCCGGTCTTTTTCGTCTGCCTGCCTTTTGGCGGTGGCGGGGGAGCAGGCTCTTCATCTTCCTCCGCATCTTCGGTGCCCTCTGTAGGTCCCTCTTCGGTACCTGTAACACTTTTGTTGATACCAATGAGACAATCTGGTCCGCCTAGCCTCCTGACGAATTTCTGATGTAGTGTCTCCTTCTCTTTGCGGGATTGTTCATCTAATGCATCTCCCTGGTCTTCGGTAACCGGTTGTGAGCTATTGAACTTGAATCTATCCGTGCGCTGCGACGAGTCCAGGACGTTATTAATTTCCGCTCGAGTCTCCTTTCCAATGTCAACCTTGACTCGTTTCGGCGCCGGCAGGACGAGATCGTCCTCATCTTCTCCTTTGTCGTCCGATATTCGACTAAACGTTTCACCGACGAAGACGGCGTTCTCTTTTCCCGAGGGGATCGTCTTGGTTTGTTCAGCTTCGGTTTTTGTGGTGGATTGACTGGAGGAAGGTCCCTCTCCTCCCTTTTGGTCCTTTGCGGATGGTTTCTTGGTAAAGAAGCTCGAAATGGTCTGTTGTTTGCGTTTCAATGCCGGCGAGGAGGATGGTGGGGATGATTGGGAGGGCATTCTTGGCTCCTGCTTCCTCTCCGCGAGACTGTTAGCTATATGTACAACGAAGTTGGAGGGTGGCGAATAAGAGTTTTGATGTACCTGCTCCTAGCAGCGGGTGAAAGGCTCGAAATTCTACAGAAATTGATACATGAAGACAACGTATCGTATGTGTTGATACGAACACAAATTGATTGTTCGTAAAAGCTCGAATTTGAAACCTCCTGACGTTAAGTTAGATAGATCTACGGAAGCGGAGAGCTTGACGCGACGCGCCGTCCCTTTTCGGTTTGATTGCTCACTTACATAAGCATTCGTGCAATCATCAGCAAATTTTAAAGACTACAAACTTGATCAATGTTCTGGCTAAGTTGATAATAGATACATAACATGCGTCATAAAAGATACAATATATGTGATGATCTTCTTGGCCAACAAAGACATCATGTCCAGTCTATGTGCCTCGCTCACAGCAAACATACATAACAATGAGGAGCTATGATCATGGTGAAATGTATGACACAATCCCAGTGAATTTGGGTATCAATATCAACTATCGAAAGGTAGGGTACAAAGCCGGATACCTGTAATCGCGCACAATTGCTGTCGCGAAGAAAAGAGATGCATCGGCAAGTCTGTCTGTGAGATAGCATTCGGTGCATTGGCTACCGTTTATCGGCTATAACCGTCAAGCCAAAGGCAACTTTTGGTCGCCTGGTCATCTTGATGGATAGTTGTATCGGAAGATACTGCACGATCGTAGAACAATCCACCACTGAGAAGGGCATCGTCAGCATCGTTCGATCCTCGTCCTAGTTCCGAGCCACGCCAGTCCCATCGATAGTGAAGTACGCTGCCTCCAACAAGAGGATCATATGGAATGCGCTGGTTCGAGCCGACAGAGTCGACGAGATATATACCGTCAATATTTTTGGATGTGCTTGGTGGGGCGCTGGTACGGTTGTGTGAATCATCGGGCTCAGGGATCAGGCCAGAATCGGTCGATAGAGTTGGAAGCTTGTACGAATCGTTCGTTTCCAATAAAGTATGCATAGCATCTCTCGCTCGTTGGTACAAGGTGTTTTGTTGCTCGCTGTGAGTGACTGAACTTGGAACTATCTCAGGACTAGGGGCATTGCGTTTCTCTGCTTTGATGGACTCATCATCTCTGAAGATTGTCAAACGAGATGTGTGGTGACGACTAGTTGGCCCAATAGAAAGATGTATGTCTTCATTTTCATCGTTTACACGATGAAAGTGACCGTGAGAAAGTCCGTGGTTTTCGCTCTTCGAAGCAGTAGTACGGGTTGACGACTCTCGACGCTTTGTATCCCCCAACACGGGACGCTTTGGCTGATGCTCCTTTTTCGTCACCCGACTTCCCAAAACAGGTCGGTTAGCATCCGTCACAGCTAACGCAACTCGTTGGCTACCTTGTCTACGGCGAGGTGTAGAAGGCTCCTGGTTCCTGCGACTACGGCGATCTCGGCGATCATGACGGTATTTTGGAACAGTCCACTCCTCGGGCAATAGATCCTCCTCTTCAACAAAGCCAGTGATTTCACGCTCTCTGCGCAATGTACCTGTAGGTGAAAAAACCCATTCAATCGGCTCGCTAGCACAGGAAGCTTCTTCCATGGCTTTGAAAATACTTGCGTCTTTTTTCTGGTTTCTTTGGCGTTTCATAAAATCCGATGCAGCATCAAAACAATCCATGCCTGGCCACTGAACACCCTTCAATCTCGAAACCTCGTCCACCGTCTTTTCTTCTGCAAGATCAAGGTAGGGACCAGAAAATGGAAGATCTTCTGGTTTTAATAATGGCGCTCTGGGAAACTCGCTAGAAACGGATGGATTGGATTTATCAGAGACGCTGGGATAACCCCGATGATGATCAAACCATGGGATACTGTCGATTTCTGACATATGGGGTGACTCTGGCTCGAGCTTGGGGCCAAATGACCCCTCGTATGTATCATATGGATAGACCACTGAAGAAATCCTGGTGTTGTAATGATGATCGGTCAGAGGTTGCATGTAGGAAAGACGAGGATCGATATTGTCCCCAATGAGGCTGCCAAACGACGATTGAGACGGAAAATCTACCAGACTGTTAGCGCAACTGATACGAGAGTGAGGAGCACACTGGAAAGGCTTGCCAGTTTCCATTCCAAGCGATCGATTGCTCCGTCGTCTTCGACTTGCTTTTGCGGACGAAGCCATTCGATCGGACAGCAGTCTCGCAATGTCATTCTCCTTGTACCACCGATCATATTGTGTCAAATTTTCAAGAGCTTGGGAGCTGTGCTTGCTTTGGACCTGGAGCCTGAAGTGGCTAGCTAAATGGGCCTTTGAGGAGATGTGGGTAAGGAGGTGAGACGTGTCGCTGAACCGGGGCCTTTTGTTGCAGATGGTGCAGGTGAGAGAAGTTGCATCCATCGTGGATAAAATGAAAGGCACGTGTAGTAGTGTTGTGAACTTTAGATCTGAGAAGTAATAGACGAAAGCGTGTAATTGGGCTCACTGAAAGAAGAAACGAAACCAAACAAGATGGGAACAAGAACGAACGGAGAAGGTGGTGGTCTTCCGCTCGCTCAATTTACCACATGATAGCTGAGGAGGGAGTTGTCGTAGGAGTATATATCAAGCAGATGCTTGATTATAGCAAAAAAAGGGTCTTACTCAAGAAAGTGATGAAGAAATCAGATCAGGGGCTATACTGGTGTAAGGAAGAACAGATGATGTTGTGATGGGAGGGAAGAGCCAAGGAGGGAAGAGACAAACGGGCGACAGCTGCCGCTGCCGCATCTGGCAGGAACGACCCTCAAGTCACTTGATCCAATATTTAGAAAGCGGAATTATTGTACCTACACGGCAGCACAAATATTGGCACTTGGAAGCAACACAGAGAACAATTGACATTTATTTTCCTAGCAGTCTCACTATTGTTTCTCTCGGCATACAACTGCGATAATCATGTTAGCTAGACTCGATGCTTTGTGCAGCGGGTGAACTTACTACACAGGGTCAATCTCTTTAAGACCCGGATAGCCTAGAAGACTTAGACCAGCCAACCCGAAATGAGTATGGAATACATCAACCACATTCCCCGGTCTATCTGACAGTCCACCATGATCGTAGTCCTGTCTCTAGTCAGTCAAAGCCTAGTCGAGATTTCAAAGACAGTGCCCTACCTGACAGCGCAATATAAAAGACTGAAGCTTCCCTTTATCGATCCAATCCAGACGCTCAATTATCGCTAGACTGGCAGCTACCCACCAGCTATAACACACATCTTCAAGCTTCTCAGGTCGTCCGTTGAGTCCACCATCTTCCAGTTGGCGTTCGCTTAACCAGGTTCCAAGCCGGCTCCTATCAATAAGATCTAAGCGACCAGCAATAGCTAGAGCAGCTACACAGGTCAGCACCTGGCCTGCATGCGATTCGGCTCCTGGTCGTACACCATAGGCTCCGTCTAAATTCACACATTGCTGAATGTAAGAGACAGCTTTGTCGACGTCAACCAATTTCAGCTCTCCCAGAAGAGACAAAGCATTTAAAGCACCGTATAGGAAACGGGTATCTGTCTCGCCCCATTCATCGCCTTTGAAAACCCCAATTTCACGATCTTGTAAAGACGCTATGACTATATTTTCTGTAGCGTCAGTATTTCTGGTACTGAGATGCAGTAGCAGGGGAAAGCATACATGACGCAGCTCTCTGCTTCCCACCAGACCCTGATCTGTCTAACTCATCTAGGGCATCGAGAGTAGCCAGTATCTGTATAGCAGACACTGTGTACAACATATGCGCATCATGCAGAGGCGCAGCACCAAAGCCGCCATTTTCGTGCTGACACGAGAGCACAAATTCTATTGTCTCATCTCTCGGTAACGCCTCCGCACGATTCATCAGATGCAAAGGAGTCAGTCCCCAATAGACACCGTTCATACGAAGGTGTTCTGTATAGGCATATTCGAGTTCGTCACTGCGCTAAAGAGGTTCGTTCTTAGTTACTTCAGCGCTCGAGTAGTAGCAGTAATAAGGAACAACGCACTTTGTTGAGGCTCTGGATATAGGCCACATGTTTGTCTATACATAGCCTTTCCTGGGTGCGAGCTCCTCCGCCGCCCCTACCTGGGCCCGAAACCAGCGACATCTGCTAACGGGTATACCAATAAATGCCAGTATCAATAAAGCTTGCTTGATGCCTTTCTTCAGATTGACCTGGTACAAAACGATGATATTTACAAAAGATAATCCGGATAATGCTCCGTCCAAATCTTTGGATGATGCCTGAATTGGATGGTGCATGTTGAAGTCGAAGTGGGTCTATAACAAGCGATTTCTCCAGTCAAATCATGTGATATCAAATGAACGACCAATCATATCGCTGAAAAAGACAATCACAGAAAGATACAAAACTAGTAATTATTACGTATTTAATTGTATTTCGGGGGGGAAATGCTCGTGCCAATGAAGTGGTGATACGTACTGAAATACGGCTAAATACATGAGGAAGGTGCCTGGAAACAAAGGCAGGGAGATTCCCCTCGTCACTTCGTGTCTACTTCTTTCAAGCTACGCAAATATCTAATCCTATTTTTCTGACATAGTACCCTGTTCAAGTCCAAGGAAGAATGCCATACTTTCTAAAACCCGATTCCAAGCTTATACCGCATTGTGGCAGCTCTTTGTATATGGTACCTGGTGTATGTTTTGTTGAGGTCTGATTTATTGCACCCATGGCAAATGCAAAATTTCTCTTCAAGTCTATATCCGGAGCCTGTCTATTATCCTGGCATCATGCTCGTATCTACGGCTTTGCAAAGTGATATTTAACACTTGGTGTGTCGACTGCACCTGTTTCTTGTGATGACCAGCCTACATATCGGTGACGATAGGCCATCATTTCGCTGCATATGAAGCAGCAGCCACACAAGTACCGCGTCTAGTCGGGATGGTGAACGGAGTATTTCTAGGACTTGGGCCAGGATCAGGAACTCAGCAGGCCATCGAGGATCTCTCACATATGCTTCAATAGCCAGATCAGGCTTGGATATTCTCTAACGGTCCTATCAAAGGGTCAAAATCATTTGCGCGTCAGATGGCAGCACTCCATGACTGAGTTCAGGCTCACACAGTACATCTGGTGTAGGCCTGAACGACCCGATTGATGACTTGGGGCTTCAAACTCTCGCGAGTGAGCATTCAGATAGTGCTTGGTCTGGCTCGGCAGGTCTCATTCCGCCGCCAATCCCTGACATCTTTAATCAGAGATATTGGTTGGACCAACTGAATATAATATGTACATCTGTATAATCAGACCAAGATGCAGACGTTTGGTGAGAAGATATTTATTTTGACCGAAAATTGCTTGTTTCCAGATGTATGTACCAGCTCTTGATGCTTGATACAACATAAATATGACTACGACTAAGTAAAGAGTTTGCTGGTTCTTTATAGAATTTTCTGCAGCCACTTTCATTAGTCGCACCTAGTTAAAGAATGAATGTGGTCATTGCGAATGAAACTCGACAGCTTGAAAGGCCACTTCAGCCGACGATTTCAACCTGCCGTACGCAACCTCTGACAACCTCAAGACATCGGCCAAAACTGATCGTGACGACATCCCCTGCTGCGAACAGTTCATAGCGCTAGCCTTACATAGATGGACCACCACGGTCGCCAATAACATCGCTTTCAAAGGATCAGTCGAATGACTCCCTATATCGAGATTCGACAACTTTTTTTTTTCAGTGTCCGAGATTTACAAGAAGGTGGACATACTCCTGTCTATAAAACAGACCAAATCGTAAATGAAAACATATAATATACAGCAACAGGTGATTAGATCTACGTGACCCGGGCAAATTGCTAGAACTTATAGATTTGGTTCTTGGTATATCCCAATTTTCCCAAAATACCACCAGCTCCAGAGTTACTCCATCCATTTGATCCCATCAATGCAGCTTCCATCGCCGGTGGGCCGCTAACAAACACCTTTACGCCTTCTTCATCGGACTTCATGACACTCCTCAGAAGCGACTCCGTAATTCGACCTTGTTCGAAATGACGGGATCCCTCCTCTGTTGCCGTATTGTTGCTGCTGATGGTATACAGCACATTGAGCCGATCCGGGTACTGGCTCTCAAAAGCATCCAACTCTTCCCTTAGAACCATATCCTCTTTACTATTTACCCCAAACACCAGAGTCACCTTAGTCCGATCTGCAGGATTTTTGAGCACGCCCTGGATGAGTTGATACATTGGAGTAATGCCGGCTCCTCCAGCAAGGAGGTAGATATGTGAGTGCCTGTTGGGGGTCCAGGCGTACCCATTCAGCGACACCACGAAGGTCAACGCTTCTCCCGGTTTCAAGGAATGCAGGTGAGAGCTCGCTTTGCCGCCTGGGTATTTCTTCACGAGTAAATCAATGAATCCTGGTTCGCTGAGGTCGCTGATTGGGGTGTAGGGACGGAGGACCGGTAGCCAGGTATTACTGGGCCGCATGAATGTGAGTAGAGAAGCTATACGCCGATACATAGGCAGTTAGTATCATTTGTAATGGCTTATGTGCGTAAGAAAAAGTTGGACTAACATGTTAATGGGAGACCACTGGATGCATTTTCATCGGCAAAGGCGAACCTAAGGCGTTTGGTATTGTGGTTGACTTTCTGTACACTGTGCAGCCGGAGCGATGTGAAGCTCGGCCTGCCATTAAACACCGGCATGGAATCGTTTAGAGATATACTAGTCTCTGCAGAGGCTACTCTGGCGCAAACAACGGCAATCGTGCAGGCGGCGAGCGAGTACGTGGCGAAACCAGGGCGAAGCATGAAAGGTACAAATCTGCACAAGTCTAAAAAAGAAAAAAACCATGATATCAAAGAAACCTGGAAACAAGTCCTTCGGTGTTATATGGAGACGACCTTGCAATGCGAATATATAATAAAATGACTGATTCGACAAGTTATTTTGCATCTCGGTTTCTGTCGGCTTCTGGAGATGTACGATTTCGGTCCGGACCTTGGAACTAGGTATGTAGGCGCGTGGGTTGTGGCGTGATGTCTTAGAAATAAAATTAATCTAGATTCGATTGATGATGCGCAACTATATTTTATATAATTAGGATACGAGGATCGAATTCTCGGCCCTCATCCGATGCTCAACTTCTGGCATCCGTACGATGGCGTGTCGGTCTCTGTAGCAGGATCTAGAAGCCGAAAGTGGCTCTTGCACCTCAATCCGTGAATCACAGAAGCGCCTGACCAGTTCGAGAAGCGGCTTGGCCTCGTGCATTGCAGAAATGGTGGCTAGGGGCGACCTCAAAACGCGACAGTTGTGTCGGAGCTGCAGCCGGTACACAACTGATGAGTTTCCAGCAGGGTTGGAATCGACTCCGCTACATAAAGCGGCGACCGGTGGCCACATAGATATTGTTGAGGGATACTGAAATAGGGTGGTGATATGAATCTGGAATATGAGGGGAAGCTCACTCTTCTCTACATGCTGCAGCACGTCCGGGAGATATGATATTGTCAAGCACCTGCTTGATAAGGGTGCTTGCTATCGACGCACAAGATAATGAAGATCATACACCATTGTATGTAGCATCAGAAAATGGCAAGGTGAGGTACTGTTGACTTACTGCTCAGTTGCGCTGTTGGTTTGAGTGCTCATATTGGAGATTACGATAACTCAATAGGCATTGTAGCAGCTTGCGGCCACAAGGGTTCGCATTCTCCTCGACCATGGCGCAAAAGTGAATGCCAAGGTTGACATGGATAATATTCAAAGAGTTGCACTACAAGCCGCGTTACAAGCTGGCCATCTTGAGGTAGTTCGACTTTTCCTTGGTAAGGATGCAGATGTCAATGTCGAATGTGGAGGCCGAGCCGCTCCGCTAGAAGACTGTTCAATAACTCCTTGATAACAGTGTGCATGCAAGGTGGTTCAAGATGACAGCAAGAACACTCGACGCGACTCCACGGTGCTACTGACCAATGGCTATGATCAATAAGAGCTGAAATTTGGCTCGGTTGAAGCATTTGCGGCGCACCGCTGACTCATAATTCAGGATTAGATGCAGCAGACTTGTAGTGTCTATCGAGTCTAGATCCATGGGATGCTTGTTCTTGCTGAAGACTTGTTCCAGACCAATCCTCCAGTCCCCAGAGCCAATATTGACACTACCTAAGCAGTGTCAGCGTGACAGCCACCGACAGGAATGTACTTGGGAGAATCATCTGGTCCGTGCACTGATACTCCATCTGCGTCAGTTGCAAAAGATGACACAATCCCCGGATTCATGCAGTTCAAATCTCAGGGTTCTCAGTGCTGCAGGGCATAAGAATGTCTGACAGTCAATGTCGGCAAGAAGACAGCGACAGCACGTGCACTTGCCAGGTCCACTGCTATCAGTAAAATATAAAATATATAGTGGGTACCTGTCCTAGTACCGCCGGCTAAGCCCTTTTCGGCAAATACATCAGCCTCTCATCGTCACAACAGGAACAGATCTATTGCCTCCCTGGGCACTGTGTTCTTCTGCCATATCATGTCTCTCGCATTCTACATAACACTCACAGACTCGAAGTCGAAGTACAAAACATGGTCTGAGTGCTGGCAGTTTGCGGAGAGCGTTTCATGTACCCGCGCAGCCCACGTAAACCGCCACACGACACATGTTTCAGAGTCAAGTGGGGGGAGGGTGGTATGTATGCCCCTTGGCCTATGCTCAACCAACGTACAGAGCAGAACTAACAAGAGCCAGCCATACATAGGTTGGAAGAAGAAATTTAATATGGGGATACTAGTAGCGTACTATGGAGATGACGAACCGTCTGGTCGTCACTTCTCACCGCATTTACAACCACAAGGCTCATTGGACGCTCCTGTCGAGGACGACGTCGCACACTACGTCTTTTCGGGCCTAGCGCCATCTTAACAGCTCTCTTTATGGGCCAGCGTGGAGTCAATCGTGCCGCCTTACGCAATGCGGACTAGCGGGTAGTACCTTGAGAAATGTTCCTGGCGGAGGGATTTTATTTTCTTTTACATATAGTTTTTTCCACTGCTCTCTCTAGCCGTTACATTCAGAGTGAGATATTAATATGTGATCTTCGATTTATTCACCTGATAGCGACTAACTAACATCAAAGCTGGCAGGCGATAAGCCATTTTTCATTGTCAATTGACTCAATTCAACAATGACCAGGTACGTCCCGAGTGGAGCAAGCAACCCCTGCATCCACCACGCTGTCATCACTCACTGACAATGTCTGCTCGCGTGTCTGCGATGTCTGGCACTCTACATGGTATGAGCGAAAGACAACCAAGTCTGTGACTGTCTGTCTCGGCGATCTCCAGTCGAGTCAGTGGCGCTCCTATCACGGCGTGACGATCCATGGCAGTCGGTGGAGGCTCTGAGATTTCAGACCGTTCAACATGGGGCCTGAAATACGATCAGCCTTCATCTTTCTGCCTATGCTGTGGTCATGGGGCGGAGGCGAATCTTGACGTAGTTCTTCTTCTTTTGCTCATTTAATAGAATCGTTGTGAGAGATTGAGTATCGTAGAGACTCACTGAAGCATACTGAGAAGTATCTACGTAGTGGTCTCTGTTGACATTCTTACAGTAGTTGCCCCCTGCCAGGGCGCACCTGCCCCTCGGGGGACTTGCAGCTCCTTTCGCAGGATCAACTCACTCAGTCTTTCCCACAATTCATCTCCTCATTATCCTAATCATAAAACTTACCAGTGGTCGGCGACGACTATTCTGTATTCATACAACATCGCCTCCACAGTGCCTTCTTAGCCTCGACACTGCCGGTCCGTGCCTGCATCTCAATATCGGCGCCACGCCTACTCCGTACTCCGTAACCCACACAGGAACGCATTATTGTCTGTGCGGGTCTGGCGTCTAACACGCCCAACCCAACCCGCCCAGGAAAAAGTAACGCTCAGAAACATTCAGCTGCTGCAAATCTCCTGGTTGTTACCGCTGTTGTGATATATCTCTGCTTTCTTCGTCATCGAGCAGGGAACAATAACATTCTTTTGCTACACAACCCGTCGGGTATACGACTCATTGGTCGGACTTGCTCACCGTTCAGAACGACCCTGTCGCCCACGCAACGAGACAGCTACTCACCTCCCTATCCGCGCTCATCGCCTGATTCGTTCGAACTCTGCTGTAAAAATACCCGAGAACCAGACATATGCAGTGATCGTTATTGGGCCGGTCATTATTTAGCGATAAACAACACACTCACACTCCGCTTGCTTGGTATATGCCCCCAACAGCATTCCCCAATAGGTTCTGTCGGTCGTTCTGGATACGGCGGTCACACTGGACGGTAGCGACGACGCGAAAGTCTCCGAGATAATATGACAGGCCAGATCTGGTAAGTGTTAATCTCTATTTCTTTGTGGAAGATTATGTGTACCCGGATCATGGGTTTGTTTATCATTCTCGCTTGTTCTCTGCACAAGCGGACAATACTTATGCAAACATGAGCCGTTCAACAAGTGTCAGTGGGGTTGCTCTGCTGCTAAGAAGCGCTGAGTTTGATGAGTAGTCATGCCTCTGCGTCAACATCATCTCACTTGTCTATTCGGAAATGATGCTAATTGACACATTTTCCTGATTTAGAGACGTCAATACCGTTTTGCCCATCCGCCGTGACTCGCTTCTGGTCGATCAGAATCACACCTGGCGGGTGAGCTATCATACATTCTATACAAAACAGATACACCATTCGGCTGTGCCGAGTAACCAACAAGATGCCTTCCAAATCCAATCAACTTCCGAGCCTCGATCTCAAAACTACCTCATTCGGCAAGGGCATGTCGAACCCCGCGTCGAAAAGCGCCGATGCTCTGAAACCAGAGTCCACATTAAGCCCCCTTACACCCCGTTCCCCGAGATCCTCTCCATCGTCGCCGCGGTCAATCCGAGATGAACCAACGATACGTCCAGTGACCTCGCGATCCAGAACTGGCTCGACGAATGGTCCACTTTCTCCAAGTGATCCAGAACCTCCTACTCCGAACTTTACAGCGATGCCCCAATATCCACCGTCACCAAAAGAAAACAAACATAACCGCGACCCTTCACGCTCTTTTTTTGCCAACCTGAAAGCTTCCAGATCATCCCATAAGATTACCAATTCCGATAGTTCAGGCCTTTCAGCAGAACCGCCGTCTAAGAGCCGTGGAAATTCTCGTGATCGATCTCAACCGACGCTAAGAAAGAATAGCTCAATCCCCGATCTACTAGACACCGCTTCGCGGCAAGGCAAGGATAAACCCGAGGATTCACAAAACAACCAACCGAGAGGCCAATTTGTCGATGATAATCGAAATGAGGGGCAACATATTCAGGGCCCGCCAGTGAAGAAGAACAAGCCTCGATTTGGAAACTTGCTGTCCCGAACTCGCTCAGTCAGGGTAGATGAAAAATCCGCTCTCAAGAGCGCTGGCCTCCGTCGCCCGTCAAATGCAACTCTGTTTAAAGTGTCCGAAAGCCAGGAGGAGATCTCCGCACCTCCAAAAACGGCACCCTTGCGAGTTGACAAGGACTTCTACGAAGGGCCCAGCACGAATGGAAGCAATCGCCCGGCTGATCGTCCAACTGAGGTCCGTCCGCATACCAGTCGCAGAGAGAGAAACCCATCACTGGCGCCATCAAGCTCGCTTATGCAGGTTTCTGGAGCATCTGCCTCGTTGTTCAATAACATCAAACACTCGTCCAGTGGAGCCGCGGACCGTCTAGGCAAGGCTGGAAAGGGGTTCTTTGGTAAGATCACGAGAAGCGGAAGTACAAATGAGCGAGAAGTTGTCCTGGATGACAATTACGTGTGCACTGTCATCAATCTCCCTCTTATTGAACAGACCCGAAAAACACGAATCTCGAAGCGGCTGGAAGACTGCAGGGATAAGACTGAGTACTGGATGCCCGCGCTACCCTATCGCTGTATTGACTACTTGAACTACAAGGGATGTGAAGAGGAGGGGCTGTATAGGGTTCCTGGAAGTGGAAAAGAAGTCAAACATTGGCAGCGCCGATTTGACTCGGAAGGTGACATCAATCTATTCGATGAACCCGACTTGTACGATATCAATACGATTGGGTCTATGTTCAAGGCGTGGTTGCGAGAATTGCCGGATGAGCTACTACCGAAAGCCACGCAGCAAATGATAGCGGAGAAATGCGAAGGAGCAACAACGGCGCCACAGCTACTGAAAGATGAGCTCTCGAAACTTCCGCCATACAACTACTACCTGCTCTTTGCGATAACGTGTCATCTAAATCTGCTGCATTCGTACGTCGATCAGAACAAGATGAACTATCAAAATCTGTGCATTTGCTTCCAACCATGCATGAAGATTGACGGGTTCTGCTTTCAATTCCTAGTCTGTGACTGGAAAAACTGTTGGCAGGGCTGCTGGACAGAGAAGGAATGGGCGCAGGAGGAAAAGGAAGCCCAAGAGAGAGCCGCAAAGGAAGCAAAGGAGGCACAAGCGGCAAAACTCAATGGAGGCAAACACACCAACAATGGTTGTAACGCTACTACCGTTCCACTCTTCTTGCCACATGAATCCCCCTTCCCTGAGTCTTCGTCAGCTGCAGAGGAGCGTGCGATTTCATCTTCCGGCAGCAGCCAGCCATATCACTCTGACAGCAATCAACCAGTGAAACCGGCGTCGACACCACGCAAAACTCGACCTGCCAATCTCGAGGATACCGGCAAAAGTCATCGACGAAGCATATCCCAGCTACCAGAGCTGGGGCCTCCTCTTTCGCCAATCAAGATCTAACCTGTCTCCTCGATGATCCGGGACTCCCGGCATAATTGATTAACAGCCTTGCTATATTCATTTATTCTTGTACCTATTTCTATATCGTCCTTGACGCTAGTTTGAATGCTTGCTTAGCCTGCTTGTCCGTCCCTCGACTTATCCGTTTCATTTCTCGACTGTATCTGTTTTACCACGGAGCATATACCGGCGTCTAGCGATTTTTTTTTTTTTTTTTTTTTTGGCGTGCTATCCGTCTGTCATGTCTGTCTGTCCTTCTTGTGTCTTTCGTCTTTGCCTTTTTGCCATTTTTGGATGATATGCTCTCTTTCTCTCCTTTGATTTCATTACTTGTGGCGTTCTGCGCTGGATCTTGTCGCTCCATTTGCATATTTTTGCTGCTATTTTATATAGATTTGACTCGCTCTTGAATTGAGGCGAGAAGAGAATAAGAATTTTGGATTATATGACACTGCTCTTGATTACGAAGTCTGCGTAGTTTGTCTCGAGTCCCTCCTTGTCGTAGGCTGACTAGCTATCTCCTTTCGATTTACTTCTCCCTCCCAGCACTAATTCATCAAACCAGCACCTAATAAAGTTTACCTTGCAAACTCAACAACAGCATGAAAAAAAGACAATGTCGACCCTTATCGCTCATCGCAAAATAGAGAAACATATATACCCTCGCCGGACATCCTGAGACGAGTATACTGCGAAGATATACGATAGCCCTAAAAAACTGTGTAGGAGGTCATGTGTTGCATATGCCAATTGAGATTTGAGGTTACAAGATTAGCTGCTGCTGCTGCTGCTGCTGCTGGTCATTTATATTTCGAGGCATACCATGGTACGGTGTGAAATCATAAAAGAAAATCAATTGATCCCAATATTGTAACAAACCTATGTAAAAACAACAGAATATGGAAGAAAAAGAAAAGAAAATCATTATAATAATAATCTCAGCTACCTAATGGGTACAAGGTATCGGCTCTATTCATGCTTTTGCTTCTTACAACTTCGACTTCCCATCCGCCAACAACTCTGCACCGGCACCCGTAATGGCAAATTTGCCAGTTTCGACAACCGTCGTCTGGAAAAGAACCATGTTCCCTTCCTTCCACATCTCCGTCTTGAGGGTCTGACCTGGCAACACAACACCCGCAAAGCGGACTTTGAGGTTCTTGAAAGCGCCGAATGTCTGGTAGACGTGTTTACCGGAAATGCCTAGGAAGCATAGGCCGTGCAAGATCGGGGTTTTGAAGCCGCCGACTTTGCTGAATTCGGGGTCGAGGTGGAGGGGGTTGCGGTCACCGTTCAAGCGGTACAGAGCGGCTTGGTCTTCCGAGGTCTTCTCTTCAACGACGACGTCGGCGGGACGCTTGGGGGGTTTATAAGCAGCGACGGCGGCCTTTGAGCGAGGGGCAGTGGGCTTGGGAGATCCACCGAAACCACCGCTGCCGCGGATGAAGATGGTAGATTCGTTGTAGAACAAGTCCTCGCCAGTTCGGGCATCCTTGGTAGTGAAACCGGAGATGACAATGGCGGCGTTGCCCTTGTCAACGACATCAATCAATTTAGGAATGTTGATCGTCTTGGCCTCTGTGGGGATGGGGAACTTGCGGATCTCGAGGTATTGCTCGCCGTGAAGCAACATCATCGGGGAGAAGTTCTTGACGATATCGTCCATGCTGTAGGGGGTCACGGTGTCGAACCAAGGAATGACACCAAAGGTGGGAAGAGCCTGGAAGTTCTCATCGTTCTCGTAGACCAACGGCAAGTCGGTGCGCTTAGCACCCAGACTGATGTTGTACAAGATGACATCGCGGTCAGTCCATTCGAATGGAGTGCCCTCAGCAGTCAACTTCTTGGCCTTTTCAATGTTGGCCAAAATGCCTTCATCGGCAGAGGCAGCCTTGGCTGAGCCACCGGATTTGTTGTTAAGGTTGGCCATGGCACGTTCAGAACCAGCTGAGACGTCCACGGGATGGTCAGCACGACCATCTTCAAAGTCGACGATCTTCTTCCATTGAGCGAGAACAGCCTCTGGAGTCAAATCAACGTCAACTGGGAAGTTGTGACCACCGCTTCGTTGCCAGCGGGTCTCGGCGTACCAGCCACTGCCAACTTCGAAAAGACCCTTGGTGCCAGGCTCGAGGGCATCAGAGGCAAGCAGAACAACAAGAGGAGCAACATAGTCAGGCTTGAAGGCCTGAACCATCTCTTCTGGCATGATGGTACGGGTCATGTTAGTACCAGCGTTTGGGGCGATGGTGTTGACCTTGATGTTGTATTTGGCACCCTCAACAGCCAGGGCACGGGAGAATCCGAGAATGCCACATTTGGCAGCAGCATAGTTGGCTTGTCCAAAGTTACCATAGATACCGCTAGTGCTGGTAGTGTTGATGACACGGCCATACTTCTGCTTCAAGAAGTAAGGCCAAGCTGCCTTGGTAACCTTGTACGTACCGCGAAGGTGCACATTGATAACCGGGTTCCAAAGGTTGTCATCCATGTTAGCGAAAGCCTTGTCCCGGAGGATACCAGCATTGTTGACAACAATGTCGATACGACCGAATTTATCAATAGCAGCCTTGACGACAGCGTCACCGTCCTCTGCAGAGGCCTTGTTACCGACAGCCTTGCCACCGGCCTTGATGATCTCTTGAACGACAGGTTCGGGGTCAGCCAAGTCATTGACAACAACTGAAGCGCCAAGCTTGGCGAATAGAAGACAGTATGCGCGTCCGAGACTGCGAATGTTAGCAGGAACCTTAGATCCTACAGGTGGAACTTACCCAGCACCGCCACCAGTGACCAAAGCCACACGACCGTTAAAGTCCAGATCAGGAGCAGATGGGTTGGCAGGAAGCTTCTGTGCTTCCTCCAACAGAGTCATAAAGTCTGCAGGGCCAGAGGGGTAGCTAGGCTTAGAGAAATCGTTCACGTCGTTCCACTTGGCGAGGATAGCTTGAGGAGTGAGGGTAGAGTCGGTCTTCAACAGAGCTCCCTTGGCACGTTCCCATCGGAGCTTGGAAATATTACCACCGCCAACTTCAAAGATACCTCCGGACTCGGTAGTGTTGGAGGAGTGTGTAAGAGCTGCAACGAGGGGAACGACCCATTCGGGTTTGAAGTGCTCGAGGATCTCGGGGGGCATCACGGTGGCAGTCATTCGGCTAGCCGCTGCGATTGTTAGCATGGTTCGAAAAGATCGTGGTCAACCTTACCAATAGGTGCAATGACGTTGGCAATGATGTTATATTTGGCGCCCTCCTTGGCGAGAGTTTCGGTGAAACCGACCTGACTCAATTTGGCAGCTAATCTGTCAGTACTATCTTCAGTCCAAATATGAGCAGACTTACCGGAGTAGTTGGCCTGGCCAAAGTTGCCATACAAACCGGCAGCCGAGGCAGTATTGATAACTCGACCGTACTTTTGTTTCCTAAAGTGAGGCCATGCAGCACGTGCGCACTACAGCTGTAAGCTTCAAGTCTGAAGGTGAGCTCGAGTAGCTTACCTTGTATGCACCGTAAATGTGAACTGTGTTGATCAAATCCCAATCCTTGTCTTGCATGTTCTTGAATGAGACATCTCGCAAGATACCGGCATTGTTGATGAGTATATCGATGCGGCCAAAGTTCTTGATGGCTGTGTCGATAATGGTCTCTCCGTTCTCCACGCTGTCGTAGTTTGCGACGGCCTTTCCGCCGGCCTTGCGGATTTCTTCGACAACGACGTCGGCGGCCTGAAGTCGACCAGTCAGCTTTGTTATTTTCTTGTGGTAGGTGACGATAACGTACCCGTGTCGAGTTGCCCTCGCCTTTGTGAGAACCACCGAGATCGTTCACGACGACATTGGCGCCTCTTGAGCCAAAGAACAAACAGTATGCCTTGCCCAAGCCACCACCGGCGCCAGTAACGACGACGGTCTGGCCGTCGTATCGTAGTTCGGACATTATGGAGGTATAGGATGTGTCAGTCAACGTGTCAGACAATCAACTCTACGACACGAAAAGAGGATAGAAGTGACAAGGAAGCAGAAATACAGAGATGAAAAGAGAAGTGTAAATAAGCTGAAGAAGGTGAAGTTGCAGTGCCGGCTGGCATCCGACCAGACAGACGAACCTCGGCTCTGGGGGAGAGCGCGGCTGAGCGAATGAGGACGCAGCCCGCCTGCCTCGGTGATGGCCCACTTCTCCGTCGGAGTAACCCTCCTGACATCACCAGACTAGTTGACATCTTCACATGCTTCTTCTTCTTCTTCTTCTTCTTCTGATTCTAACAATAAATACACGGACTGTTTTTTTCGAAGCATCGTCAGATGCACATGAAGACTACCAGCTAGGATATAACCACATCCGGTATATTCAGCGGAGATCCTTCCTGATTAACACTGGTCCGCTCTGCTCTTGTCACTCAGAGTCTGACGTTGGACAGCATAGAGCAAAACTACGTACGTATTCATTAATGAACGGGCCAAAACAATCCCGAGTCCCGTCTTCAAACCAGACTAGCTCAAGTCCACATCGCTTTGCAATCGATACATACTCCGTATGCAATACTACTAGCTCGGCTGCGTGGACAATATCCCATGGAACTTCCCCATATTCCGGTATCGATTGCCGAAAGCAACACACGACATGCCGAAATCCATCTCGGGGTCAGGTTGGCTGGGATACTACGAGTAAATGTATACTGTTATATCTGTACACTGTCTACTAGCAAGGGCTGATCGTATTAAAACCAATAGAGAAGCTAGCCTTGTGTCCAGTCGTCTCTTTGGGATTGAAATGGGCCAACTATAAGATGTATATATATACATACTACTTACTCGTTGACCGTAGCGTTCCAAGGTAGTCCCCTACATACATATCCTACTCCTACAACTCAGTTTATTTGCCACAGACTTTCTATAAGCTCCATAGTCACGTACAGCAAGGTAGAGCACATATTCCAAAGCTCTGAGTGAATTCCAGCTCCACATGGGGAAGCACCGGGCAGAACCATCACCCGCTTCAAATGCTTACGGGCGCGGGGACGTCTATCGGCCGGGAGTCCGATCAATAAATATCTTGCTCAATGCAATGCGAAAATTTGATCAATTGACTCAACTGAAACGAAAGGGGAAAAGAAAAAAATGCCAGAAATATTCGACGACAAATCGGAGTATTGCATCCCCTTCCTCTTGGAGCGCCTCAAACAGCATCAAGCCCGCTATGCGAATGATGCGAATGCCCCGCCGTTCTTTCTTGGATTAAATGGCGTGCAGGGTGTTGGCAAGACCGTCCTAGTACCTCCCCCTTGTACTTAATACTTTACATTCTAGCAAGAAAAGAGGCCAATTGCTAAACGAACAACACAAAAGGTATCGACATTACAAAATCTCCTCCGATCACCACCCTATTCCCTCCCCACCGTCACCCTCTCCCTGGACGACATCTACCTCACCCACGCAGACCAAGTCGCACTCGCAAACGCGCTCCCGGATAACCCCCTAATTCAACACCGTGGTCAACCATCCACCCACGACCTACCCCTCGGCCGAAAGGTCTTTGAGTCTCTCCGCCTCAACGAACCAACCGCAATCCCGCAATACGACAAATCCGCTTTCGCGGGTCAAGGTGATCGCGTACCCGAATCGCAATGGGAGGTCGTCAACACAGAAGACAAGCCAATAATCAAAGTGGTCATTTTCGAGGGATGGTGCGTTGGCTTCAGGCCGTTGGATGACGAGACACTGAGACGAAAGTGGGAGGATGCGGTGAGACAGAGACAAGATGCGACACGCAAGTATGAAGGAAGGTTGGGCTATGTGAAACTTGAGGATGTGAAGGTTATCAATGATGCGTTGAGGGAGTATGATGTTTTGACGAAGTGAGATATATTTTCCATGACCTCTGCTCTCGTGGGGAAGGGCTAAACTAACTGCTTGTATTGCTAGTCATCTCGATGCTTTTATACATATGTGCGCCTACCACACCTCATCCTTTGTGGATATTATGTTCTGACTTTTTTGTACCAGTGACGCCCAAAACTCCCACTTCGTTTACGATTGGCGACAGGAACAGGAAAGGACCCTGATCGCCGCCAAAGGCACAGGCATGACTGAAGAACAAGTCAATCACTTCGTGGACGGGTGTACGTTTTCCCTTCTCCCTAAACGAGTGACTTATAATAGCCATAGTCCCGGCTAATATTCTGTTCTGGGTTTTAGATTACCCCTCATATGAACTATTTACTGAAACTTTGCGCAATGGGGTCTTTCGGCCGACGAACGACAACGCGGATACGCTGACGGAATGGCGGCATAGACAGCTTCGGTTGGTTGTGAATAGGGACAGGAGGGTTCAGGAGGTGATTCGTATCTAGACCCACCGTCCAGGTAGTGGACAATGTATACAACGACAGGGGAAAAATCTAGGACAATGGGTTGATTGAATGGTGGTCCGGATTAACCTTGATAGACTAGACTACCTATGAATCGACAATCATAAACGCTAATAAAATGCAGTCCCAAAACCAACAACCCATTTAAAGAATCCCGCACGTTTGATAGAAAGAGACTTTTAGTTCATCTGGCGAACGAGGGCGTTGATGTTGTCCTCGCGGTTACCAGTGTCACCACCCTCAATGAAGTGGTTGAACTTGCGAGAGTGGAAACCACCGTTGGGGTTGGAGAGCTTGAAGGGCCACAAGAAGTTGGAGGCCTGCTTGAAGTTGGGGCCGACGGTGTAGATCTCGTGGATGAGATCCTCAACGCAGACAATACCGTACTTGCCAAGGTTCTCCTCGATGATCTGGTTGTCAGAGAGGGGGAGGCGCTGGCCGTTGACCTTGCCGTAACCGCGCTTGTAGACGAGCTCACGGACGGTCTTGAGGTTGGGGTAACCGTAGGCGATGTAGGGGTTGATGATTGTGAGCATCTCGGCGGTAGCCTTGTTCAAGCGGACAAAGACACCGTTGTTGATCTGGAGAAGACGCAACAATTGCAAGATCTTGCGGGGCTTGGGAGCAATCTTGTTGATACTACGGATTATTAGTATTTGAACACGTAGATTCGATTGAGGAAAAACATACCCCTTGATACGGATGACAAAGACCAACTTGGGCTCCTCGGGAACGTAGAAGCTACCGGCCTTGCGGCTCTCGCGAGCAAGGCGGATCTTCTCGCGCTCTGCATCGCGGTACTCCTTGACGTAGGACTCGGCACGCTTGAAGATGACACCACGCTTCTCCTTGTTGGCCTATGAATGTTTGTCAGCATAAGCCACAACTCAACGAACGAACATCCACGAAGCAATATATTGGTTGTCAGTCCCGAAAGATGGTTAACAAAGCGACAGCATCGACCTTGGTCTAGTCGCGGTGTGGTTGTTATAATCATCCAACCAATATATCCCACGTGATGTTCAAGTAGCAGACTAACCTGCTTTCTCTTCTCAGCCTCTTCGCGGCGAGCGGCGCGGGCAGCCTCCTGGCTCTTACGCTTCTTGAGGAGGGTCTCAGGCACAAGGACCTGGTCCTGGGTAGGAACACTGTTTACATGCAAGGTTAGTATAGTGTCCGATGGAAGAACTCAAAATCGCCGAGTAGAAAGAACTGCAGCATAGTGCCACATTCTCAGACTGGGGCGCGAAAAGAACTCGACGAAATTCATTTAGTCGGTGAGGAAGATAATTCGATTATCCCTGTTACTACTTATCTCCATTCTACAGGTAGACAAGGTTCGAGGTACTGAACGAATACCAACAAGGCCTCAGCCAACAAAACCCTAAGCATAACGCTCAGGAAAAGAATTTGTCAAACGCTCAGTAGAGCGACGAGTCGTCATACAAGCCATTGACAATTTATTTTAGAGAGAAGAACAAGCCATAGCTCCTTTCTTCAACCCCAATACCCCTCGCTATCCTTGAGTCTGACGTTTCGAAATTCGCCAGGTCCAACAACAGCAGCCGGGACGAATCGAGCTGGCGCTGAGCATGTCGCAACAGCAACTCCAGCGAGAATATAGGACGACTATAACTGAAGCATCTTGCCAATCAGCTTGGAAGTCAAGGGGAATCGTACGTGGTGGCAGCCATTTCGAATTGTGCGGTTGTCGATGGTTGTCGATTGTTGGCGTTGGAACAAGATCGAACGAGATGAGAGAAAAAGTTCGAAGTTGAGAGAGAAAATGGTTTGTGTGGGTAGGCGTGGGCGCTAGTTTGTTTGTGGGTTAGACTAGTCGCCAAGAGATTTCGGCCCGTATTGGTTCCGGTGTTATCTTATCAGGAGTTAGGGCTAGGGCTTGCGACGGTCCCGCTATGACGGCGGGTGCCTCCATGGTGTTGCTCGTCTACATCTATATCTCGCAACTTTCAAGTTCGTGATATGTGATTTGTGACACAAATGGCAACTCGTCGAGGCGTCGGTCTCGGCGCATTCGCCAACCGCTCTCAAACAACCCAATCCTACGCAACCCACGGAGCAAACCTCCGCTCAACACACCTCTCCTCCCTCCAGACTCAACTATCCGTCTTCCAAACTTTACTACACACTTTCGCACTCGAACATGCTTCCAAGATCAAATCAAATCCAACATTCCGGGCTGAGTTTGCGCGTATGTGTAACGCGATTGGTGTGGATCCGCTCGCTGCTAGTAATGTCAAGGGCAAAGGGAGTGGGCGGAAAGGTTTGATGGAGGGTGGGAGTTTTTGGACGCAGATATTGGGTGGGGATATGAATGACTTTTATTTTGAGGTTGCGACAAGGGTTGTTGAGTTGTGTCGAGAGACCAGGGGCGAGAATGGGGGTTTGTTAGGCGTTGAAGAATGTCGCAAGAGGGTTGAAAGGGGCAAAGCCATCGGTGGAGGGTTGGAGGTCTCCAAGTATGTCTCCTACAGATCAATCAGTCAGTTGAAAACATCTGTTAATGTGACTTATTCAGTGACGATATCCTCCGAGCCGTCAAATCACTCGAACCCCTGGGCTCCGGCTTCAGAATCATCGACGTCGGCAGCAAGCAGTACATCCGATCCATACCCAAAGAACTGAACTCAGATCAAGCCACCGTTCTGGAATATATCCAACTCCTTGGCTGGGTCTCAGTCTCCATGCTGCGGGCAAACCTGAACTGGGAAATGGCGCGTGCATCGACAGTCTTAGACGATTTGTTGGCGGACGGATTGGTCTGGCTCGATAGTCAATGCCCGGAGAATCAATATTGGTCTCCTCAGAGTCTGTTGGATGAGGATGTGTGAGAACTGCCAAGTCCCAATCCTTCACGACTTCAGACATAAGAACTTAGGCACTGTCAGCATGCGTCATCGGAGTCGTGGCAAACGGCACTGTTATATATACTACTGTCCTCGTCTACATGAACAGCAGTCAACACTCATGAATTTTCATGGATCGATTATAGACACATCCTGTTGCCGTCCAGCTTGAGAGCGAATCGGGACTCAAGACTCATGGATATCATGTCCAAGCAATTCATGGTCGATCTTTTGTGATACCCCAAGATGACCCTTGGAGCTTTATATGCCTTACACCTGTATATATTTCAATCACCTGTAGATATTTAGAATAATCAAACTGCATCGAATTACTGGTTTCAAAAATTTCTTGATCCATGGAAGTTGTAAAGACCAACCTGACCATATTTCATCATCACCAAAACAGAGACATAGCCATGAATGTATGTAGATAGGTAAATTCTTTTTTCTACCTAAGAAAGAGAAAAAAGTTCAACGCAAAAACTCCGACATGACTAGCTAGAGACATGAGAAATAGTGATAATGATGATGGTGAGGACTTTTTCCAAAACACAAAGGCGGCTGAAAGGTCATGGCGTGGAAATGTTTACATTAAAAGGGGCATTCATCAGTCTTATAGACGTAGAGGTAGACGTAAAAGAAGAAGGAGATATGTCATCTAATCTATGCCTTAATAGCACCGCCCAATGCACCACCGCCGAACTGTTGACCGCCTGGTCGTCGTCCCTGGCCGCCACCAGGGAATCGAGCGCCACCACGAGCACCACCGCGAGCACCGCCACGGCCGCCGCGGGCACCAGGTCCCTGTTCTCGCTGGAAAGCGTTGGCCATACCCTGTGTGCGTTGCTCGAGAGTCTTCTCGTTGGCTTCGAGCAGGGACATGGATTTATCTGCGAGGGTGACGATCTGGGATTGCAGACGAGACAGCTCGACGCCCTTGGTGAAGACAATTGCGTCGTTGACTTGGTCGAGGGCGGCAGCTAGTTCGTCGTGGGAGATCATGCGGCTGACAATCGACGAAATCTTCTTTTCGGAGAGCTCGAACATGTTGGACAGTGTGGAGACGGAGAGAGTATCGTAGAAAGGTGCGTAGGTGAATAGGTAGGTACGCAGACCTTCCTCTTGGATCTGTTCAGCGAGCATCTCCTTGATCTTCTCGGGTTGAGCCATCAGGTCCCAGATCTTGATCGAGTTCAAGATCTCGGTGGCCTTCTTCCAGTCGCCGGCAGCGAGGAACTTTGCGCTCATGATGACGCCGTCTCTTGTGTTTTCGGGGGGGCCTATAAAGACTTGACGCTCGTTGTAGTCGAGCATACGGCGGAAGGTCTTGGAGATGACGCGTCGCTTCATCTCAGGGCTGGAAGATGTCTGTGCCATGAGAGGAACTTCCAGGAACATGCTGGATGTGAGGTAGATGCACTCCAAAAGTTCCAAGTTGATGTGCATGTGGAATGGCAATTGACGTTGACGCTCAAGCTTTTCCTGCTCTGGCGAGACGGTGGAATATCTCTGAAGAATGATACCCTGTGCAAGGAGCTCTTTCTGACGTCCGCTACCGCAGATATCAGAGAGTGTGTTCTGGGCCTCGTAGATCAAACCAGCACGGAAGGCGCATAGACCGATCTGGACGAGCGTCCTGTTGAAAAGAATTTGTGTGCTGACGTCAAAGTTGGCAATGTTCTCTGACAAGTGAGACATGAGCATAAGATCACGAGCGCGGTAGTAGTTCTCGTGAAGAGCAAGGAAGTAAATCTGGCAAAGCATTGCGCGAGCTCGAATGATGCCATCGCTGTATTTGAAAAGATAGTTGCAGAGAGTCTGGACCAGAGCAGGCACATCAGAAGTCGGTGCACGAGGAGTGATGGTCGATTCCAACGTGGGTGGAGTGGCCTTCCAGGTGGCATCCTCCAAGATAGAGACGACTTGAGAGGGCTTGAAGTATACGTGTTCTAATCTTCTGATAACAACCCGGTTAAGGCTGTCCTGTCTAGGCTCGCTCTTGTCGCTCTTGCCGAGTTCCTCAACATACAATTGTGAGCGGAGGAGAGCAGTGTACAATGCCTGTTCATCGCCAAGTCGCTCAATATACTCAGCAGTGTGAGGGTCGATATGCTGAAGTGATCGAGTAAGCTCGTCGTCAAGGCGCTCGACGAACGATACAATGCTTCCAGGTACGCGAAGAACCTCTCCCTCAGCAACAGTGGGCAGTTTGTCATCATCCTCCCATTCCTCAGCACCCTCTGTAACAATGTGGTTGCGGTTTTCTTCAAGAACAGCAAGAAGCTTAGTAAACTCGGTCTCCGCGGCTTTCCATTGCTCGGGGCTCATGTGGTTTGCGGTAGATGTTGTGAGATCGAAACGAGTGGCGATGAGAGTTAGGTAGACGCGAATCTGTTGGTAAGGAGTTTGAGCGACTTCGAGCAGCTTCTCCATGGTGCGAATTTGCTCCAAACGGTCGGTGTTCTTCTTTCCTCGAGATTCGACAATGATACGCAAATGTTTGAGGATGCTTTCGGGAGTATATTGCAAGGTCTTACCGCCGCGGCCAACGGTTGAGAAACCCTCCTCATCAGCGAGGCTGAGCGCATCGAGAGTGGGTGCAATGCGGACTCGGGATGGGGTTTCGACCCTGGCCTCCTCGGCTTCGACAGCCTCCATATAGCTATCCTTGTCAGCGCGGTACTTGTCGATCTCGGCCTGAAAATCCTTGTTGTTCTTCTTGATACGTTGTCGCACCGCGTTAAGGCCCTTGGTGTTGCTGGCGTTCATCTTCTTTCCGCTGGTCTTTTGCTTCGCAATAGTCTCATTAATGTAGTCCTCAAGATCTGCGATGGCCTTGATATAGACCTTTGGTGTAGGTCCCGACTGTGTAATTTTAATTTGCTGTCGGTTGAGCTTATCGAATTCTATACAATACCAGTCAGTGCCGTAATAGTACTTGTATCCAAAGATTTCACTCACCAGTAGAAATAACAGCCCAGTCACCGATCTTCTCAGCATTCTCAATAAGCTTGACAGTGCTCTCCAACTCTTCAAGTCGCTTATCCTTTGCGCTCTTCACAACAGTCACTTTGTCCTCATCCTCGCTCTCATCGCTATCCTCGCCCTCATCTTTCAAGAAAATATTGGCACCAGTCTTTTTGGGTCGATCCTCATCTTCGCTAGACTCTTCCTCAGAGTCCTCTTCCTCGGAGAAATCTTCTTCGCTGGACTCTTCCTCCTCGGATTGTTCCTTCTCATCGTGATCGGAGTAAAGCTCTTCCTCGTCGGAGGAGCTGGACTCGCTATCGCTGCCACCACCGTGGAAGAAACGAGACATGTTTGCGGGTTTGTTGCGCGTTTTGTTCGGAGGGGAAAAGAGAAAAAAACGTTGATATGATTTCCCGGAGCGGAAGACCCTGTTCGGCTGATGATGATGATATCGCCCTTGATGATGGACGGAAGTCGCTACGAATCAAGCGTTTCCCTACCTAAGCCCGCAGTGGGATGAGTTGCAAAGGCGGCGATACAAAATTTAAGCGAGGGGTCGCTTAACCCAATCAGGCAACGGCGGAGCCAACGCGCCAAGACTTTTCTCCAGACGCTGTTGACGCTGGCGGCTGGCGCCAGAGATATTTCTCCTTGTCCAGTACGTGTCTATTTAAATCGAAAAGTCATGGTCTGAAATATAAGGTATATTTGGCTGGCTATTCTATATAAACTACAAGACTATAACATAGAAACAAATTATATACTTGTAACGCGCTCTCAATCGTTTTTCGGACTTTGCAAAGCCATGAAAAGCAGACTAATCATCAAAACGTAACAATTCATGGTTATCACAATCGAAAACGGCAATGCGAAGGAATACAAAAACAGTCTTCCCAAAATTTGCGCCGGCGCTATGCCAAAACAACCCGTAAATGCCTAATGATAGTGATCTTTCCACGAGTGATGGAAACAACAATCGAGAGGCGAGCTGAGAGTATGCTTTAGACATTGACTGTAGTGCTAAATGGACTTGATCACCATATGTCCATAGCTCTTTAGAAATGTATAAGCGGACGAGACAGATCAAAGTGGTTTTTGTATGATCCTGATAAGTGATGGCAAGCCAAGTATCAAGCTAAGATGCTGATCCTCAAGACCGACATCAACCCATCAGCAAGCGTGTAGCACGCAAGACAACATAATCAGGTGTACGAGAAAGTTCAACACTCTGGTACTAGTCTCAAGAAGCGCTTATACCTCGCGGTATCTCGAACGACTTTATAAGCTCCTGGAATGTCCTTGAGCTTAGACTAAATCATGTCTATGAAGCACTATCAAACGTAACCAGGGCGAAAGAAGAAACCGACTAATGCCATTGCGATTGACCCATGAAGCCATCACCAAGAGCGCCATCTTCAAGAGTGCGAATAAAGTCCCTGTTGCGATGGCCGGCACCTGCTCGGCTTCCACGGCGTCGCGAGTTTGAAGCAGATTCCGCATAGCCATCCGGAGGAGGAGGGTAGTATGCAGGGCTTGGCTGCAGCCTGATAGGCGCGTTAGGATCAAGATGACTAGCCACACGTTGTATGGTAGGTGGAATTCCCCCCTGTTGTGGATCGAGAGTAGTTGCTCGCTGCCTTCCAGCTCTGGTAGTTGCCTGTGCATAAAGGCTTTGCGGAGGCGCGTACTGTGGTTGCATCTGTCCTTGCATCATGCCCATTTGATGTCCATATCCTGGCGGTTGAGCAGGATAAGGTGGCGGTGCGCCTTGCTGATGAGTGGGGTACAGTCCGTTGTAAACAGGTGGTGCTTGGTTATGTGATGGCTGATGGTATTGTCCCATTTGCATGGCATAGGCTGATTGTGCGGCAGACTGAGCTTGGGCCTGAGCCGCCTGAGCCGCCTGCGCAGCTCTCTGTTTGCTTGCAGCCTCTGCTTGTTGCTGTTGCTGTATGCCGGGAGCAATGCTCTTGTTGAGTGCCGAAAATTTGAGATTCATTGGAGGTACGAAAGGACCAGTGAATTTTTGTTGGGTAATGAAGGGATGCAGCTTGGCCTGTTGGGGAGACCATCGCTCCAGAGGATTGATTTGTAGCAGGCCTCGCACGAAATCAATGAATGCAACGCGGTTATTGACCTCTGTACGTTGTTAGCGGATGATTATCATGTCCCATCGACGATGCAGAAGCTTACCTCTTTCAATTTCTGATTGCTTCATATTCTTCCTCGGCATTGCATAGCTGCGGATGATTTCTTCTAGAGTGTTTGCCTGAAAGTACTTCTTGCTAGGCTGTTCCTTGGTATTGTGCTCGCGAGAATATTGTTCCATACTCTTCAGTCGCCACGACTTCCGGCCAAATTCATCTTGTGTCTTTTCAAAAAATTCTCCTGATTGTTTGCCCATCTCCAGCATCCACGTGGGAGGTAAACCTAGCATCTCTGTAATACGAGCGACTTGATTATATTCGGACGAGCCTGGGAATAGGGGTAGACCCAGGAAAAGCTCGACCACGATACAACCTAAAGACCACATGTCGATTGCCGACGAATACGGCAAACCCAGAAGAACTTCAGGAGAACGATAGAACCGTGACTGGATATAAGTATATACCGTTTGTCGTTCATCACACGCGGAACCGAAGTCAATGATCTTGATAATAGGACTTTCTAGACTTTAATGCAATTCTCGTCAGCATCTATTATACCGTCATCCCTTTGCTGACTGACTCACTTTTTTAGCAAGATATTTTCTGGTTTTAGATCGCAATGAATCAGTCGAGCCTTATTCAAAAGGCTCAGACCATTGAGTAATTGCTGTGCAAATACTCGCACGAGAGTTGTACTCAGCCCGCGGAACTGATTCTGCTTGATAAGCTCGTACAGATTCACACTCAACAATTCAAAGACCAAGCACAGATGTTGCCGATGCAGGAAAGTATCCTTGAGTCGAAGGAGATGGTGGTCGTCGTTCTTGTCATACTTCTTATTGAGCTTTAAACGGTCAGCTAATGGAGTATCGCGACAAGGGTGGGAGACATACCAGGTCAAGTACGGACACCTCCATCATACTCTGGTTAAAGTAGGCCGTCTTGTTCTTCACCACCTTCACGGCCACAACTTCTTGAGTTTTGAGATTCTGGCACTTCACTACCTGTCCGAAAGTACCTTGGCCCAGTACATCAAGAATTAGGTATCGATTGCTTGGTAAAGTCAGCGGATATCATCAATAAATAAGACGGATCTCATACTTGTGACCTCCTTCTTCACTGCCTAGAATGTCATTGACATATAATATATAGTCGCTATCCTCATTGTCAAACCCATCGTTCTTGACACCTTTGCTGGGCTTTGTGAGGACACGACGTGGATTGCGCGAGGACTCGTATTTGAACGTCGGGTTGCATATGCGATACGTGGCCGGTAGGTGCGTTGTAAGTGCTTGCAATGGCTAGCAACTTTGATTAGTCTATTGTACACTAGAAGAATTAATAGCCACTTACACTGATGAAACCTCCTTCAGGGTTAGCTCGACGAAAAGGTGGTTGCGTGTTAACCTTGGGTTTAAGCTCCTGCACCGACTTGATACTGGAGAATTTGGGGATCGGGCCGCGACCAGGTGGTTTGTGATTGTTTTGCTGGCTCGTGTGTGGTGACTTAAGCTCGGAGACGAACGGAGCGCTCAATTGTGACGAAGCAGACGAAGGGAAATACTGATCGGGACTCATATCGGTCGACTGCAGAACAGGCAATCGGGGAACACGGGAGCCTGTACAGTATCAGTTTCAACGTTAGTCATGAAACACAGTCGCAATCAGGCAATTGCTGAAGATAGACCGACCTGGTGGTGATTGATATCCCTGCGGGAGTGATGCATAAACACTATTTCGAGTGGGAGACTGGCGGGAACTACTTGGCCCAGAAGGCGGCGCGTTGAAGGGATTTTGGCCCGACTTTGTGGGACTCGACGAGTATGGCAGAGTTGGCGACAAGATATTCATAGGTGAGTATCGACGCGCCGCAGATGATTCTTCAGTCGGCATGTATTGCGACGACGGACGTGTACTGTGGTTCGACTTCAACGAATACTTAGCACGATTGTAAGGATCAGCATCCTCCATGGGCGTATCGGCATCAGTAAAATAGTCACGCGTATGAGGCGTTGCCGCTGGAGATGAAGCCATCGACGCTGACTTCGAGTTGGAGCCTCCACTGGAGGCTTGCGCGGCGGTTATTGGAGACTGGTAACTCTCATAAGTATAACCCGCGGGTGCTTGAGCCTGTTGCTGGCCATTGTATTTTGTGTTCATTCGATAGGGATTCTGACTCGTCGAAGTATCGTGATGAACGGGGTGGCCCGACGAGAGATCCCCATAAGACTGCCACTGAGAGTCCATGGCGTGGCGCTCGGCGTCACACTCACTGTCATGCGGAGGGAGTAGAATTCTGGGTTGACAAAGCACTTGGCGCGAGGATATTTTCAAATATGCTTGAATTATCGACGGCGCTGAACCAGGGTGGGTTGGGTACGCAGGCACGTCACCGAACCTCTCACACTGTTGCGGACTAGTCGTACAGGCGACGTAGAGCAGAACGGCGGGGGTACGGCGTCTGACGCAAGCGAGCAGCGGGTGACGCGTGGAATGGGTGACTTGTTGTTATAAAGAGGCGCAGCTAATCATCATCCAGAATCCTCTACTGATAGCCTTCGCAAGAGGAGGCCGAAGAAGAAAGCCGAGCACCAATTTGTCCGAGATGGTTGTGCAAGGAGAGTTGGGGAGGAATAAAGGTCGTTGTCATGGACCGAACGAACCTAACTAGAGTAGCCGATTGTCGTTGGGCGGCCAGCTGGGTGGAAATGATTAATGACTGGTGCAGTGTTAAAAGCACGGGAGCTGACAGGCTAGACTCAATCGAAGCTAGCCCTCCTGGGGATCGGCTGCGACTAGGATAGATTTGGGGTTTCAGCCTGAACAGATGACGATGGTGGATGGAATCTGAAGTCTGTACGGAGTACTCTGCAGCGAATAAGTATGGAGATAAAGGATGCTCCCCAATGGCGGATAAGTAAGAGAAAAGAGAGCGAAAAGCAAAATGAATGCAGCTGGAGAAGAGGGGAGAAATGGTGATGGGAGAGGGAGGTTGGGGTTGGGTGGGAGGAGGAGCGGGCAACTACAGGAAAGAGCAACCCAGATTGACAGCTCCTTCCTCCGGGTTACTTTTTTTCAGAGATTATTGCTAGTTATTGGACGTGTGTGTCACCGTATATGGTCATATAGCTTCTACTCCGTGTAAATGCCTACTATCGCTTCAATCAATGCGCATCACACTGATCCTTTCTTGCCGCCACAACTGGTCATTGTAACCGAGCATCGGATGTGCTACATGGACAGACCTGCCGATGTCATTGTGCTTCAACATGCGTATCGAACTGGACTGGCTGTAAGAGCTCTGTTCAGCCGCAAGCTGGTATACTGCCAATAGCTCATACCTAAGCGAATAGTGCAGCACATTGGGACTCGGTATTGGCGCTGTTCCACATGACGACACGAGTCGAGTTACAGAGCCGCTGGAGCAAAAGACGCGCACTGCCTTGGTCTTGCAATGCGCTGGCTGGGGTCAATTGTTAGAGAAATAGTAACTGTATAGGTAGATAAATGACATTGAAATGAGATCAATTGCAAATCCCATGTATACTATATTATGTCCAGGTGCAATTAATTGAGTTGGAATAGATCGATGTTGACTCATGGGTAAGGCAACAGCAGTGGAGGCGGTGACCGACGCCACATTATTCTGCCGCTCATGCTGCGCCGATGTCATTGTTCATTTGCTCTTCTTCTTGCGACGCTTGACTTTTGTCCAAAAATCATCTTGATATGAGATTGAAAAGCGGTTTGAAGACATTCCTGGCGACTTACTTCGACCCATACACCAATCAGTCCCTCAATATCAAGTGAATGAGAGCTCCATTCGGTCATGACTGCTTTCCGCCTGCTGTAGTTGCACCTCGCTCGCCCACCAAGTGGCAGGACCTTGAGCAAAATTCACGGATTTCTGCCTCGCAGATAATCCGCCGTTATGCAGTCTGGTTCCACTGATCCCACGCTCAACACATCATTAACCAATGAGACCGCAAAGCTGCGCGAGCTTGAGGCAAATGTTCGAGATCAGGATGAGCTCGAAAGGGAGCTTGGTCGTCAGGTAACTGCATTTTCCCTCTTATCATGAGTGCATATTTGTCTAATAGAGCATTGGATGCGCAGGCCGACCAGCTTCTTATCGAACAAGCCGACGAGCGAGATCAGAAACGGATCGAACGCACAACAAAGGAGAAGCTGTAAGCGATTAGAGCCTGCGCAGCGCAATCAAAACTGACTTTCAGTAGAAAAATAGAAGATCAGATTTTAAAGCTCTATCACCGTCTGGAGCAACGTGTTGGACCTGCCCAAAGAGTGCGCATCGAATCAGACATCGCCAAGGCACAAAATGAATTATCTTCACTCGGAAACGATCTAAAGGAAATACAAGAACGCATTGACAATCGCCATGAAGAGAAGGATATTGAAGCGAATGCTGAACCCGGGCGACTGCCAAATGAGTCCAGACGAGAGTACCTCATTCGAACTGGAAAAATTACACCTTTCTCAAAGATGGGAACTGGCCCGAAAGAGGGACCATTAGCAAGTTTACATGATACTTTGATAGATGCCGAGGACGAGCGCGATGAGGCCGAAGCTCTACGTGATGCCTCCCGAAGAGCTGCGGTCTCTCATCGAAACTTGCGACTCCCGGGTATCGACATCAGTGACGTCAGCGAGATCACTTCTGACGGTATATCTGATTCGGATAAATCACGGAAGAGGAAACGAGTAACACAGGATCGTCGTAAGGACCGCATCAAACGGACACGAAATGTCGATCCAGAGGCAGACGACGATAGTTACGTAGAAAGTGACTATTTATCATCCTCAACGGACGAGTTTGATCCTACGCCTGGAGAAGTCCGCGAAAGGCAAATTAGTAAAAGGTATACAGATGATGTAGAAGATCTTCGAGGATTGGATGATGGGAACGAAGAATTTTATCAAGCTCGATTGAAGCGCTGGGTGCGTCGTCGAGCGGCCGCCCGCAAGAGAGTAACCGATTCAGAAATCAAAACGGAAGAGCCTGGACAGATAGACACCACAGAAAGAAGCTCTACGGAGGAATGGTTACTACCTCATCCTACGGTTCCCGATGCTGAATATGACGGGGGCTATCGTGTACCTGGTGATATATTTCCTGTCCTTTTTGACTATCAAAAGACTGGCGTGCAGTGGCTCTGGGAGCTTTACCAGCAGCAAGTTGGGGGTATCATTGGTGATGAGATGGGACTAGGAAAGACGATTCAGGCCATATCTTTTCTAGCCGGTCTTCACCATAGCGGAAAGCTGACCAAACCGGTGATCGTCGTTGCTCCCGCAACTGTCATGAAGCAGTGGGTGACAGAGTTTCATCGATGGTGGCCGCCTTTTCGAGTTTCCATTCTGCATACATCGGGAAGTGGTATGATTAACGTTCGAAGCGAAAGCAATCGCGAGAACGCTTTGAACGATGAAATGTGGGATCCAAATCGACCTTATACCATGACCAAAGCTCAGAAGACTGCGAAGAATATTGTACAGAGAGTAGTTGAGGAAGGGCATGTGCTGGTCACGACGTATGCTGGCTTGCAGACGTACGCACCTGTTTTGATTCCCGTCGACTGGGATTGTGCTATTCTTGATGAAGGGCACAAGATCCGCAACCCGAATACTTCGATTACAATTCATTGTAAAGAATTGCGTACCCCTCATCGACTGATTTTGTCCGGCACACCAATGCAAAATAACCTCTCTGAGCTTTGGTCACTCTTTGACTTTGTTTTTCCTATGCGTTTGGGTACTCTGGTTGACTTTCGAAACCAATTCGAGTTTCCTATCCGTCAAGGAGGTTATGCGAATGCAAGCAATTTACAAGTTCAGACTGCAGCGCGATGTGCCGAAACTCTGAAAGATGCCATCAGCCCGTATCTTCTCCAACGGTTCAAGGTCGATGTCGCTTCCGACTTGCCAAAAAAGAGCGAGCAGGTGCTATTCTGCAAGCTCTCTCCACTGCAAAGAAAGGCTTACGAGCAGTTTCTGAATTCACAAGAATGTAACTCGATTCTTGCCGGTCGACGACAGGTTCTATACGGAGTTGATATGCTGCGTAAGATCTGTAACCACCCAGACCTTGTGACACACAAACTTTTCTCCGCGACAACCGGCTATGGAGACCCTTCCAAATCCGGAAAGATGAAAGTCGTCAAAGCGCTGCTAGAATTGTGGAAGGATACTGGACATAAGACGTTATTGTTCGCTCAACATCGCATTATGCTCAACATTCTCGAGAAATTTGTAAATACATTACCAGGTTTCAACTATCGGAGAATGGATGGTGAGACTCCGATACATCGGCGCCAACCTCTCGTTGATGAATTCAACAATTCACCAGATATACACGTCTTCTTACTCACTACCAAAGTCGGTGGCTTGGGTGTCAATTTGACAGGGGCCGATCGAGTTATCATCTACGACCCAGATTGGAATCCGTCAACTGATATGCAAGCCCGAGAAAGAGCGTGGCGGCTAGGTCAAAAGAGGGAGGTCGCAATCTATCGCCTAATGTCAGCTGGAACGATCGAGGAGAAGATCTATCATCGACAGATATTCAAACAGTTCCTGACGAACAAGGTTTTGAAAGATCCAAAACAGCGGCAGACCTTCGAGATGAGCAATCTACACGATCTTTTTTCGCTGGGAGAAGAAGGTCAAACGGAGACTAGCAGTATGTTCAAGACGGAAGTCACATATCGAGAAAAAGACGAACCAAAGGAAAATATCAAGACGGAGCAAACGACTGAAACCGATGAAAAAGAAATCCAAAAAGTTGAAGGAATAGCAGCAGTCGAACATTTCCACGATGACGCCGATGAAACTAAAGCCAAGGATGAAGAAAACGGAGCCCCTAAATCTGAAGCCCGTCTCATGGAAACCATCTTTGCGCAGTCAGGCGTCCACTCCGCGCTCGAACACGACCGAATCGTCAACGGCAAGAAAATCATCGCCCCAGACAAAAGCATTATTGAAGCCGAAGCCAAACGTCTCGCTGCAGAAGCAGCCGAGAAACTCCGCAAAGCTGAACAAGCCGCCCGTCAAGTCCCCGTCGGCACTCCAACCTGGACGGGACAATTCGGTATAGCCGGCCGACCAGAAGAACGACCTCGCTCAGCATTTGGTGGAGCAGCTAGTGTTGCACGGGGTGCTGGCGCTGGACCCTCCTCAGCCAGTATTCTCGCCAATCTAGCCAACCGAACGGGAGCACGAAGTCGAACCAGCAGTCCACGCGACAGCCCTGTCCCTGGAGGTGGTCGCCCTGATTTCATGTCTATGATTCGCGATTACATGATTGCGCAGGGCGGCTCGGCATATACGCAGATGCTGATTGATCATTTCAATCGGTTCTGTACTACGCCTCAACGATCAGCTGAGTTTAAGGAGACTCTCAAGACGGTTGCTACTCTAGAAAAGGGTGGACGTAACGGGAGGGGGAAGTGGTTGCTGAAGAAGGAGTATGCAAAGCGGTGATCACCTTGATGCTTGATGAGCTATGGGTTAGGTTGGTTGGTTGGTTGGTTGGTTGGTTGGTCTTTCTATTAATGTCCGAGGCCTTTTCACACCAGGGGAATGGGGGCCATGGCCTTCGAACGAGCTATGGGTTATGATGATAAATGTTTTACATAGATGATATCATCAATGATGTACGATAAGACTTGGATATTACATATAGTCAGTAGATAATGACACTAGCAGGCCGCGAAGTGATACCCCGAAGATGCCTTGATCCCAGCTAAGAAGATCCAACACAATTCCTAGTAGGGCCCAACACACTATTGACTTGTTTGCTCGGCTCGTGTAATGACCTGACGTATGTTGTAGTTTACCAGCTACGGACCTGCTGATTTCGGACGATAATGTCTTAAACAACATCAAGCATATTTCTTTGTTATACATCAAATAACATCATGTGTAAGGATTTCTTACAAAAATCTCGCTTCTAAATCTTTTTTTGGGGCTCTCTTGAGTCCCTTTCCAGCTGCCATTCCAAACTAGGATCCGTCCGCCTACAAGCATACAATCAACATGGACAACCCTCAAGGCCAGCAAAAAGCCGTTCTCGCCTTCCGCAAAGCATGGAAAAGCGCACCATGGATCCAAATACTAAAAATGCAAGCACTATCCTTCCGTGAAAGACCTTTGGAAGGTTCAACCGTGGTCAGCAAAGTGCAAATACCGCGTCCAGCTGAGGAGGTAGCGGAATCACTGAGAGTTAAAGTATGGGATGCCTTTAAAATCAAAGGCTGAGGGGATAGAAAAACTTGATCCTCCGGCGGCTTGTTCTTGCTATGATGGGGAATCGATTGGGTCGATAATGAACGCAAGACGACGCGGGATGCTCAAGACGGAATGACTGAACAAGGAAAATACAATCTTATCGAGCAAAACCGACGAAATAATTTGACTCTTTTCTATCTTTCTGGAGGTGCATGGTTGTAAGTATGATAACTCCTGGGATATTTCAATTGATATATTGCTGAATGCTGAATTAGTCTCGCGGGCCCTCCCTCCTGGAGCAAGACCACTGATCAAGAAACTATATGAACAAACTGGATGTCGAGCGTTCACCTTCCAGTATCGCTTAGTTTCACAATACACTCTTCTCACACTCGTCCTTGATGTCTTGACTGCCTATTTCTACCTCCTGTCTCCACCTCCTGGCTCCTCCCAATGCTCCTATCGACCCAAAGAAATTAATTCTCGTCGGAGAATTCGGGGGCGGAATCCTACATCTTGACATTGTCCATTTCCTTCGGTACATCTACAATAGCGGCAGCAACACCAGTCCAAAGACAAATCCGCGAATGCATTTCTTCGGCTGAGACGTGACTCCCACCATGCCCCGTGGATGCGCAATTATTGGTCCCGGCGTCGACATTGCATTATCACTACCGTCGGCCAAAAAGTCCCTCTAACCCTCCTCGCAGAGACCTGCACTGCGATAACTCGGCTTTGTGTCATCCACTTGTCGACCCGTCTACACACACCGATTGGCGTGGTATGCCACCAATGTGGATTGCGTGTGGCGAAGAGACGTATTCGGATGGAATAAAGTTCCTGGTAAGGAACATGAGGGCATCTGGTGTGTCGATTAGGTTTGTGGAGTATGAGTTTATGCCGCATGTGTGGAATGTGGTTATACCTACCTTGCCGCAGAGTAGGCATGTTATGAAGCTCTGGTCAGAGGCTTGTTTGGAGTTAGAGTTGGGAGCTTCTGCTGTGGGTAAAAGACCGTCGGAGGCCTGAAAGGTTAGATTGGGTGATTTGGGAATGGTTCCCCGGAGGTTTGATGAATTGTTGGATTTGACTAATGAGGAAGTGCTGAAGAAGATGAGGGCTGCAAGGGATGAACATGCAGGTTCGGTTGTGAGACTACGATTACTAGTATAGCTATGCAGGCATAGTGAGGATGAACCCTCTATCCAAACTTCCAGTATCTTATCTTGAGCTTCTACATATATGAACCCTCTGGCGTGCGAGCCGTATATGGAACCCAAACCCAGAGATCGGTGCTGAATGAATACTGCCAACATCAAAGTTGCCTCTTTGGGATTAGCCTTCGTTGTACTCGTACAAATTAATACAGATTTGCGAATTGGCGTACACAATTCTTACATTCAATGACTTCGGGAATAGTTCAAAATTGTATAGACCAGTACTACGGTAAAAGGCAGAAAAGTAAAGGCTCCTCTTTACCTAAGTATGGAACATTCGACTCTTGTAACTCTATATCTGACCTGTTATTTTATGTTGACGTAGGAAAGCTTTTAAGAAGGGCAGAAATATTGCTTGATTGTGTAATCTTACTTATTTCTGTATTAGCTATAAACAACACTCACTATTTATACTTATAGCCACATGTCAATACTTCTAATCTAAAAATATCAATTTCCTATGACTCTAATATAAAGCAATTTAATTAAAGTGTTGTATTAAATATCTAAACCTACTTTTATATATAAAATAACCTATATAAAAGTAGAAGTATATAATAGAAATAACATAAAGATTATTTATGCCAATATTTTCATCATCTACCCCTGTACTTGGAGATGTAGTTTAAAATTGACACGAATGAAGCAGCGGGCCTCAGATCCATGTTTTCAGATTCTATCGCTGGTACAACCATGGATCCAAAGACTAATGATATGCTGTAAGGTCCACTTGATGTCAATAAATCATCATGCGTCCACTTATTGTCTGACCATGGTTGTATACTGTGTACCCATGTATATGATGTATGTACGTACAAGCTGTGCTCCAAGACGGCCTGAACCCAAAACAGATAATGCGATACATATTCTACTTTTGTACCTGTAGTATAAGTTACTTCTGTGCAAGTACGATGACTCATGATATACCCAACCATAGATACCTTCAGCACTGACCCAACCAGCTGATCACCATAACATCGACAAGACACACCGCCAAGAGACATGTCTCATCCGCGATACTGCTAGTTCCAATGACTCGTACGTATTGTTTTGTTTCTCCGAGATGATCGGGTGTCGCTCGAGACATTGCCATTGGACAGAGAGAAGTACCAAGGAAGATGTTCGGATGGACAGGAGAACACCCCACAGAGACCCAGCCAGTAGAGCGAGCATGGGATAAGGAGGATGTACCTCTAGCGCTGCAGAGCATGGGGTGGTACACGCACAGCCGAGACATGATCGACACGCTGCTCCGCCCAACGTCATAACCTCTTCTTACCTCGCCAGTTTATGCTTACGACTATATAAGAGCTCTGTGCATCAGATGTTCTCAATCATCAACATACCTGCAAAGAAATAATACTTCCTCTACTCATCCACTACAATATGCTCTTCACACAACTCGCCCTGGCTGCTGCCACCCTCGCGGCCGGCTCCCTCGCAGCTCCTAGCGAATTCTATCTCAAAACCACTGGCTCCAACATCACTGCCCACAACAACCTCTACGTCGAAGCATACCACACAGGCGCCGGTCTGAGCGATCCCGTCTTGACCACTGTTACTGCAAATGCCGGCCACTTTTACCTGAACGAGACATATCTGCAGATGGATATTGGACAAGAGTATAGTTTTGGCTTTGATGTTGGCGGTGCCACCAACTATGCTGGTGAGTAGCCTTCAAATAGTATTTGATATTCGAGCATGTGCTAACGTTAATAGCATGGGAGTTTGTCGAAATCAATGCTGGACAGGGAGTGTCCGGCTTCGAGCTAGAGAATAACAACACGCTGACCTGGAACAGCACTGAATTCGGTGGATGGCTCGGTAAGACTCCCTTCTTTGTGTTTGTTGACTGTCCTAACGTATATAGCATGCGACTGGTGGCACGGAGCACCACAACTCTTCTGGCTAGTCGCTTATGAAGAGGGTGATATCTCATACCCCTCCTCGTGTAGCGAGGTCGACCTCATTCCAGCGGCTATTAGTTCTTGATTCGCGAAATGTTATGATGAATTCTTGATGACGTGCATTGATGATTGTGTTTGCGTCGAATAATGATTGAATCTGTACATTAGTATGATATATAGATATGCATATAAATGTTGCATATGACTTTCTTGATATCGAATTCGAGTAAGGGATTTGTTCATGACATCTGACATTGAGAGATGGGACAGAATGATGCAACAGGATGGCACAAGAGGCAATATGAATAAACAAACTAACCCGAAACGACTAGCCTGACTTACTGTCTTAGACCTGCAGAAGATCAGCCAATCATCGGCTAAATAGCCTGGGGAATGAGGACCTCGGCATCTGTCTTGAGCCAATAGAATTCTGGAAAATTGTGTATACTAAGCCTATAAAAGTATAGCGCATATGTGGCTGAACCATTGCCCGATCAGTGTTCAATAATAGCACCCGCTAACCCCTTTTGGCTACCAGATCCCATTCCTGCCTTAGTCCTCAGGCCACGACAGGGTGTCTCGAACACTCTTCCTTCTTTCTGTTGTTTCACCCCATGACATTTGTCTTCAACATATACTCTGTCGTCGTTTTTCTTCCATCTTCAGTTCTGCATCACCTTCGGATTCACTCGCTTCGTTCGACCTTCGCTAACCCCGAATCATTCACGGCAAACATTCGCTCGCTTGCTGCTGCCGTCTTTGTTTTGTTTGTCCCGCCAATTTTCATCCCTTGTCTCACCCTTGTCCTTCGACTACGGAGTGGAAGTAGACACCCTTGATTGACCAACAGGACACTCAGGCTACCTCTTGAGTAACTTGCGCTGTCAATAATATACTCTCTGGGTGTTAGCCGATCAATTGAATCAACCCTTTCTTCGGACATCCCTTCACGGGGATTGTTTTCAGTCAATACACATCATGCGTTCCTTTACGATATTGAGTGTGATTTTCAGCCTGGTGCTTCTGGCATCAGTGGCATGGTCATCTGCGAATATGTATGACGATATTTTGAAACGAGGTCAGTCAGATGTACATCTCACTCGATGCAAGTCTAACATCTAGTAGATTCATCAACAATCACAGACACAACGACCACGGTCTCAGACACGCAAACGGCGAGTGGCACCGACACGGCCGCCAACACAGCCTCAGACACAGCAACAACAGGCTCAGGCTCAGGTACAGGCACAGGCACAGGTGCACCAACATCTACCGGCACCAACACCGGCACTGCCACTGGCACCAACACCAAAACCACTGGCACCACAAAATCAACCTCCATCTCCGTCGACCCCGAATGGCCCGCCGGCGGCGCGTCCATGACCAACCCAGCCTCAACCACAACCACATACTACAAAATCGGGCAAAACATCACCTTCGGCTGGAATTTTACTTCTGTCGAAGTCACCCCCACAGCCGTCGACGTAATCGCCTCTTGCAGCTCGAACCGTGCCACATACACACTCGCCAGCAACGTCAGTTACTCGAACGCGACATCCGTGATTTGGGAAACGGATAACTACGGGCCCGATTCGCAGAGTCCGCTGCTAACGGCGCATTATACCTTGATTATCTATGAGGCGGGCACATCGCCGACAGAAGTTGCGGGTGCGGGAGAGTTAGGGCCTGCGTCGTATACGTTTGCGATGTATGCTACGCAAAGTTATACGCCTTTAGCCAGTAAGCCTTTCTATCTACTTTTGTCACCTCGAATTTACCCGTGTTATAAGAGACTAATGGATTTGTTCTAGGCTATGTATGCGTAACCTGCAACTCAGCCGTATCAACAATGGACCGACAAGCTCTCGGCTTCATTCTCGGCATGGTCGCCATTACTATTTTCTCGTTCAATTCATTCACCGGCGGACTCGGACTTTTCTGATCTCTCCAGTTTTCGTGACAAATATGCATATAATAACCTACGACGCAACTCCTTGTCTGCTTTTTTTATTTGCATACATATAAACATACTAATGGGTTTTGGTTGAAAAGCGTGTTCTACTTTATCTTTATTCTCCTGAGAGTTTGTATGAGATGTACTGGCATGGGTGTTTGGGCGTTGTGCTCGATTTAGTTTTATGGCAATGAGCATATTCGAAGTTTCGTTCGTGTATGGAATAATTCCAGACTTATCAAGAATGATGTTTGCTATTTCAATTGGATATTTCCATAGAAGATGATGAATGAAACCTATCCGTTTCTTTTATCTTTAAATAACCTCCCTAGGTAGGTAGCTGATACTCGTTATATACATCCAACATGATACCCCTCCCAAACAACGCCTTCCTTACCGTTAGCAGTCCCATTACCATCACCATCGCCAGAAGTGGTAGTAGTAGACGAAGCAACCGCCCTCCGCAGAACAGGTAACCGAGCCACCGAATCCGTCAATTGACTACACGATTTACACGGCTTACTCCTTATATCTGCGTATGAGAGCATCAGTTCCTGTCATCTGTTAGTTAGTATCATCTCCTTTCTGCTCAGAAATTGATGGGAGGGGACGAACGAGTAAGAATCGCAAATCCCATTTCCGTGGTCTGGAGTTGAGTTGGGCCACGATTGCGGATTCGAGGCGGCTGGTAACTGTTCCTGATAAGGCCGGTTTTGAGTGTTGACGGGTTGAGACGCGCCATTCTGGGAGGGATGTCTTGTTTGTAGCATTGCTAGGAGTGGTGGTGGTGGTGGTGGTGGTGGTGGTGGACGGAGTGGCAGTACTCTCAGTGGTGAGCGCTTCTTGAATCTCGAAGGCGAGGCCCGCTAATCCAAGCGAGACGACGATCGTAGATTCGTTCCTTGTACTCGCGACCCTGAACCCCGAGATCTGTCTAGCCTGGAAGGACTCAACAATCGATTTGGGCGAGGCTGTTTCCTCTTTCGATCCGTATATGGACGATGGGAACTGCGCCTCACCATCATCCATCTCTACATCCTTCTGCACCACCCCTGCTCCATCATGTTTCTGTTCTTCCAAATCCATCCCCCTCAATACCTCATCATATTCAACCCTCCACATCCCCGCCGCCCCTTCCTGCGGAAACGCGCCTTTCGTCTCGGCCAACTTCTCATCTACTTTGCCCCAAATGGCTTGCATACCGGCACTGTTCCATAAGCTCTTAAAGTCATTGATCTCGGCAACGCCTTCGATTGCAGATTTGCGGAGTGCGGCGCTCAGCGCTTGTGGGTTGCGCGGTATTGGGGTTGAGGAAGGTGAAGGTGAGTTGGGGAGGCGCGGGTTGACGATTGGTACCAAGGGGGAGAGGAGTCTATCTGGTAAGAGGGTGCGGAGTTCGTGGATCTGTATACACCACAAGATCGTTGTTTAGTATTTGTGAATGGTGGAGCGGAGAGAATTTGGAAGGGGGGGGGACAAGGGCGGACCTTGGATTCAAGTTCCTGCAGCTTCGCTAGGGAGGAAATGAGTTGTCGCTCCGAGTCCCAGTCTATAGATTGAAATTGCTGGTTCAGTGTAGGCTGTTGCTCGTCTTCGAGTTTTATGGCCATGGTCCCATTTGTGGTGTTTTGGGACATTGCGCTGAGTGAATGGATACTTGAAATGGAGGTTCAGATCGGAGCTTCTGGAGGGTTATATGCGGACTTGGGAATGAGTAAGTGATATATTCTAGTTTAAAAGAGTGTGGGAGTAAGAAGAGAGCTATATATCCAGCCTAACGATGTTGCGGCCTGTTTGCTTTGTCTTAGTGAAAACAATAATGTCGAGTCCGCGCAAAGCGGAGATATGCGCCACACATGTCAATCCATGTCAAGCCACCTGTGGCTGATACAAATTGAACTATTGGAGGCTCCTACTTCTTGACTCTACTTTACAAAATGCTATGATCACTAAACGCTATCATAAATCATGAGAGAAGACAAACACTATCTAACAATCAAGGAGAAGGCACACCCCCCGTACCAAACAACTCCATATGAATCCTATCCGTCGACACACCCTGCTCAGCCAACGCCTTGGCCGTGCCCGTCATGAATCCCAACGGTCCACAGATATAGTACTGTGTCGCGGCATCATCGAGATACAATTTCCCATCCTTGGCTAACGAGTCAATGGAAATAGGACCCTTGACGTGATAATCCTCTCCTTGCTTTTCCTCTGCAGTAGGCGAGGTGTTGAAAAGCGTAACCTCTAGAGAAGGATGCTGCTTTGAGAGCGACAAAACGTGATCTTTGAAAGCGCGTGATTTGGCTTGTCGCACGCTATGCAAGAAATGGACTTTGCGTTTGTCGGCGGCTGAGCCGGAAGTCACTGTGTTTAGCATCGCTGTTAATGGTGTAAGGCCCACACCAGCAGCAAGCAGGACAATAGGGGAGGAAGATTCGGGGTCCACAAGGAAGAAATCGCCGTGTGGATGCGAGACCTGGACTGAGTCACCTTCTTTCTTGAAGTCGTGCAAGATATTCGAAATGTAGCCCGGGTTGTACTTGGCGTCTGGGTGGCGGGGGTCAAGCCCGGATTCCTTCTTGACGCTGATACGGTAGTAATCCGGTGAATGTCTGTCGCTTAACGAGTACTGTCGAGCTTGCATATATTTCAGATCGGGCACATTCATGCGCACCGAGATATACTGTCCAGGCTTGAAAGTAGGCAAAGCCTGGCCGTCGACTGGCTTCAAGTAGAAAGAGGTGATAACATCCGATTCGGGCACTTTCTTCTCAATCTTGAATTCGCGCCAGTCTCGCCATCCCTCGCCCTGTTTGTAGAGCTCTTCTTCCTTTGCAATGAACAGATCTGCGAGTTGCCAGTATGCAGCGGCCCAAGCATCGTGAATCTCGGGCGTTAAAGCATCACCTAGAACCTCACCCATAGCAGCGAGCAGATATGTGCCGACGACTTTGTAGTGCTCTGGTTTAATGTACAGGGAAGCATGCTTGTTGGCGATGTTCTCAACAGCAGGGCCCAAAACGCCGAGGTTGTCGATGTTGGCAGCATAGGCATACAACGCACCGGCCAAGGCGCGTTGCTGGTGGCCGTTCAGCTGGTTGGTGGTGTTGAAATAATCATTCAAGTCCGGATTTTCCGTCAGCATGTTCTTGTAGAAGACGGTGGTGATGGTGGTGCCATGTTCCTGGACCACGGGCACGGTGGCCTTGATGATGTTGATCTGGTCTTCGGTCACAGGCATACTGATATGGTATGACCGAAATGATGTTATTGTATCAATGTCGAATGATCATAACCATAACCGTAATCGACAGACGGGATGAAGCATTTTATACGTGCTACCATGTCTTAGTTGACAGTCATAACGGCAACATTTATGAGCACAACGTACGTTGCGGACGAGGGACCGGCGCATGATGGTGTTTTCTCGGCTTTGGTGGTGCCGCGGGCATCGTGGGTCCTTGAGTTCCGCGGAGAAAGCGATCTATTCGATTACGTAGTATAAGCAGTTCCGCGATTTATTTTCGAAAACTTCACGGAGAGAGGAAAGAGATGGAGTGCCGCTTATCGCGAGAAGACGGAACTTTCGTCCGGGACTTAGCGTCGTGGGTGCCTCAGGATGCATTTTGCTGCCTGGGTTCTCAGGAAGCGTTCAATGTGTCTGCAGGAGATGGGACTGACTGGTACGCGACCGTGGTGATGATCAAGGACAACAGACACAACGCTTACCAAGTTACGTGACTCGATCTGTCCATGATATGAGACGATCGGCCCTTGGTATGGTGCGCTTCTGGGGTTGTATCTGATAGATCTATCCAGACTGCAGATGTAGTCAATTTAGAATCACGCACCATCCCTTGTCAGTGCGCCACTTAGCCCTAACTTTCTGAATGATCGGCTAACCAGCGGACGTGTTCTTGACATACATGAATCAGTATGATATCAATAAAAGCCGCACAGAAGGGTGCGTTAGATATCACCACATCACATTAATCATACCTCCGAGAAGATATCTCTAGGTTAAAAAGCACAATCAAATAACCCTGAACAGGATGTCCGGTCTTTCTTGTCGTTTTTTCATTCATGATTCAGTCAATAAAGCTTGGTTGAGTCAAACTGTGGTAGCTTGAAGATTGGCTGATAACGTCAAATTTCCTACTTGGGCTATTTTGTATCGCTTTCCTTTTTCGGAAGTTGAGTTTGGGGTCAACTTCCTTGGGTCATTGATCGCTATATGATATCTCATGCGCCTCCCAGCTCACATAGAATTTGTGATATCTGCTTGCGATCCAAGCTTTGATTATATCGTTGCAAATTCGGAGACATGGCCTCATATATCATACGTGTCTCAAAGTTATCTGCGCTCTTGCATAGATGAGATAAGGTGTTTTACTGGAGCCGGGCTTCATACAAGAAAATTAAAAATCGGCGATGTGGTCCAAATAGCCCAGTGGAGTGAGTCTTCCACGATAAATAAAGATGATACTCGCAGGGATAAAATCATATCGATCCTAGATATGAGTAAGTGAGATGTGTTGAATCCGACAGGAGAGCGTCGTATGATAGACCATACCTAGGTAGTCGTATTTATCTACTGTTTCTCATAGATAGGCATTAATTATACGAATACACGTTTTCGCTCGGAATGTCTGAGATTCAATGTAACGTGTCATCAACACACAACCATGAACGTACACCGAAAATACAGCCCTTGGAACACTACAGAAGAAAAATGAATTCAAACTAACAGAGTGACTAATCAACGGTCATGGCGACGCTTACGTCCTTGACCCTGCCCTTGCCCCTCTCCGCGTCCCCGGGAGCCTGGTCCTTCATATCCTTGCCATCCACGATGCGGTTCCTCATCAGAATCTGGACGGTGCGGTCCCTGACGCTCATGACGTCCCTCCCAATCATGGCGAGGACCTCCATGCTCGGCACCTTGCCATTCTCCATGTCCACGACGACCCGTTCCGTGGAATCCTGGGCTACCGACACGACGATGACCTTGTCTATCGTGCTGGGGCCCATCTGCCTCACCCTCTAGCTCATCACCTTCATCACCCTCTCCCATATCAGGGTTGTCTTGTTCATCTACGCTGGGCTCATCCTGAGGTCCGCTGAAGTCGGCCTCCCCAGCTTCTTGTTCCTCAGGTTCAGGTTCCTCAGGAATAGAACCCTGAACTGGGCTTGTGGGCTGCTCGACTGGTGCATGTGTTTCTGGTGGTGGACCCTGTGCAGGCGCAGGAGCGGCTGATGGCGAGGGTGCGCGCAAGTCAGGTTCCTCCGGATTATCGGGCCCGCTTTGAGGGTTCGCCGCTGCGATTGGGACGGGCGTATTGACAGGTTCTGATTGTACAGGGGCCGGAGCTTGAATAGCCGCGACTGGATCTGCAGGGGCTGGATCCACAGGGCCTGACTTGGTAGGTACTGACTGAGGGGTGGTTACTGAGGGAGAAACATCAAGGCCCGGAGTTTTGACTGACGCCGGGAGTTTTGGAGGCAGGCTGGGTGCTTCTGGAGGAGAAACATCAAGACCGGGAGCTCTGACGGGTTCTGCAGTTTTGGAGACAGGCTTTGGTTGAGGAGTTTCACTCGGTGCTGGAGTTCTCGTAGTATCAGATACGGCTGGCTGAGACGCTTCAGGACCAGTAGTCCTAACAGGTTCCTCAGTTCCTTGAGTGACAGGCTTTGGCTCAGGAATGATAACCGGAGCAGGGGGCTTTGATGTCTCTACAGGTTTTAGCAACTTTTCAGGTTGACTAGGTCCTACAGACCCACCTGAGGTAGTACCTGTTGGGACAGTTGGTTGAGGTTGGATAGGCAAGCCACGGAGAATTTCACCACCAGGAACAATCTGAGGAGGAATATATTTGCCGTGAGTAGTTGAAGATCTTCCAGAAACTGGATCAGGTACAACTGTATCACACACATCCCAATCATTCTGACGGAACCAACCACCCACCACTCGAATATTCTGCAAAGTGCTCCAGTGGGTTCGGGCATGTTCCTGCACAGAAACGACGGCTGCACGTGCTTCCTTCTCACGGGTACTCGCTTCTGCGAGTTGGCCCTTGAGCACCCCAATATCTTCCTCGTGGTGAGCGATGTCCTGCTGTAAGACTCTGATATTTTCTTCGAGCCCGGCATTAGCGCCCTTCAGGGTTCGAACGTCGCCTTTATGTTCATTCAGTTGCGCAACCGCTTCGTCTCGAGCAGTCTCTGCTCGTGAGAGTCTCTTGGTTAAGGAGTCCACCTTATCTTCAGCCACGACCAAGGCCGCTTCGGCAGCTGCGAGGGCAGTAGTTAGACTGTCAATTGTCTCCTGCTTAGATGTAATGACCTGCTGCAGCTTGAAAATAGTACTTTCGCGCTCCTCTATTTTACGCAAGTCCTCGTCGTTCAAATCATCTAATTTCTTCTGTAAATCATGAACGTGGTCCTCATTCAATTCGTACTTTGTGGTCAGCTCGTTGAGCATCCGAGTCAGGCTCTCGTTGGCATTTATAAGTGTCTCTTTGTCATGGCTCAATTGCCACCGTTCCTGATCCAATTGGCTGTTTTGTTCCTTGAGCTCAACAATTCGCTTGTCAACAGCTGCCTTATCTAGTTCGAAGACCTTGATTTCGCTGGATAACGTGTCGTTTTTTTGGCGCATGTTCTCGACGGTCTTGTTGACCGCTTTCAGCTGGTTTTGCAAATCCGTGATCTCTTTGGTCAGTGTGATCTTTTCATTGTCGGCGTTGCGGAGTCTTGCTTTGTATCCGGTGATATCCTAGAAAAATCAGACACTATTTAGCAAGAAAGCCAATTTAAATCGCTACTACTTTGCTGATCATACCTGTTCTCCACGCAATGCTATCCATCCTAGATGTTCCACAAAGGAATCTGTCCAAGCAACCAGATCCCGCATTTCTTTAGGGAATGGCAAGGGGCCATCAGGTTCTGGGAAACGAGAGGGACGCTCATGTTTCTGGCATGGAAATGTTCGATCTTCCCAAGTGCCACTTCCAACTCCCTCGATTGTACCACGCAATGCACCAGTAGGCTTGACACCCCTAACCGCAACATTTTCCTCGGGTATGCCATTCGTATATTCCTCCTTCACACCATTGGTATAGATACCCGTCGCCGTCGAGCTAGATGCGTTACTTACCTCAGTGGTATTTGTACTGGTTCTTGACGTCTGTTCGGTTATCGAAACGGATCCATCGAGGCCGGATTGATTGTTCCGTCGAAATAGATTACCCAGCTTCGACTTGATTCTTGCACCGTTGATTTCTTCGCCGTTGAATTTCACGTCAAGGTCAATTTGATTCACGGTACTGTTTGTATATGAGTAAATTCTCGTTCTGTAGGTATAGGAAGCCGGGTTGAATTAGGGTTGCTGTTGTATACTTACTCTCGCAGAGAGACGGGCGCTTCAACGGTAGCCATTTTGGACAATTAGCTGGAACATTAGCAAGAATTGACTCATAGATGGGTGTTCCTAATCAGCTGAGGAGACGGTGCTCTATATATTATACGAATCTATTTTCTTTTATACGCTCGTCAACTTTTACTCATTAGGGCTTGCAGGTAAATTACATACCAATATACAAATACCGTGAAATACTCTCGTTTCATACATACGTGTATCAGCGGTAAGGCCCGTCCCGCTTATGCTGAAAAAGATAAACTAGATTCTAGCTTAGCTGTCTTAGCAAAGCCACCTCCGGGCTCTAGACCCAACAGTGTTCGCGGTTCGGCTGGTGGAGTTCGTGGGCCATATGGTTGTGGCCTAACGTTCCCCTCTTTCTTAACTTACTGAAGCTAGCTTCGCCTGTTATTGCTGAAGAATCTGATGGCAAGTATGGGGAAGGGCTAGAAACGGGCTATAGTTATTCTCTAGTAGCATGAAGATGGGGCACTGCTCGCTTGAAAACACCAAAGGTTTGCCAATTACTGCTATAGCAACGACATTAAGCACCGCTATGCCCCTACTAACTGAATATCCCAAACCCCGTACTCTGAGTCTGTTGTAGTAAACGAAGGCGAATGACTCTGTATTTCAGACTAATCACAATAGTCACATCAGACTAGTATCTGAGGCGGTTGGAGGTAGTACTCTTCCATGTGATCAATGTACTGCATTGGTGGTTTTGCGAGAGCTTCCAACTCCGCCCAACCTGAATTCGGTTGCATTCCCGGAGCATGTGCCGCTCCAAAGGCGAGCTGGTCCGCCACCTCAAGTGCGAAAACACGGAGTATCTTGCCTAGATCAACTGAGCGCTGCGTCGTATCCTTCCACGCGTCCTTGGCTGAAGTGAAGGCGTCGTCGGGTGGAGTTGCTCTCTTTGGTTGCTCAGTTGTAGGTGGACTGTTCTTGACTTTTTGTTCAGCTGATGTCTCATGGGCCTGGGAGGTCTGGCCAGAATTGTTGTTGGAGGAGTCAGCTGAAACCGAAGGTATCGTTGCCGAGTCTGTGACAGCTGGTGTTGTGACTGGATCCGTGTGCAATGTCTTGTCTAATTTCAGAAGCGAATAGACGTACGGCTTCTCGGAGAAGTCGAGATCCCCGTTAATTTCGCATGATCTTCCAAAGAACTCAGAATCTAGTCGAGGCAATTTGTCCCCGGACCGTAATGCATCCGGTGCGACCAGACGGACTCCCATGGTATGTGAAATTGTCTTGGGTGTGTTGCCCACCAGCAGAGCTTGCTCGGAGACATTGTCTAACCACGTTGTTAGGAAAAATATGTAAATCCGTGAAAAGATAGAAGTCTTACAGTTTCCCCAGATAGATGTCGGTACGTCTTTTACAATAGGCTGTAGCGAAAAAGCAGATTCCGGCAGAGGTTCGATTATGAAGTCGATTCTCGAATCCATTTTAGTGTCGGTCAATTGCATTGGACGGTTGTAGATAGCAATGTCGTTCTTCAGATCTTGAATGCCAGGATATGTCGCACGGTTGATGGGTATGCGAGAGTAGATCCCTATTTGCAGACTGCCACCGCGGACCTGGGAGATGGTTTCCTTTTTTTTAATACTATCATCCTTTTCAGTCATAGACGGGATCAATCCACTTTCGATTGTCATTATATGGTTGGAATCCCCAGGCGTTCCCTTTGATAACATATCCCAGAACGCTTGCAGTGTTATGGGGTCAACATTTGGTTGCGACGATCCAAATGACACATCAAAACTCATCACCCAGAAACTAAAATGGGCCACACCCGCCATTGGAGGACCATGAATATCCAGATCGGCTGCCAGTTCAATACTAAACTTTTTAGTGATAAACCATACCTTTAGCTCATAAGAGACTCCTGCCATTATACCAACCGAAGCCTGGTAGTGGAAAGGCTCAAAATTTACTAAAAAGTCTGCATGTGCATCGAAGTGCGCTGAAAGCGACCCCATAGAGAACAAAGCTTGCAGGGTCCCTCCGGCCATAATAGCAGCTGCAGTAATAGCATAGTATGCTCCACCAGTGATACTGATGTGAGAGTCAAAGATCCAAGAGATTCCCACTCGCGGAGGATTTGGATAATGTGAAGGCCGGGCAAATGCTGGGTGGAAACCGCCGACACTGAAGACCAAATCGCCTCCATGTCCGGAATCATCAGACCAAACGCATAGGGCGAAGCCGCCAATTGGGTGGCACGCATGGCTAAGAATGAATGACTGAGGGTTGATCTGGCCCTGGACGATGAGTGTTCCGTGGCCGAGATCTAACGTTGCAACAACGCCGAAGTCAATGAGAGCAAAAGCATCTTCAACTGAATTGGCACTTTGGGGCACCATTGCGGTGGCATCCGCTAATATAGCCAGAACTGGGTCGCCTTGTGACAGCTGCAATGATACCACAGCACTCACATCGATTACCTCAAAGACACGCAGCTTCAACCCCGCTGCCAGCCAAAGTGCATCTGTTTGAGATTTTATTGTATCTCCAGAAGTAAATGACTGTAGTGTCGCGAGAGGGTCCGAAGTGTCAGAAGTCATCATGGATAAGAAGGGGAATTGTGATACAGCCGAGACATCAGGGAGTGTAACAAATGAGTTATATCCGAAGCCCCCAGAAATCCCACGAACTTCCCCAAATTCAAAATGCATCAATGGTCCAGTCAAGGCTCCAAACACAAAGAATGATTTGAATGGCTTTTGTGGGGGATCGGGTGTCACCTCGCTATACGCGCCCACGGCGGCAAACGTATACTTTGATAGTCCAATGATAACTCCACCAGCAAAGGTATTGGCGTTTGCGGTCTTCTGATGTAAGAAAAGGCCTGAGATATGAACGGGGCTGCGGTCGTACGAAACAGCGAGACCATCGAGCGAGAATGTGGGCGTGATATTGTCCAAATGAGGCAACTTTGCATTGGTCAGGTCTAAATGTAAAGCGAACCCAGTAAGAGCCATCTCTATAGGTCCAAGCTTTACCGTGGCATTTAAATGGATGGTAAGAACATGACCAGTCATTTGCAAGCCGGCATTTGTGATTGAAAGGCTATTCTGTGATTTTTTGATTGGAGCCATTTCAGACTGGGGACCAACTTCTGGTTCTGCATCATTAAACTGTGTAGATGAGCTGATTGTTGCCACAGCATGAGTAGATTCTCCCCCCTTTTCTGTGACGGTTGAGGGTTCTAAAGTCTTTTGTGGGCTCTGGCTGAAAACATGGTCTATCACGACTGTCGGTTTCCCATCTTGATTCATTGATATCATGAAATGTAGCCCCTTTTTGAGCGCGATAGGATTTTGTTTTGGATCGTTACTTAGTTTGACTTGAAGGGAATCTTTTTCATCATCAAATAAAGTTGTGTTTATAAGTTTCAACTCGTCCCATGAAAAGTCAAACTTGCTCCACACAAAGCTCACTTGGTCAAAAGGTTGCGGTACCTTGCCTACCAGTGGAATATCAGGTACGTCCGGAAAGGCATGCAATGATAGTCTGAGCAGTCTCTTAGGCAGATCTTTGTCATTACCGGGAATTTGCACAAAGTCGAAATGGACAGATTTGAGACGCACAGAAAATAGGAATATAGGACCTGCCTCTGACTTCATGATATGGAGAGTGATGCCATCATCTTCCAGATCATCCAATGGAATCTCCACATTGTTGACGTACGCTGGCAGTAGACTTTCGGCATCGTCGCCCATCATGTCTTCAATCAGATCTTTTATCGTGGTCTTCTCACCGGCGGCCTTCGAAGGTTCTGCATTCAATTTGGCAACAAGTCCCCAGGATCCATCACTAGTGTGTTGAAAGTAGACTGACAGGAGCAATCCACCAATAACAAGGTACCCGGATACTGACAGCTGACTGGGATCAGGTCCACCCCATGCATAGTCAACAAAGAGACCTGGTACATAGACATTGGGCATCATGCTAATAATATTATCTCGAACGCTTTGGGGCAGTAAAGAATGTAGGTTGGCCGATCGGACACTTTTTGCGCTGGCAGATACCGTCCATTTGGAATTTTCATAATCAACACCAACATTCAACAGGCAAGGGTCAATATCGACGAACGATTCTGGTGCATATAAACTCATACCGGCTTTGAGGGACAACACGGCCGACTTTGGCTGCCCCAATGTGTAATGAAAAGAGATAGAAAACATCGTATCCTCGTCAAATGGTAGCCCGGGTGAGTCATCTGGAGTGGACTGTGAATTTAGATTAATCGCAAAATCAATATCCGTTGCAGACAAGGTCACTTCGAGGAGGGTGATTTCGTCTGGAATCCAATGTGGCAGCTTGCCCGGTGAAAAACCCGGGTACAATTTTGTCAAGTTGAGCACGCTTTGTGCGTTGGAAGACATTGGCTGAATAATGGAATGGCCCTCATCTATAGGATTCAGGCGGCGGTCTATGGGCATCTTTTCCGTATTTCGGTGCTCCGGAGCAGGTACAGGCCAAAATTTACCAGAAAGCTTGATATTGTTACTTCTGGGCGACCATTGGAAACTGAACAGAAAAGCCGACTGCTTGCCCTCATCTACACCAAAGGGTGTATCTACTTCAAGTAATAGGGATACACCGACTAGCGCATTCCCTGAAATTGTCATGGCAAACTCACGCCAATGAATGTCGAAATCGCTATTACCCTCATGCGTCAAGTGAGCTTTGAGACGGCTCTTCACCTCATCCAACCCAGTCTTCAACCCCACTGCTTGTAGTTCTTTTTCCAGATGTTCCCCCATAACAAGAACCATGTCTTCAAAAGAGACTTTACATTCGTTGTGGATTTTGAATGTTGTGCCATTGAGAGAGAGCAAGATATAGAAATCAAGCTTGACGTCTTGAAAAGAAGATTTTAGATCCTTGTCAACTTCAAACACAATCTGACTGGCTAGAAAAAGCTCTCCTTCAATTTCGGGCTTGTCACGCAGAAGGCTAAAATGCGCTGTTTTTCGAAAACTTAGAACTAAGTCTTGCAAGGTGTGGGCTGGCAGGAATTTAATCAAATCCTTGGGAAGTTCGTCGGTATCGAGTTCAAATTCGAGTCGCAATACAGTGCGCCTTTGTACAGGAAATATCCACAGTCCATTTCTAGCGGGTGTAACTGATATTGAAGAAGACGTCGTGGAAGTTGCTGGTTCGGCGGTCCGAAGACGTAAGTGGATGGCATCGAGCAACGTCATGGCCCAGGCTGAAATATGAATACCACTTAATTCAATCACGCTACCAAATGGCACTGGCTGAGCTGTGGTTGTGCTTTGGACAGCAAAGAGAAGACCAGCTTCATGGTCAAACACGTCAAGGCCAGTCTGATGTCCATCCCAACTGCCGAATTGCTGATGCACGGTATCTCTTACTGTTGAGAAATTGAGCGAAAGTACCGCTAGCCCGTTGCTCGGCGCAGGGTGCACTAAATTGCAATCCAAGGATATGACTTGCAAGGTGTTCCCCTCCTGTATGGACCCGGTGAGTTTCAACTCCGTAGTGTTGATGAATTCTGACAACCACGACGATGTCACGTCTGTTGTCGCAAGGAGAACCGTGAAGGGTGTTCCTTCACTGATAGTCCCTAAAGGTTGGCTCAGTTCCCAGGCCTGCGATGGCCATACAGCAGCCACATAATCGCTACCGGGGCTACTGGCAGCGAGAGGGATCTCATCAGCGGTCGGGGGACTGGTGCTTGGTCGAATTCGTACTGCGGATGCCATTCTCTCGTCTCTCCGCTCCTTCGTTCTCTGATCAAGGCACACATAGTCTCCGAAGGGCGAAATATAGATATAGCTGACATTGAACCATTTCGGGAAAAATGGTACGCAGCAGATTGTCGATCATTACGACGGTCACTCCGTCGTGGGTAGTGGAGCTGAATGGTTTTCTGAAGCTTTTACAAGCGACGGTAACGTACGGTAATACACTAGCGGTACTAGTGGATACAGACTGGTTACAGAATCGATACGTAGCTCTGAAGAGGTTCTAGAGCGTATTATTTATGTAGTGGTGCTAGCCCATCGCTTGCAGGTGAACAACAGAACAAAGGCAGACAGAGCGCCGGGAAAATGGCCGCAACAAATGGTCCTACTTCACAGGAATGCTGCCTCGGTCGCTATGTCGTTGAAAGTTTCCAGGTCCCCGTTCCTGGAGGCGACTGCTCAATCCATCTGTTGTTAGAAGATAGCCCAGAGAGTGATTTAGAGTACTGGAACAAGAAGCTTCATGCGAAGCATACTTACGAGACTATTCGAGAAGTAGCTGATCCAGGGCCTCGTGGGAAAGTGGTGAGTGCCGTGTTGGTTGACGGCGGCCATGATGGAGGCACGAAGTTTTCTGGCGAACACGCAGCAGATGCTATCAAAGTTGCACTGGAAGAGCTAGAAAAAATGTTTCGCACCCCAATTAAATTTACATCTTGGGTAGTGACGCATTGGGACCGAGATCATTACTCCGGTTCCTTGAGGATGATTATCGATGACTTGCAGCAAAGGTATGACATTGATTCTCCTTTGCAATCAAAATATATGATATATGAGGGCACTGAGTGCGTAACCACTCTATACTGCCCATTTTTTGGTAATGGAACCTGGAACAAAACAACCAAAGGGAAGCCCAAAGGGCGGCATTGGATGCTGAGAAAGAATTTAGACGATCCCAACGAACCAAATCTTGTGGATTTTCTGCTTCTCAAGAATAAGGGTGACGATAGTTGGTACCGCGATTTGAAAAGATTTACAAAAAGTCAAAGCGGCCAATATATTTACGAGTGGATTCCACGTATTTGCCGTGTGTGCGAGGGGTATGAAAACTTGGCCGGTGTGGATTTTTTCTCCCCCTTTCCATCTGACCCCAATGAAAGACTATTCGCGACAGACATACACGATCAGGATATAACATTCCAACAACTGCTGAATATTCTAAGGGCTATGAACAACCCTCAACCGCGTTTCCTATGTGTCGGTGCTGAGGGTTATATCATGGGCTCACATATGAATGCCCAGAATGTCACAAAGCCAAGTGCGGCAACTCTGGAAAATTTCATCTCGATAATGTCGTTGATTGTTTGGCCTGCACATGCAACAAACAACAATCAAGCCCGCGTTTCCTACTTTGGTGGTGGTGATAGTTTTCAAGGAAGCGAGTCCCGGCTATCGACATGGTTAGGTAACACCCATGTGTGTGTGGTCAAAGCCTCGCATCATGGCTCACACAGCTCGACGCCGTCGGCAATGTTGGAAAATATGAAGCCTAGCAAAGTTATTATATCGGCGGGATATGAATATGGCCACCCGAGTAAGACTCATCCCGTCACTTTCAATCGCAAAATAGGGGCTAACAGATATAGACTGGACTATAATTGCCCTTCTCTATGCTTTCTGGTGGCAAATGGAGAATGCAAGGAAGAATGATCCAAATAACAACCAGAAGTTTGATGAGAAAATCGCATACTCTCTGCGACATCCTTATTACCTAGATATCAATGACTACTATCAACATGGAAAGTTGAAGCTCAGCAAGGTTGCTCTGAACATGTCACATAGCCTTCCGAAAAGCAAATTGGACAAGTTGAATCCCGATAAGAATTGGAATTTCAACTTGAACAAGAAAATTACCGATAGATTTGGAGGTCAATACGTAAAAGGAGGGTTCTTGAAGTGGCATCTCCTGACGACATTTGCTTTCTGTCAAAGCTACACAACGACACACGCTACACAAGCATTCATGAAGTCCTACCCATTCGGACTTCAGACTTACAAGATGAGAGTCAAAGCCGAGGACATCAAGGTCTTACTCCACATTACCGTTCTTCGCGAGTTTTGGGAGGCTATTTCTCCCGTCGATCAGAATTGGTCTCGCAGTGGTCCGAGGAAGGCCATTTTCATTTGGACGCGTCATTCAGACAACCCCAAGATGGACGGCCGCGTGAGTCTGGTCCAAGACTGGGTACAGATCTGTGGAGGTCAAAACCCCCAATCTGCTTTTCCTCAGGCCAACGGCGACTTCACGAACAAGAGTACAAATGACTCAGGGCAACTGCAAAACCTCCGGCCCAAAATCACTTCCCAGACAACCAAGCCGCCCGCACCACGATTAACGACGCTTTATGATGATGGTGGCGATCTTGACCCCGATTTCGACGAGCTAAGCAAAAAAAGTGATAAGCTTTTCTCTGTATCTTTCGATGATCCGAAGTCTGGTCGAGAGGAGATGGAGGCAAACGACCCAAATGCCTGGGGATACTCTGCTAAATTCGACAACGAATACATCGACCCTGATTCTATTACCAGCGAGTCTGTTAGTGGGTATATAAGGAAAATAGAAGTTCGAAAACCCATAAATGTTTCCCGAGACGGGAAAAAAGCTGAGCAGTACACGAAAGTGATTGAGGCATTCGCTTTCTTCATGGAAGAAACTGCAATTGAGGAGATACCGCAAAAGGGGGGCTTAAAAGAATTGCTGAATAAACGACCAGGTCTTCAGAAGAAAGACTCTTTCGAAATATATCAGAAGAAATTTCATGGTTCCCCAGACAAGAAAGACTAATATGCCGTGCAACCATCCCTTTTTTTATGTTGAATTTGAAATACCAATGCATTAGTCTTGAGAATTGCAAAAACCTGGAGTTAACCCTATGGCAAGGACTTTTATAGTAAAGAGTATGTTTAAAATATTTTCTTGGAATATTACTAACTTGTTATGTACTTAATAGCTGGACACTTAGGCGACTCGATTGCCCAGCTATCACATGTGCATCCTATAGTCTATGTGACATTTTCCCTTTCTTCAAGGATATATGAATATATGGAGTGGTATAATAGTGAGATAGCGATGGAATAATTCTCTCGTCACCGACCTGAAGTCTCATAATTTTCATAGTCATTAAAATTTCCATATATCACTTCCATTCGCACCTCTGCTTCGTAACTCCCACCACCGTCCTCACAGTCCCAACAGTATCATAAACATCCGGAGCATCGTCTGTCGCGCGGTAATAATGTTCTTCTACCAATAGGGGTATCCTTTCGCACGGCATTGTATTCAATTCCATCTCATGCAGTACGAAGCTTAATTGTGGATGGCGGATGAGATGTAATGGTCCCTCCCGACAACTTCCATCAGCATTCTGCCTTGGAGCCGCTGATACAGTAATGGCAAGCCATTTTTGATCATGATGGTCAGAGTCTCCCGCTGCTGTCCATGTGCCATCTAGGTCGAGGCGATGGCGTTTTCCGGTGACTTGTGCTGCCTTCAGGATCCAGTATCGCCCGGGACCAACCATTTGCATTCGCGGCCGAGTCTGCAAAGGTTGCAGAAGGTTGGTGTTGACCCGACCGACTGGTATGTAGACTGTCAGGGATTGGAGATAGATATCCTGTCGCACATCTGGAATGGCATTGATAGAGAAGATTATATCGAGCGTAATGAGTCCACCCGCAGGAAAATGACGTCGAGAATGGGGAAGTCTTGGAGAGCACACTTTAGTCAATTGAGACGTAGTAAGATGGAGAAGGTTATTATATGACGGATCGTTTCTGGCGGTCGTGACCACTGCTTGGCCGAGCAGCTCGTGATTGAAGCCTTGTGCCGGTGGTAGGAGCTCGGTATTGATACTTGAAGGCTCGGGGATGAACTGGGGGGCATTCAACAGACCTTTCTTGGAGTCCGCATTATCGCCGGGTTGTGCGACCGTCAAATCGTCTGAAGACCCATGTAATGTGCGTCTCTGTCCCCCGGGCTGTGCGTCCTTGTTCCCTTCTCTTGCGGGATACGCTAAGCGCAACATCAGTAGCTCATCGTTCAATTGTAGGCCCATGTAAGCCGACGAATCCTCCTTCGTATTTGGATCTCGAGTCTCTGCCATCACCGCCTCATTGACTTTCTTACATACATCTATAAATGCCTCCACATCAAGACAGCGCGTTTCCCAATTGTAAATGCTTTTAAGCTTCAGAGGAAGCAGTGGATGCTTGCATTCCTGTCCTTCAGTCGTATGTTCGCATTTGAATTCGGCGTCACCTCCATTGCTCGCCCATTTCGCCTTATTGATAACCCCTTCTTTCTGTGTGTCGGCCTCTGCTTGGCCGAAAAGTTTGAACGAAAGAGATAGCATAGCATCGTCTAGCTCATCACCAATTGAAAACCGTTGATGGTGGAATGGTTGTGAAATAACAAGCGCGGCGTCATCATCGACCTCTGGTGTGTCCTGTTGATAGTAGATCAAGGTATCCGCTGCCAGGGTGACAAATGCAGCTGGTTTTTCTGGGTTTTGAGAAGCACCACCTCCTTTCGAGAGAGCCCGCGCGATGCGTAGATTCGGAAAGGCCTCGACAACTTTACTGCGCATCACCAGGCCCCATCGTGGCCGCCACGATAGATCCGTGGTTGAAGCCTTCTCCTGCGCTCCCGAAAGGTAGTGGTTGATACTGAGGCGAATCTCCCGTTTCACTGGATCATTTTCAAGAGTAGAGTGATTGGCAATGCTAAGTGCACCATCAATGAGGGCATCGGTCCAGTTTTCGTCCACGTAAAATGTTCGAAGGGCTTCCATGGGCAGAACTGCCGGATCCGGGAAAAGATAGACGTATGGAATGTCCTGAAGTGCAAGCTTCTTCTTCACCCACTGTAACACAAGAAGCCAGTTTGTTGATGCGCACGGCTTTTCGTCGCTTGAACTTTCAGCAAGAAGTTGCTGGGCTGCCATTTGAGTCAAATTTTTCCTTACATCGGTTTGAAGTGCATTGATAAGAATTGCTTCACCCGCTGGCGGATCTCTTTTGTTTGTTTCGCTGGCTCTATCTGCAGCCATGTTCGCCCATCGATAGACCCCATTGTAGAGCTGCTCACTAGGTCCTTGCGTGCCATCCCGAGCTCTCCCTAGTTCCTGGAAGGTATTCTTTGCTTTCTGACTACCTCCATTTACGGCCATTGCACTTATGTCGGTGCGAAGTCGTAACATGGCAGCTGTAAAACCTCTATCTGCAATGGCCAGGTTGCGTCCCAGCTCCCATGCAATACTGTAACTCAGATCAATAACCCCCGCCTGTGGATCAAGTATCTGCAGGCTTCTTCCACTGACAGTAGGCTCACAGCGTCCCGGTGTGACATATCGGGGCGTTAAGGGGCCACGGTAGAGTCCCATAGTCGCTTCTCCACTCATAGTTCGATGGCGTATCCAAGTGTATCCATAGCGCAATCGCTCAGTAAACCAGGCAATTGATGGATCTGTCGCTGGTTGAAAGTTGGAAATTAAAGAGTCAGGCCGGCGCAATGACTGTTTTGTTTCATTCAACTTTTGCATCACCTCGTGGTAGTTTGTGTGGTCAGCAGGGGCAACACGATATGTCCAAGAATACAATGACACCAGTGCTATCTGCTGATCGGTTGCCTTAAGTGGCACTTGCTTTAAATTATCAAAAATCCCGTTAAGTGATAACAGATGCACAAAGACTGTCTGTGGCTCCTTCACGTCAACCGGACCTGTCCGATGGGAAAAGACTACACTGAAGGGATGATTTCTCGGAGTAGTTGATTCAGCAGCATGTGAACTTCCCTCCACACTCACAATTCGAACGTGTGAGAAGTACTGGAAACGATCCAGGTTGACGAGTGCTGCATCGTTGTCTTGATGGCTAATTAGCGTCTGAAAGCGCTCTTTGCTCAACAGGATGTAAGAGACACTACTCGCGTCTTCAGTCGACCTAGTGTTCTCTAGGTTAGGGCACCGAAAGGAGTTTTGTGCCTGGTCAGCCTGTGCCAGGCGACCTACAGTGCTGATCACGGCTCTTGTAGAGGAACTTTGGACCTTTTCTGTCGATCCGGGCAATTGTGCAACCTGCAACTCTTCATTTGTAAACACCATCAATGCCATCCATGGAGGACGGGCATATTCTTTCTTCTTCTCTTCTGGTTGATCTTTGAGACTCACACGTTCCCATGGTAATTGGGGATCGTTGAGAATGATATGAGGCAGCACTCGAGGCTGTTCAGCCACCCCGTCGACAGGGTAGATAGAGTGAATATCTTCTGCAGGGAGAGCGAATTGGGGCGCATCGACAGAAAACTTCATACAAGACTCTTTTGTAAGGGTCTGATTGCTACCACTCACGGTTTGCTTGACTCTCAAAGTATATGGCTTACCAGTTGCTGGTAGCCCGGGCGTGAAGAAGGAGTGCAGCTCCATAACGTCGGTTTCTGCAGCGTCCGATGAAGCCATAGTATTTGCCTGCTATAATTAGGATAGGTCTTTGCTAAGTGACTTTTGTCTATTCGAAAAAGAAACCAAGAGGGACACGAAGGGTATATTTCGGGCGATAGTAGGGAGTGTATCAATCGGTTTTGTCACGCAATACCTACCATACATTACCATACCAAAACGCACCGAGTCCGCCGACCCACCAGAACTTGTCTCGTGAAATTCCACCTTTCATCAACAGATGCTGCACTGAAGCAATAGTTTCATTGACTAAGTTAGCGCAATTCAGCTCATGAGAATTCCGCCACTGACCTAAACCCATAGTTGGTCACGATAGCCGAGTTCTTGATGAATCATTTTCTACGAGATGACTTAATAGGGGCTTTCACTGCGATACGATCGCAAGCATGACACTGACAGATGAGACCTGCGCAACATGGCTCATCAACAAACCCCTCTCGCGGTGTGCATCCCATTGAGCGTGGATGCCTTCATTCTTAATGAGCATGTCGCCAACAGTAGCAAGGCAGTTATTGCTCCGTTCTCACTGCCTGACTACGGCGGTCTGGAGCCTGGAGATCGTCTTCAACATGATGTGATTCCGCATCTGAACTTACGCTCAGCCACTGTCGCTAAGACCAATGATCGCCTATCTGATCTCGACTCGGGTGAATCTCGTCGTGACCGTTTGGGCGTCTATCTACATTGGACTATCCCCAAACCGTTTCGCACAGGTCTCGCAGCATCAGAGTCGGCTAGTGATTCATACCTGAAAGAGCGCACAAAGAAAGGCCTCCCGAAAGAGAAGAGAGAAACCACGACGGGGTCGACGGAGGTGAGACTGATTTTCCTGGTCCATAATGACTGTTCAGAAGGGCTGACAGTTGCTGTAGTTTGTCGCCGTACCTGACCGATGGATTGTGATTCGACGCATACACACGTCCACCCCAGCACAAGCACTGTATGCCCAATTCTCGGCTTTTGTCATAGAAAGCAATCGGGTGCGCCGCCTCGATCGTGAAGAATTCGCCGGTCTCGACCTTGATACCGCGGCCGCGCCATTCGTGGACCACCAGGGTACCACCAATGCTCAGCATGGAGTATTCCTCGGCGCGAAGTATCACCTAGAAGATTGGCAAGGTGTCTGGGACCCAGCTGCTGTAGATCCTCAGAGTTTTCATATTCCTCTGACAATTGCCGACTCAGCCAACCCGCTGTTTACCGACTTTCAGCATCACTGCATGAATGTGTTTGCCATGCATGACGATCTGACTTATTATTCCGTGGAAAACAATACTATGTGCACACTCGAAAGTGCCGATATATCCTATCTTGTTCTTGGTTATCATGGACTTGAGCAACATGACCCTCTGGCCAACGGGGAAGTGTCGAGTAATAGGGCGTTACTATCAACTCATGGCATGAAGCTAAGGTCCGAGGAGCAAGTGGATTGGCTTAATAGTCAACCAAAGGATAGTCGTATCCGCTCTCTCTGTCATGGGACAGCTGACCATGTAGTATGGTCGTTGAAGCAAGCTCCTAGGAAAATACCCGCCGATGAAGTTGCAGACCTTTTTGCTCGGCTTCATCCAGTTGCGGTGGGGACCGACCTTCTAGATGCCTTAACAGCGTCGTATCTGTCACCGGCAGACCCGAAAAAGGCGGATGCCAAACTGGCAGCTGCCTTCAAGCACCTTGAAATATTAGCTGCCAACCCCAGTGACGATGGGTCCAATTCGAGTCAGGGAGCGCAACAGAAAGCCAGCCACTACAGACCAGCTCATGGAGGACATACCTGGAAGCTAAAGAAAGACTCTAATACAAAGAAGACTGCCGACAGCATGTCTTCCACATTATCTTCATCCTCACAGCCTACTGTCACTCAAGCGAAACCCATGTCTCCAACATCAACGACTAATCCAAAGACAGGCCCATCTGCCCAGATAGCTACAAAGCTTGACAGCGACAATAAGCCACCAGCCGAAACGCTTCAGATGCTGCACGATCTCAACTCTGCCCAGAAACTTCTGGATTCAGCCACCAGACACTATCATATTCTACAACACCTGCTTTTCTGTGAATGGTGGAAAGCCCGCGCGGCTGGTTACGGAGATTCCAATGCTTCCACAAGTGACGAACTTGATGATGGATTCCACAGCATGCGATCGTGGTACAGAACTCATTTGAACGAAACTCGCAGCCGGATGCGCAGAATATTGAGTGACCTCATGAAACTTAATCGGGGTAATGGAAAGTCTGGAATTTTGGTGACATTAGCCGCACATATAGGAGAATTGAGAAAACATGGCCCTCGCACAATTCAGGCGCCCGCAGCACGGTTTTTTAGTACAAGAGACCCGACTATACTCTTATCTGAAATGGAGTCTTCCTGGCCGGATGACTTCACGGCCGATAACATCACTGTGCAACTGAATACCGAACTTTCGGATTCGAAGAAGCGGATACCCCAGAATGATGAAGCGTGGCAAATATTTCAAGGAAAGTTAACCACCCTCCCTTCCTGGGTCCATGGATGCGTTGATGATTTGAGGCACGATTGGCTGCGCCTCGAAGTGGAAAAAGGCACCACTGCGTCTACTGAACGAAACAACGCCCAATCTGCTCAGGCGTGGTTCCCTCTTTTCATTGAATGGGAGGCAGATTACTTTCATATTCCTATTGAGCACTGGAAGCTCCAAGAAACCGGTAATGGTACCGTGAAATATGGAATTAAACGGGATGCAAAGATCACAGGCGACCCAAAGATAACCACGTCTCGTCGCGGATTAAGTGGACGAAGTGCAATCTTCCCCGAGGGCCAAAGGTCACTCAGCACTCTAGTCGATCAGGTCTTTCGACGATCCAGTCCAGACAATCTAAAAGATATATTAGGTGACCAAGGAGAAAAGGACATCCGTGACGCTGTGGCTAGTCTCGATAGTACTTTGTCAGCAGAGTTAGAGGGAATAGGTGATCACCTGTTGACGCTTGTTCGTGGTACACACGCGACGGCAAGTCCAGCGGAGAGTGATCAAATTTCTTCCTGGCTTTCAATCCTTTTTCCCTACTTATCGTCTAATGATCGAGCAGTGGTGGTTAATTCACTTGTGACTGGTGTTGGTGCAGATGTCACCCCCTACACGAGCCTGTTGCCTGTTCAAGGTGTTTCCCGCCGCAAAGATGGGCAGCTATTTCGACCCGTCACACACGGCCAAGTCCGATTCACCAAGCTCAATATAGTTGACAAGTTCGGTCAGGTCGTCTGTGCATTTGATCCACGGCCTGGACAGCCCTTCCGTCCAATATATCCAAGTGTTAGCGAGGATATGGCCTGTCAACGCAGCCATCTTGCTGGGCGAGTATTTGCGAATACCGCACTTCCAGAGCCAGAGGGTCGGAGTCAGTTTTTCCAGCTCGGACCGCGAGTTAACCAAAATATAAGATTCAATGCAACCTTCGTTGTGCAAGAATACGGAAAACAAGAGGCTGGACAAAAAAGCGATGCGCCTTCAAAGACGAACGGATCGTGGCGATCACTCTTAGAATGGGAGAATCCCATCTGGGGCTGGGTCGTTTGTAATTTCCAGGATGATAGTCTACAGGTCTTTCAAGGTGACGGAAGTCTCTGCGGCGAGATTCTTGTCGGTTCTCCGACGAACAAAGGCCTGTGGTTGAACCCCGATGCAGATAGCACGCACGCCGTGCCAACTGTATCCAATCCAGAACTCGCTGCGTTTATGGAGAGACTTTCATCTTCTAATGAGTTTCTCCACAAAGTGTGGAACATGGTAGTCGATGCGAACGAGCATATTCACCATGCCCCAAGCACATTGGCTGATTTCCTGCCAGCATTGATAGGACGACCACTTGCGCTTGTCTCTATGGGGTGGTCATTAGAGTTAGCCACAATGCCAATGGTAGATCAATCTGATTCTAGAACTCAACAAGACATGAGCATTTTTGACTATAAGTTCGACCTGAAACTTGGAGACCAGATGAGCTTACATGATGGATTGGTTGCTTACTTTCTTGAAGACGGAGAGGCATCTGATAAGGGATCTAGCTTCACTTTTAATGAGGTTCATACAACCTATGGTCTTAATGGAGTGAAAAGAGGACTACGGAGACGAAAGGGAGTAGTATCGCCGTCACAGACCACCTTGACGGGGAATGTTGCTGAAACTGCAAACCTACCGTCCTCCGCTTCCTCCACTTCCTCCGTCATCAACACCCCATCTTCTGGATCTACTGTTTCCGAAGCCAAACCTGTCTCAAAGGTTGTGCGAGCAGAAAACATACCATTCACACCTTATTGGATTGACCCAATGCAGTATGGTTCCGCCAAGATAGAAGAATTTGCCGCCGAACATCACCGGAAACTCCGCATATTTGGCGCTCTGATTGATCCTTTCCAAAGTGTCAACGGGTTTTCAGGGATCTTGCCAACAACCTCCCTAAGCATACCACCTTGGGCTTTGGATAGTGCTTTGAAGAATATGGAGACATTTATCCGTGTAGGTCCTTTGTTGATTCCAAGTGATCTGCCTACGAGCACTCCTCCAGACTTGTCGTCTATGGAAATCAAACCTACATCTTCGAGCGTTGCATCTCCTACTGCAACACTCCCGATCGACGCCCCGGCAGAAGGCAGCTGGACATGGATTCAACCTGTGCAAGCTGATGCTACTGATTTTGTCAACCAACAGTTCAAACTCGTACCAACGTCAAAACAGTTTATTGTCCCTGATGGACCGAAGACGGCAGTGGAAGGGTTTTTACGGTTGATAGGCGAGTGATTAATTATCCAGAGACTACATCATTTGGTAATGATTATTAAGTCCGAAAGAATGCCAGTCGTTGATAAAAGCCTGCGCGTATTACGCTGGCAGACATAGCCACCAAGAAAAAGTCCTCTGGACCATTTTAGGTCATAGATTAAATAAAAAATAGATTGTCATCCTACAATCGATCTCGTCTCATACGGTCAATTCATCTATCTATATCTGACGAGTCTCGGTGTAAGAGGAATGCTGAAACTCTCACCATTAGTTGCCTAATAAGTAGTATACCAGAATGAATCCGTGCAGCGAGTTTTCCGAAAGTAAACATGAGATAGTGTTGGAAACATTCAAGCAATAGGTAAGCTCAAAACTATCCATCAATAGATAATCCCACGATATACACAACTGATCTAAGATCATACAGCCATAAATTTAAGGAGCAGAAGAGCTATGTAGATTCTACTGCGCGTTTTTGATGGTACTAAAGACTCTCAAAAACTGCTCCGCATCCTCCGCACCCTCAACAGCATACTGTCCCTGAATCAAGAAATGCGGCACCCCCTGAATCCAATTCGCTCTTGCCTCATCAGCTTCCTTATCAACCTCCGCACGCCCAACATCCGAATCCAACCACCCCTTCACCTCCTTCTCCGACAACCCTGCGCCTGAGTCCAACGCAGCTTGCAACAAGACTTTCTTATCCGTCACATTCTCCTCTTTCTCAAAATAACTCTTGAACAACGCTTTGGCGACGAGCGTCTGTTTCTCCCCTCCATACTGTTGTCCCACCTGATACAAAAGTCGATGCGAATCCTTCGACGAACCCGTGTTCCCTCCAAACGCAAAATTAATCCCTTCCGGAGCGCCCACTGCGCGAAGTCGGGCCATTAGACCTTGCACAGGTCCTGGTCCGCCGAAGCGCGTCTCGTATAATTGGAGTTTATTGACGCCGGGGTAAGGCGCTGCGTTGGGGTTGAGGTAGAATGTGCGCCATTTTAGGTCGAACGTGTCGCCGGGATGAAGTTTAGTGTGTTCTTTGATGGCGCGTTCGAGGCGGGATACGCCTATGTAGCACCACTGTAATCATAAGATCAGTTGTGTCCTTTGCGAAGAATTGACTGGCGAGTGAAGGGGTCGTACCGGGCACACAGTGTCCGACGTGATATCTATAGTAAACTTTGTCATTGTTCTGGCGAAATGAATAAAATGGGAGCTTTGAGTGGTGAGTAATCTTGTCGTGGGCCTTTTGCCAGAATAAGGCAGCATCAAGTCGCTTTGGTCCTGGCTGGAGATATTCGTAATGCTAAATTCAATGGTCCAGGGCGATGCTTCTGCGAGGGGGTTATATACGGAGTTAGAAGCAGATGCTCTTTGTCCCCGACGGAGTGGGATGATTATTAATACATCGGTCCGAATGGAAGGGCTCGGATCGATGATGACAGCAAGAGGACAGGGGTTTGGAATGTTTCTGCAAGGATTCGAGACCGATTTCGGATGAGCAATTTTGGAGAGAACGGAATTTTCGATATGCAGTACTTTTTCTGGGGAGACGAAACATCATGATCTGGGGTCTCGATTTAGCAGGCATTAATGCTGTCAGGCTTAGGGTTGAGGTGGACCACAGAGACTCCACCTCCATATCAATGGAATGCTCCGTCGCCTTGCCGTAAATAGGAGGAGCATCGTGCCACAACTGTCGAATATATCGTGCTTGAAGGCTCATATAATCGATACTCTGGGTTTGCTCTATTCTCCCATGGAAGCCACCACGATGCTGCTTCGTGCTGTTCTATAGGATAAAATGATCAATAAGTTTACCTCAATCTCGGAGACATGAAACTGTCTAGTCAACAATGTTTTCACCGTTGAACATTGAAACTGTGGTAACCCTAAGATGTGGTGCCGTCCGAGGCTTTCAGGATATTGCTAATATAAATCAGCCGGCAGTAATAACAGATGAACGGTTGAAGAATAGAAATGAGTAGAAGAAGCCTCCAGTGATCATACTTTCTTTGCGTAGTTGATGATTTTGGCCAAGCAAACTAATGTCCGGCTGTTGACAGGAGCCCAGGCTTTGTTCCCATCGCCCACAATCTGACTATACAATAGTCAAGCATGGGACGAACCCTCTCCGAAGTCACAATAGTGGTAGCATTAGTCAATACTAACGATTCAACGGCAGTACACGGAGATACAGACTTTTGAAATGACGAAGAGTACTCCCCTTCCCTTGATGAATCACGTCAAACATGATTCTCATGTTGCGTATGTCGTTTGCAACAATCTCGTCCTTTTTTCCCCTATTTATAAGCTTTTCTACATACTAAAAGGATATTCATATACCTATCACCTCGCGAATTCCTGCGTTCGACTGCCAGCCACGGGTATCGCCGGCTATGTCTGGACTGTACAGCAATGCCTCTCCCTAAGTGGGTTCATTTCGAGTTATTTCCGTTTCAATTACACACACTAGTATGTACAAAAGAATGTCAACAAGCCTTCTCACATTAGTCAACCTGCAGGGTCTCCGTCCCCTTCAATATCGCAAGCTTAGCGTGAATCCGAACCCTACATCATGATATCATCATCCTAGGACATTGGTTGCATGGCCTGGAATTGGAAAGTGTTTGAATGCGATTTTTCAAGACGTCAATATACACACCCGGTTTTCGGCGAGCGTTGATGGTGAAGGCTTTAGATATGCGCGGGCTTCTTGAACGATGAAATGTCCAAAATACCGCTTCGATTCCCCGACTCAACTTGATAGGTAATTTCTTTTACACTAGCTTACCATCTTTTCATGCGCCCAGCTCCCTGCTTTGATTGAACAGAAGTAATGATGTTCTTTGTTGATAAAAGTGTGCCGTGCCCAGATACGACAAACAAAGCCCCTAACAAAATTGCCGTACCACTTTCTTCCAATTAGACGACAGAGTTCTACTTTCTGGAATTTCCCAAAAAGACACTACTTACAGCCAGATGAACAAAGACTTCGTCTGATGCGAGTCAGATGAAAAATAAAGCATGACTGACAAAGGAAGAGACGGCACTCATCTATGACTGAGCCCCTGGACGGACTCCTTCTGACGAGCTTACAAGATGATGAGTAGTCTTTTTATTGGAAAGGGGCAAGTTGAGATCCAGAATTTAAAGTTTAGAAGCGATAAATGTCTCTAGTCTGAGAGAAAAGTTGTTGGTTTGGCCTATCACAATGAAAAGACTGCACTAGTATGCTGCTGCACATTATGATTTATGGACTCCAAATGAAGCTAAAATAAAAGAAATGACAGAAATGAAAGAAAGATCCCAAACTACAAGATTTAAGAGTTTCGCCACCAGCCCATCGGTTTGGAAAGGTCTTACAAAGTCTATATTTTGTTGTAGGTTTCGGCCAAAAATTCAGATCCATGTTGTATGGTGTTGCTTGATAAGTGACACTTTTCCTGATTTTAACAACTTAAGACCAGCCCCTAAAAGGAAATGGCTTCACAAATTATCTGGAGTCTCTTTTTCATTCCTGCACTTGTGGCATTTACCCTTCGATCTTTGCGAAAGGGCATCAAATGGAAGCGTGGAACGAGGTCTAGAAATCCATCTAGGGTTTTCTAGCTTGGTAGAGGAAATGGCGTATTTGCCGATGCGCGATCCAAACTTTGAACATTTATCAGGGGGAGACAGCTTTTTACTGAGGCTTACTTCAAGGCAAGAACAGAAACTCTATAAGCGCTAGTTATATCCAGGAAGCTAACGCAAAGGCTTATCATAAACAGTATAGCAGCAAAGACCTAGTAACAAAAATATCAACTATCTCTATACCCCTAGTACTGGTTCCAAAGAATCAACATAGATGGTTTTTTCATAAAAGAACAGACGTCCTAGACTATAGGGCAACAGAATTTGATGCCGTAGAGTCCCTCTACAGTCTACACAATGCCGTGCGGATATATCCTAGACTTTCCAGCACACGTTAAGCTCATCTATAAGGTTCTCATCAGAGAGTTACCAAATCTTATAAAAAATCTTCTTCAAGCCATAGAAAAGAGTTTGCTAAGCACTTAAGATTACAATATAGAAAATTAAAAAGACACTGAACTTTAGCACTCAATACTTATAATAATAATCTATACATTCAATAAGATTTCTATTAGAAAACCTCTCTATACTAATAAACGCTATCTAGATAATACTAGACATTATATAGATTAGACCTCTGCAAGTCCCATGGGACTATGCCCATGGGACTGTCCATGGACGTCCATGGGCGCTCTTTAGGACTGACCCCTGTGTCCATGGGCGGGCGGGACCCCCGTGTCCATGGACACCTAGTCCCATGGGACTGTCCATATGATGTCAAGTTCCTGGATAAACGTCCACCAAATGTATGGATGGGCGACTCGCTGATACCTCCTCATACTATACTTAGGTTGAAACGACGGAGCTAGATGATTCACACATTTGTCAGATTCAGAATCCGAAAGTTCCTGACTTCGGATCTATCCCGTTGCTACAATCGCGCCGGTATATTCTTGATACCGCTACTTTGCAAGACGAGGCTTATCTTTACTTGGCCGGTCACCTGTATAAATAATTTCCTGACTGATGAAAATTTTGTTACACGAAATACGATATCGGGCGCTGAGATGCGCAGGTTGTTCCCGACAACAACACTTGATGCCTTGAAGTTTTCTACTAGTCATTGTTTTATTATGATTTACCATGTCGTGATATGATTATTTTATTAGGTGAATAGACACTACCTCAGTGGGTGGTGCCCAACAACGCTGAGCGGAACCAAAAAATAACCCGATGTAAGAATGTGGTTGATAACAAGGCCGTAATTTTGATGTCTTCTTATCCTAGGATCACCAAGAGCGTATGTTGTTCTGGACTGGGATAAACTGGGGTCGATTGATGTTGAGAGCGAGCGCGCAGATTGATTTCAGTTGAAGATGTACACTTTACTTTGACTTAGGCAGCATTATCTCAATAACCCAATATAACATAGTACCCAGGATGATAGTGCCACCATCACGACTTATCCGCCAGCATCTTTCTCGTCATGTCTCTATCCCTCGGGACAAAACGCACATGGCGAACAGACGGTGTCACTCTCGAATTTTCCTTTTCGAGCAGACCTTTCAGCGGATCTGCGGCATCTGGATTTGGACTCTCTTCGGCGGGGAAAAGCTCAAAGTGCGCGATGAGATGCAAAAATACAGTATAAAGTGCCTTTGCGGCGAGCTGACTGGCTACGCACATACGGCCTCCAATACCGAACGCGTACTGATGTTGATGAGACTGGTTTTCGCCCTGAAGCCAGCGCTCGGGAGCAAAGGTATCTGGATCTGGAAAAACGGCCGGATCTGCGGGGCATCAGCGAAGAACATTGAGATCAAAGACATTGGATCCAGATATGAAGTTGGAATAATAACCGCGTACCTCTCGAGCAGGCCCATGAGTTCAGAAAAACCATAGTCCCTGCAGGAATAACTGCCCCGTTCCATCGAACTTCACTATGTGTTGCTTTCGGCAATGCTAGCCTCAGCACGATGAAATACCTTCCAATTTCCTTTGTTAATGCTTCGATATAGGCAACTCGCGAATGCGCCACATCCGGATTTGTCAGTAAAGTCCGATCCGTCTCTTGTATGGCCTGGTACGCTCGCTGCTGAAGATCAGGACGATGTGCCAGTAAAAGACAAGCCCACATGAGGGTTCGTTTACTTGTGTCGGCACCAGCCATCATGCTGAGACTTATGCTCAGCAACTCACCTTCTGATAGTCCTTTGCTCTCGGGATCTCGAAGCACATTTCCCTGGATGCATGGCTGGTCAGTACCAGACGCAATGTCATCTCGTAGCCTAGCCTGCAGCTTGGCGTGATACGCATGGCGTCGTTTGCCTATTGATGCGAGATGCGCAGAGTTTACGAGGCCGATAGTAGAGGCAAGAGATTTTATTGGTCGGAGGAGAGGGATGTAGTTGTCATAATTGCTAGATGTCTCCCTGAGGCGGGAAATTTCTTCTTCGATGTAAATGATCTCTTTGAGGACATCATTGGTCGAAAATTCCTTGATATCTTCAATACTAGTCAATTCATGCATCAGTAAGCATTTCAAGCAGATTCATGGTGCGGTATGCCCACCGTGTCCCATAACTAACTGTAAGACTCAAATTGATCGCAAACTTGCGAGCTGGTAGCATAATGTCCAGCGCAGTGTTTCCATTATCACAATCTCGCATTATGTCTAGTAGATAAGCTCTGGATTCTTTGTTGAGAACCTAGTAGGCCCGTCAGCTGCAAACCGCTTCTATTGATTATAAAGAGGAACATGCCGGCAAATAACTCTCGACACTGACGCGATTCAACGCCGATGCGGCAACCTTACGCCTCCGTTTGCAGCTGTCATCCCACGGACTAGTGCCAATGCTCGTGACCTTTCCATTTTGCTGGACCTTTTTATGCAGAACATAGAATATAGGTCGTGAATTGGTAGCCTCACGCTGGCGGATAAAAAGGGCTTCTGCAGCAACTGTTGTGTTGACTATAACAATCGTGGAATTTCCCAGTTGAATCTGAAAGACATCGCCATATTGACGAGCCCATTTACGCAGCTCGTCAGACGTGATCTTGCCGCGTAGAGAGGGCAAACTACCGACAAGGGGAAAGCCTCGCGGACCAGGGAGGTTGGGAACTCTAAGGCGAAAGCGAAGCAGCTCGTTGTACAGTAAATAAAGAATGAACAAAGCTCCTGGCGCAAGCAATGCAAACTGTGAATAGCGATCCCAGTTTTCGCTAGACGCTGAAGACATTAACATGGTTTCCATTTTGAGGGTTGGCACCTAGGTGATTCCAAGTTACAGGAACAATCTTGCTCAATTTAAGCCCGCTATGTTTAAGGATTATAGTATCAATCTTCGATTAATAAAAAAAATAAAACAAAAAGCGACTGATGACCCGCGAGCAATAAGCAGTTTGACCCTACCTAGGCAAAGAATAAGAGGAGGGGGGGCTACAGGGCGTGCCCTAACTTGCCGGGACAGTGGAATTTGTACCCACCAACACGAATCTTTCCTAAGCAGGAAATAAATGCGGCAGGAGTCACCGAGTCGCCGATCCACGATATCACGCTATCATTGCTATGATCACGACACATTGACTACCTTAGCTGGTCTATTCTGTCAGTCTGGATTCCGGAGGCATGTTTTATTACGTACGATATGATGGGCTTATACGCGATACATTATAGCTTGCATGCGACCAGAGTCATGACTCGTATGTATCTATTTCCCGCGGGTATCAAGCGTCTCGTAGTGAGAAGTTCACAGGAGTTGGCTCTTTAGAAAAGATTTGACTAGTCATATATCGTCATCGGACTTGAAAATCTGCTCGTGTTTGCCCGTTTTGCCCACATTGAACTGATTAGGCTCGCCCCATCCCTCCCTGATAGCTCTCTCCCGAGTAGACCGATACATATAGGGTGAACTCCTGTAATGTGTGTGCCACTTTCGGCCTTCCCACTCGTCCTCGATCGGTCTGGAACCCTCTGCTTGGATCTCCAGTCCTCGTCGCTCAATGTCCGCCCAGACGCGAAGTAAATTTTCACCAACTAGTAGTCGTATTTGATCATCGGTCGCCCCGCGAGCCATGAGTAGTTCAACCAAATCCGGAAACTTTGATACATCCTAATTGTATTGAGAATGGTTAGTTGATGAGAAGGAGGGTGGATCACTTCGTATAGATGTATCCAAGAACACGCACCTCAAGTCCGGCCGGTGTGTGCGGCGTTCCACTAAAGTCGGAGCCAAGGCCGACATGTTCCCAGCCTGCGACATCGGCCAGATGCCAGATGTGGTCGACGACATCGTGGATTGTCACTGCGCTAGGCTCTTCCATGTTAAGAAAGCGGTTGACAAATACGGCCATCACGATGCCACCATTTCTGCGGACGCTCCGAAGCACATCATCTGGAACGTTACGTAGGTGTGGTGTGATTGCAAAAGCTCCCGAGTGAGAGAAGATAATAGGTGCCCGAGTTATTGACAAAACATCTCGCATCGTCTGATGGGACACGTGTGACAAGTCGAGCATCATCCCAAGTCGATTCATCTCTTGCACATAGGCGGCACCAAATGCCGTGAGTCCCTCATCCCTGCCTCCTGCCGCTACTGTTGACGCCGATGTGGCCCATGCATTGTCGCAATTATGCGTCGTTGTAATATACCGTACCCCTAGTTCGTAGGCTTGCCTAATGGAAGCTATAGAACCTCCCAGCTGATGGCCGCCCTCGATGCCGAGCATGCTGGATATTTTGCCGGACTTGAAAGCAGTGCGTACGCATGAAGGGGTGGTACAGTATGTAAACACATCTGGATATTCGGCAATAAATCGTTTGGCGACGTCAATCTGCTCCAACGTGTCTCGTACCAGCCACTGAGACTACCGTCAGTTGGTATTGCCGGATGGTTCAATATTGTCTTACCGACGGATCATCGAAGTGCTTTTGCGCCTTGTCGCAATGGACATGGACACTCCAGAATTGCCCACCCATTAAACCCTGCTTCATGCGATTGATGTCGGTATGACCTAGTAGACGCTGTGTTGGATCGAAGCGTCCGTTGTAGATACGATTTTGCAGTTCGACTCGTAACAGCCACGGTAAATCATTATGTCCATCGATCAGCGGCGATGACTGCAATACCCACCTCGTTCGTAGAGCATAGTCAGTAGGGTCGATAGGTATCTCTCCCGGAATTAGCCAGCTGACCACCGAGGTCAATGGGGCAAAGAGGACAGCGAGCCCTGCAATTCCTAGAGTACATCGCCAATTCCAAAATCCGGAAAACCGGCGCCGAGATTGAACGATGAGCGCCGTTTCATATTGTTGACTGCTGTTGCTCTCCAGCTCCTCTGGGACGCTTAACGGCCTGTCTACCACCAGATCTGTCATGACACTGATAGATGAAAAAGGTTAGGAAACCCTTGCCTGAGGCAGGGGCTCGGTAGTGGGAGGCCATACCTTATAAAGCACCCTAAAGATCATAAACCCCGACTTCGGCATAACTGACTCGAACACCAGTGTGGCAAGGCTCCATCCAAACCTGTCTCTTGCTAAACCCACAAAAGTCTTCGTAATCAGAAGCTAGAACGATCACCCCACTTCCTGGAACTTACTTAATATACGATCTAGAGTGCAAGCTCTCGGGGAGTCGGGGACTCAATTTTCTGGGCCATCTAATTTCTCATAATTCCGGTATCAAGTGTGTTTGGGAATTCCTTTATTGAACTTGTAGATAAGCTGTCAGGAATGAAGCACTACTCCGCTATGGCGCAATTGCACCCACTGCTGGTGTTTGGCATAGGTAGGTAGCTCTGCTGTAGTATATCCAATTTGGTTGGGATTATATATTGAAAATATCTCCTTGCCTAGATCTGCAAGTCGTTCTACTGTAAACCGACCAACGTAGAAATAGCAGGCACCATGGATGAAAGTAATGATGATGAAAAGCATGTCGTTGTGAACGAAAGCTCCCAGGCTAGCGAAACCGTTCTGCGGAGACGACTTCTTAGGAAAACTGATCTTTTAGTGCTACCAGGATTATGTGTGTACAAGTCCGAGCCCGAAAATTCCTTGCTAACAGTTCTACTCTAGGTATCGCCTACTTCACGAATACGCTCGATCGCGCAAATCTAGGAAATGCAAAGACGGACGGTTTGGAAAAAGACTTAGGATTAGTCGGCAACCAGTACTCGCTTTTACTTGTTCTTTTCTACATCCCCTACGCTCTCTTCAATGTTCCATGGACTCTTGCTGCCAAACGCCTCAATCCGAGCGTGATAATTCCGCTTGCCATTTGTGTTTGGGGAATTTGTACGATGGCGTCAACAGCAGCCACAAACTTCGGCGGTATCATGGCGACTCGCATTGTCATGGGCGCGGCAGAGGCTGCATATAAACCCTGCGAGGTCTACTATCTGACACTTTTCTACACGCGTAACGAAATTGGAGTTCGAGTGTCAATTATTGGGCAGATGGGCTTCATTGCTGGCGCAGTCAGCGGCCTTATCTCCTGGAGCGTATTTCGTTGGAATGGTGGTTTACAGGTAAGATCCCAATTACTGGCTCGTGCGCTCAGTTTTGAACACGAATATCAATGATTCGATATTAGTATCAGTTTAATTTGTCACTGTGCTAAGGAACAGCAACTATTTAGGGCTGGCAGTATCTATTTCTTATCGAAGGTTCGATAACCATTGCAGGCGCCATCTTCCTCTTCCTTTTTGCTCCCCGGAGTGTACAGAAGAGCAAATGGTACTCCCGAGGAGAGAAAGAGTTAGCCGAGCAGCGCCTTGCTGAGGACACAGAAGAGCGCGATGATCGCTTTCGATGGAACGATGCCAAAGCTCAGCTTCTACATTGGCCCACTTGGGCATTTGCCTTTCTCGCCTTGATGTATGGTGTTGGGGTTGCGAGCAGTTCCAATTTTTTGCCAGTAGGTGCTTTTACAATCCAATCTGTTACATCTTTCTTGTTAAAACTAATTTTTCTCCTTCTTGGCAGACCCTCATTAAACGTCTCACCAATAATACCGTCAAGGCTAACCTATACACCATCGGGCCAAATCTCGTAGCCTCCGTTATCCAGATTTCAGCAACCTGGGCATCTGACCGACTACAACAACGTTCCCTCATTGCTTCCTGCACAATTGTTATCTCATTACTGGGGTGGATTCTTCTCGGAACTCTCAACCTAGACTCCAGACCCGGTGTCGGCTACTTCTTGACTTTCCTTACCACCGGCTTCACTTTTATCCCTAGCAACATCATTCCTGTGTGGTTAGCTTCAAATGTACCAACAACAACTGGCCGAGCTGTTGCCTTGGGGCTGAACTACATGGCTATGAATATTGCTGGTATTGTCTCGTCGGTATCATTCCGTACACAAGACGCACCAGTATATGTGCCAGCATTAATCACCTGTGGCGTGACTCAAGGTGTATTCATGCTAGCTTCATTGGTTCTAAGACAGTATTATGTTTATTTAAATGGCAAGCTAGACCGTGGAGAAATACCCCATGCCCCTGGTATGGAGGGCCGACCGGATTACCGCTATGCTATATAACACGTTAGAACATTGATATCAAGTAGCACCTTGATTTCAATAAAGGCTTCACGTGGTTGTTAGAAGGAATAGAGAAAAGCTACTTACCGAGTTGTTATTAAGGCCATCGGTTGTATGCAGTGAATTTTTGGTTGAAATTTTTCGTACCCAGGGTCTAACAGCCCGCAGATATTGCCCTTCATGAAAACCTCACTGAAAAACATTAAGCCCATAGTACATAGCGGGAATAACCAGTCGCCAGATAAAAAGTAGAAAAGCACCTATGTTATAGCGGGCGGATCAGTTAATTAGTGGTAGAGATGGGTGCTACAATCGTGTATTCCTTGGGTGATCAAAGACTACATCCCCTGGATCCTGAGGAGGTATTCCTGCTGCGGAGCTGGAAGCGACGAACACTCCAAGATCTGGGATCGCCTGCCTTGTTTGCCGGAGTTGTAATTTTGGATCACAATTAGGATAATAAACAGCAGTGTGAGTGAACATTGTCAGCGCACTGATGAAGATTTTCGATGCTATGACGGTTGATGATATAGGTTATGAGGTCTATCATCATGGAGATGTGCTATTCTGACAAATGAGCGCTGGCTAGCTGTGTTAAATCTATTAGGCATTCTGTTAGACTAATTGTCTGCGTTGAAGAAGGTGTTAGGTCCCGGAACAAATGGTATTGGCGACTTTGAAATGACAACGACGAAATGCTGAGGATTTCTTTGCATACTTCGTATCTCCCATTCCCTAGAATGATTACATCTTCTATTACAATCTAGTTTAACAGGGCACAGATGTTGTCGCGGGTTGTCGGCATTTTTGACTTCAGAGCTTGCTAAATCATGTGTCAAAAAATCAGCAATGATGGCGCTAGACACAATAATAAAGGGAGACGTTGTCATGGAGTATCTCATCATCATTTCATTTCCAAAAGCTTAATAATTGAAGTAGGAAAAAACAGCTGGAAACTACTTCTAATACTCACAACAAAGAAACTACTGGTTTTCCAGTACAAAATTTGACGTAGGGTATGATACCTAGTGAAGTAATGAGCGCTCTATCGTCAATAGTACCACAAATGTCTTCCAGGATACAATAAACAATTAAGAAGATCTGTTTCGTATAGGGTTGCGTGTGATCTTGGCATTCGACAATCGGAAGCAATCAGAGGGCTAACCCCGAGTATCCGCGCTGAATGCAACAACACTAGGTGAGCGCGCAGCAGTCTTCACCAGTCAGACCCCTTTGATCAAAGCCACACAAAATTCGTGATCGAAATGCGGACTGGCCGGAGTATTTCTGAATTGGTTATCAAATCTGATCCCTCTCTTGCGCATCGAATCCACGATTCATCTGTTATATCTATACAGGACTCGTTCTTCATTTCCCCGGTTATAGAACCCTTGCCCGCGGTGGAATTTCACCTTTTATCCACCAATAACTTCAGTATGTGTCAGTGGGCAAGAAGAAATAAAATCGCGGAGTGGAAACATGTGACCAAGTTAAGGCTCGTTGTGAATACTTGAAATCTTTCTGTTACACCTATCCATCCATTGATGTGTTCTACTATGGCGTCTCCGTTATTAATATAAACGTCCTCCTTTCCGCCCAGTCGAGAATCTGAGCATCTTGTATTTCAAGCCGATCTTCAATTGACTTCTTGATTAGCATCATGATATTTGATATAGCAACGACAGCTGTGATTACTGTTGGCTTGCTGGTTAGTTCAGTCAGCAGTGCCGCATCACAAAGCTATACATGGAATAATGTAAAGACCGGAGGTCAGTGGTTGTGTATCTTCTTCCTTTGAGACGACTTAGCTGATCGGATATGGTATGTTTCCCATCACAGGTGGAGGAGGTTTCACTCCCGGCATCGTTTTCAATCCGTCAGCCAAAGGTGTTGCGTATGCTCGGACCGACATTGGAGGCCCGTATCGTCTCAATGCGGATGATACATGGACACCTCTACTAGACTCGGTGAACAATAGTAACTGGTGAGTCAGATACCACACTGATGGTCAAAGTAGGACGATCAGGTTGATTTAGTGTGATCAGGCACAACTGGGGTATTGATGCACTTGCTACTGATCCGGTGGACACCGAGCGCTTGTATCTCGCTGTCGGCATGTATACAAATGAATGGGATCCCAATCCTGGCTCCATTTTGCGATCGACAGATATGGGTAATACGTGGCAAGAGACGGTATTACCATTCAAAGTAGGAGGTAACATGCCTGGTCGTGGCGTTGGAGAGGTATGTTCATCTCCGCCTCATAGAGTTGTGTCGATCATGGATTGAGATCTTAAATCTAGCGCCTTGCGGTCGACCCCAATGATAACAGTATTATCTATTTTGGGGCCAGGAGTGGTCATGGTTTGTGGAAAAGTACGGATTATGGTGTTACATGGTCGAACGTCACTTCCTTTACCTGGACTGGTAAGAGAGTCCGATTTTGCCGCAAATAAAATGAAGGAGACTGGTCTCAAACCTCCCTAGGTACATACTTTCAGAATTCCAGTTCATCTTATACATCAGATCCTGTGGGAATCGCATGGGTGACGTTCGACACAACTTCTGGGACTAAAGGATCTCCAACCCCGAGAATCTTCGTCGGTAAGCCATGCTACTTCTGAAATTACCTAACTTCTGGGGTTAATGGAATCAGGTGTTGTCGATACCGGAAAATCGGTCTTTAAGTCTGAAGATGGCGGTGTAACCTGTAAGTTCTTTTTTGCTTTCTCGTAATTCCCATTTGACGGTTGTTCCCAATAGGGGCTTGGATTTCGGGGGAGCCCCTGTACGGATTCCTGCCTCACAAGGGCATATTATCTCCACAAGAAAAGACCTTGTACATATCCTACTCCAATGGCGCCGGCCCGTACGATGGTACGAATGGCACTGTACACAAGTATAATATCTCGACGGGCGTCTGGACAGATATCAGTCCAACCCCGATGGCAAGTACATACTATGGGTATGGCGGTCTAGCTGTTGACTTGCAGGTTCCTGGTACTGTAATGGTGGCAGCATTGAACTGTTGGTGGCCGGATGAACTTATATGGAGAAGCTTAGATTCGGGTGCGACATGGTCGCCTATCTGGGCTTGGAATGGATATCCGAACATTGATTACTACTACAGTTATGATATCTCGAATGCGCCTTGGCTGCAAGACAATACCTCTACCACTCAATTTCCAGTTCGTGTTGGATGGATGGTAGAGGCGCTGGCCATCGACCCATTTGATTCAAACCACTGGTTATATGGCACTGGAGAAACTATCTACGGAGGCCATGACCTACTGAAATGGGATTCGAGTCACAATATCACACTGAAGTCACTGGCTGTGGGTATTGAGGAAATGGCCGTGCTTGGTCTCATCGCACCTTTAGGAGGACCACCCCTTCTATCCGCCGTGGGAGACGATGGAGGCTTTTATCATGTCGATTTGAATACAGCACCGAGCCAATATTTCCACGATCCTACTTATAGCTCGACGAACGGTATAGACTACGCTGGAAACAAACCATCATACATAGTGCGTGCGGGGTCAAGTTCTACTTTACCTACTGTTTCACTCTCAACGGATTATGGGTTGACCTGGTCTGCCGACTATGCTGCATCATCCAGTACAGTTCCTGGAGCTGTAGTCCTTTCTGCGGATGGTGATACCGTGCTTTTGATGCCTACCTCGGGTGGTCCTCTCATTTCAAAATACACTAGCAGCTTCAGCACCGTGTCCGGTCTACCACCGTCAGCAGTGATTGCGTCCGATAAATCCAACAACACAGTCTTCTACGGAGGATATGCTGGTAGCTTCTACACATCTACTGACGGTGGTGTTACTTTTATCAAACAGGTTAGCCTTGGGTCTAGCAGTGCTGTCAATGCAATTCGGGCTCATCCTACTATTGCCGGCGACGTCTGGGCTTCCACAGATACTGGACTTTGGCATTCCACAAACTCGGGCTCAAGCTTTATACAAATAGGCAGCGGCTGTACAGCTGGCTGGAGCTTTGGCTTGGGTAAAGCGGCAAACACAACATCATATCCCGTAATCTTTGGATTCTTCACTGTTGACGGTGTCACTGCCTTGTTCAAGACCGAAGATAAAGGTGTTAATTGGCAAATAATTTCCGATGCTGCCCACGGGTTTGGGGCGTCATCAGCTAACGTTGTGAATGGAGACTTGTCCAACTATGGAAGGGTCTTTGTAGGGACCAACGGAAGGGGAATATGGTACGGCGAACCCAGTGGCAGTCTACCATCGTCAACAGCATCTGGGACTACGACATCATCAACCGCTACCACTTCACCAACGTCGTCATCCAAATCAACTTCCACGATTATAACTACATCTAGCACAACATCAGCATCGTCAACTTCCCGTACATCATCTGTGGCTACAACGACCTTGTCAGGCACTAGTGCCACGGCATCGCCATACGCCCAGTGTGGTGGTTCTGGATACACAGGTCCAACCGTGTGTCCTGGTGGATGGACCTGCACTACTGAGAACGCTTGGTACTCTCAGTGTAAGTTTTACCAATCATCCGCCTTTTGACATTATCTTTGAGCAATATCTGACATTCACAAGGCGTGCAATCTTAGTGTCAGTGTAGTGTAAGATGAGAATGAAATTAGGCAACACAAGAATCGAAACAAAGTAGGTCCAAGCTGTGCTGGCCATTCGCATTACCGTCATGGAAGCTAGTAATGTGGAATTGAGTTGTCACTTTTCATGTCCAACACAGCCGTAGACAGTCTTGTCCAGTTAGTTCTCAGGAATATCGTAAATGTGCATGTCTTCTGCAGTCCGTTACCAAATACACATACAGGCATTCAAGTTTAGCTGTTAGATAAAATACTATGTGCACGGTCAATGTAATCTAATGTATACACATATAAACACGCAGTTGACCAGTAGTTATGAAATGAAGATTTATCACGCGTTGTTAACACCGAAGCTTCTCAAGCCCGTAAAAACCTGTACATTAATACTAAACATATCACTGTAACAAAGCGATGTCGGATACAAGGCGAACACCATAAGCGATGTTCTTCATTCTAGCCTCTCAAAGTCTTCCTTGTCTTATCTCTCAGGGGCAGAAGCATGTGGAGAAATCTGAGGAATACGTTTTTCACAGGCTAATAAAAAGGAGTACATTGTCAACGTTCCTAACAAAATGGTACGAGTGTCTGAGAATCGGAACAAAAGCGACTCTATTTCTATGGTGGCCATACTTCGACGTAATATAACCACTACCATTGCCGACATCACATGGATCAAACACACCAAAAAGCTTCGTAAGGGAAAATTTGTTGCTTTACGATGTCCCACCTGACACCCATTTTGGTCTCAGGCCAAGTAGCATTAGGGTTCTCTTTTAAAAGCTCGCGGATTGCCTGGCTTCCAGATTTAGGCTCTCTTCCTAAAAGTTCACCCATCAACGGATGAGACATTTCGGTATCACCTTTCGCAAAACCGTCTAGCCAGTTGAGTATCTGTTGCCAATAAGAATCAGGCTTTGTGGACTCATCGTTTGCCTTCCGAAACTCAACGTAATTTTCCGGCGTTGTTAGTGTTAACTCTACTTGCCGGTTCGTAGTCTCGTTAATGATCTTAACGAGATCGGCGGCATGGAGTGCTTCATTCGCAGTCAAAAGAATAATCTCATTTTCATAGCCACCTCGAATAAGTAACTTCCCATTCGCTTCGCCCAGTTCAGCACGCGATGTGAATGTTATCGAGGTTGAATCGGAAGTGTAGACCGTCTTGGTATCGGGATACCACTGAAGGAAAATGGGGAAAATTTCGGCGTAGAGGCCTTCTCGGATGGAGGTATACGTCACACCAGACCTGTTTCATTGTACAGTGTTAAATGTGCACAAATACAAAATGCATAAAGTAAAGTCAATAATCGATCAACATAGAACTCACTCTTGAAGAATCCTCTCGGTTTCTAGGTGGGCTCTTTGTACACCAATCTTCGAGTCTGAGCGCAGACCACCGAAGGCAAGAGACGTATACCATACCTATTGTTGAAGTATAAGCATTCATTCACATCTTTTGATTTTTACCGAAATAGCAGAGAAGGCGTACATGTTTAACACCCGTCCGTTTCGCAGCCTCGACAACATTACGGTGCTGCCGTATACGCCCGGCAGTGTCAAAGTTTTCTGTACTAACGAAAAACAAGTTTTCGACGTCATTGAAAGCAGTATCTAGAGTTGTAGGGTCGTCATAGTTGGCAACTCGAAAGGCAATTCCATCCTTTTCAAATAAGGCTCGATTTGCTTCCTGGGAAGAGGTCGCAGCATATTCTGACCGTGGCACATGGGCAACCAGGTAAGCAAGCACACGGCTACCAAGACCGCCAGTAGCACCTGTAATCAGATATTTAAGCGTCATAGTGGTATTCAACCAGGTTAGAGATGATATTGGTGACGATAAGAATTCAAAAGTGGTCAAACACGATATGCAACGCCCTCTACTGAGGTATCCGGTAGAGCCTATAGAAAAGAAAGAAATCTATGCACAGTAGTATGCAAGGATGACAATGGCATATTCAGCCTTTGGAAGGTATATATATACTACATTTACAGCCACACAAAATCCCTAACTATATATCTCTGATCTTGTTACAAATCAATGGTTGACGTTATCGTTCTACAGAAACCTTAAAGGTACGGACTAAGTACGCCGCGTTTACGAGGGGTACGACGGGCACTTTCAATCATCAATAAAGTAGCATAGAAGTATATCGTCCAATTCAATCCCCAGATTGAAGAAAACTATACTCCGGACATGGGCGCCATTTTACCATACGCCGTTGCTAGGCCTAGATGGGCAAAGGGGCACAGGAATCCGCGAGAAAATGAATCGTGACTTTGGAGAACAGCCCTCGGCAGAAAGCTAAGTGGGGAGGTAGGAGCTTTTTAGGTATTGGTCGAAACATTTATTCAGACCCCAGCTAGGTAGAGGCTCTGGTTGTTCAAGATAATGTTCTATACATCCATTTTTGCGATTTCCGCCAAGGTAGGCTAGAATAACATTGCTTCTTGTATATGAGGCGTAAGAAGTGTGTTAGCAAAATGTACTCATTACTGCAACTAACATTCAAAGAATAAATATGTCAAGGTTGCGAGCCCAGGCCATTTCTCCCTGGCTAGATCACCAACGGCGCGTCTCATGTTCTTACCCTGGAGCTCCCAAACAGGTTAGGCGAGGGTTAGGAACACCGCAGCGGAGCGGACCGCCTCGGACAAACTTCAGCCCGATTTCCGCCGCCAGATTAATCTTCGGCTTCAGAGATCCTCCAGATCGATATCCAGTTACCTACTAAATGCCTTCCGACATTGGTGTGAGCGTGCAGGGCTGACGTTCCGTGAACAACGCTAAATAATTTATCGGTGCGTTCGGCGGAATCACGAAAAAGATCAGAGGATGACGTCTAGTGACTAAGCTAATGGGAAATGGGCCGGTATTACTCTGAGATGAAAATCAGGTATGCTTCGACTTCCAACCCATCCTCATGCAACGATAATCACGGCCGATACGATTTCACCGAGCCTTTCTAAAGTAATGCCAATGGGCAGCAGTGCAGAGAATTGGTAGACAGCCGAGAGCTGGGGTCATGGCTTTCTTCTCAGCTACAATTGGGGAAAGAGGCAGGCGAATGTCACCTTGGACTTCAACTTAGATTTCAGGATATGTACAATTCAACTTGGGGACCTATTCAAGTACGTCACTAAATCACCCTAGTCGAAGCCGAAGCCAATATCACAGACTTCGTCGGACATAGACATATATGGCTGGACGCCTAAATTACTATCTAGCCATGAAAGCCACTGACAATCTGTTCGACCTGACTAACAATGGCAGCCATTTGAACACCTGGGAAAAAACTTTTTAGTTCAGGTTCAATTAGTGACAAGTTTCTCGGGAAGGACACGTACCACCAATCTGATCAGCATTACTTCCATACCAGCCTACCCAGTCCCAGCAACCATTGGGGTTAGAAAGCACTCCTCCATTCCAGATAGTATGTATCGTATAGTCTGGGATGGCTTGTGGATACAGTACAATCATGTTGTTCGTGTCTGGGGCAAACATTAGCCGATATTAATAACTTTATACGACATTCCGGAATGCCCTTGATCAATGAGCCCTTACCTGCCCATTTATTGTAATCGGTATTTTGTATAAAGTGGGAGCCAATCGAGCTATAGCTTTGCAGACCCCCATGCAAGGCGACATGCATACACGGCAAGCGTTCGAGAAAGTAACCTCAGAGATTTTCGGATCCGAAGTCAGCGGAGTAACATCATCCATATCTAGCATGAAACGAGATAGATCTTTCGTCTTATCCAGAGGGGGATCTGTAGGCTCCCTGCCATTATGACTTTGCGGCGAGAATATGTAAAGTCTGCGGTAATCTGATCTCGGTCTCGGCTCATATTTCTTATTTAAGACTCATTTTTTGGCGCTTCTTCCCGCTTCCCCGCATCTTCTAAGTGTCTTAGAAGTTTAGAAGTGTTTGTTGACATCTCGGATCCGGGATCATTTCCATGTGGCCGGATCCGTAGTACATAGACTCCTCGCTCAGAACTCCCTCTGAGCTTAGAAATTGCTATCACTTAGCGCCCTTGACAACGTTAAGCTCGGGTTGCACAGGAGCACAGTGAACTCTCTTTATTCACGAAGGAAGTCATCCAAGAATACAGAGGTGCGCTATTGATCACGAGACTTTTGTATCATATATCTACTAGCGAGGTTTAATGATCTAGTAACGTGTGATAGCAGATACTGATTGAAGTAAAGTATACCCAATCAAAGTATATTCAAAACGGACAACTTGATGTACAATTTTTCATGGGCGAGCATTCTGATTGTGTAAAATCCTAACAAGTTATGAGTTCAAATCATACCGATATCGAATAAAAGATGCTTCCGCTTGCTGTCTCGCTGTCCTTACAGATTTGGATGCCTGCGGAAGCAATCTCAACGCATTGAACATTGTATCTTGCATATGCTCTGCGACACCATGATCGAGCCAGCCGTTTTCAAGATCTCTTTCGACAGCCTTCCAAAGGATTCGCACCCCGGCAACAACGTGGTGAGGATAAGGGTCGACAGCAATCAAGGGCACCTTCCTTGTCGAATGTCCTACTGCTCTCTCGGTATCTTCATCACGTTGTAGACTATACTGAGCTTCCCTCGTTGATCTGTTCTCTCGAGGAAGAAAAAAGTGATTATTCAGTCCGAATATGAGGCAATTGAATAAGCTTCCTTCCGCATCGGCTTTGACAACTTTCAACTTTTCCAATAGATCCGTGCGACCGGCAATTTCCACCGCGTCCAGCATAATCAGTATGCTAAGATTATAGTGTAGTAGGAGCTCATCTAGAATAGAATGTTGTTCTTAGGTCGGGTAATGACTAGAATTTGAAGGCACGGAACTCGTAAGATGTAGGGGGATATAAGAAGAAAAGAAGGAAAAGGGTTGGAGGGGGGGGGGGAGGGGGGGAACAAATTAAACTTACACCAACGGAGCTTCGTTCTGTGGCCAAAAAACTGAATTCGGCGCTCACATGCTGCTAATAAGTCATGGTAGGTAAGGCTGTATTGATTTATTGCATCCACTGCTGTATCAAAAGCCATTTGGACTGTTTCCTCTTCCCTGCCCTCTCGGAGAGCTTCTTTGACCAACGCAGCTGCTTTCCACACGAATAGTTTCCACGAAGCCGCTGACGCAATGATTTGATTGGCTCTTTCCTCAGTGATATGAACCCCTTGTGCTCTCCAGGCTTCAGTTTCTTCGTGGAAAATATTGGTGCAAGTGCGAACGAGTCGCCATGATGGCTCTTGTTCCAAGCCGGGACTCAGTCCCGGCGATAACAGGGATTTGGTATTTAACGTAAGTGATGATGAGGTATCAAAAGTCATTGCTGCCCAATAGATCATGCTTTCGACGCTTAGAAAATCTCTCGTTACTGGTGCTGGGCTGGTGGTTGTATTTGACAGTGCCGATGATGAGATCGAACTGACCTTAGATCCGTTGAATTCGAGGCTTTTTTGTTGTGCACGCAATGTGAGCACCTGTTGCAGGGCTACCTGGACGCAAAACTGCGCTGGAATACCGTCTTTTTCTTCGGCTTCGGACACACGAGCTGGAATTGGTGTGAGTGCAAATAAAAACAATGTTAACGCTGAACGATAACAAGGACGATTGATGACTCGAAGAATGTCACGTCTTACTTCTCTCCAGAGGCTCTCAACGGTGTCCATGACCGAAGCTTCACTCGGTGTTGACGATCCTTTAAGAGTCAGCCATCGAGCAGAAAATGCAGACACTGCGCATGACAAGGAATAATTAATCTGTCGGTCGATATCAATCTCGCCAGGAGATTCCCCTTCCTCAAATGACAGGTTGACTCCCTGGCCCTGCACTCTTTTCATCCAGTAGTCGCACTCCTGGCAAAGTCTAGAAAGGCTAACAGATAAAGCTAACTGCTGTGGACCCTGTCGGCCGTTGTCACGAAAACTGATAGAATTATTAGCCAATCTGCCCGGTCACACAGTTAATGCACTCAAGTAAGCAGCACAGACATATAAGGACAGCTATAATTCCCCAGCCAGGATCCGAAAACATCTTCAAAGATGCCCTCATAAATTTCTCGTAGCCATTCATGGGTGTCGTCGGCTATCGATGGAGGGTTTTGCCTGTCACATGCGGGACTTTCACTTTGTCAAATACAGTGGTCGCTACCAAACTATAACAGGGAGTCTCACCTCTCCATCGAGGATGGCATGGTGTACATGTTACGATTCTCGACCAAGCGTCTGTGATCGACCGGAGTTTCCGGGGTCGCGAGCAGCGAAGTTGATCCAGTCTCGACAACGTCCTTGAGGACGTCATATTTTCGTTTACTGTTAGGCAACGCGGCCTTCTCAATCCACTGTGGCTGTGATTAATATGCCATTATTTCCCAATGTCGAGAGCCCCTTACCTCAAACGTACAATGGCGACCGCGATTCTGACAGCGAGTGCAAGAGTTCATCCATGTCGGATTTGTCAGAGCGGAGCGCCCTTTCATTGCGTCGCACGCCACGCGAGATTTGCGACAGGCATCGCAGCTTGAGTATTGCGTGCGCCGGGGGACCAGATGATCTTTGACGGCGGAGGACGGAGTATCTCTCATGATGGCTTTTACGTAGGAAGACAGGAAGATGAAAACGAGGACAAGAAAGGAAGGTTCAGTGGAGAGTGGAGAGTGGAGAGTGACATGAGTGGAAAGTCCGGAGACTCCGCACTCAGCGCGCGCGCACCTCGGCTTTTGAAGAGTTAATAACCCTGAGGGTTAAGGCTGAATACGACGTTTGTGGTCATTGTAGCTGCTGTCTAATATGAAGATATCTATTGCCTGAACAAACTCATCTATCCGTTTGAATATGATCAGTAGAATTAAGGTGTACAATTTTAATTTCTACTGTGTCAATAGGTCCTAATATACAATCAAGTATTGTACTTCCCATGCTTGCTCCCTCCCGGGTGATGAAGGAGAAAGATATTCAAGTATTGGAAAAGTGGTCCTCTTCTCTTACCTAGGTGATCCCAAATACAAAGTCCGAGCCTACAACATGTACCTGAACAAGGGCGACCGATCGCCCATCTGTGCCATTTGGCTGGCATCATATTGAGATACGTCCATCTGATCACGCCGACGGTTGATAGTATGGTATGACCGGCGTAAAATAAGCACGGCAATTATCCCAGCGACGCAAAAACCGAGCTCCAAGGCATGGCCGAGAATGTACTTAGGTGCATCCTGTCCACGATAGAAGTTGGATGCCATTGCTATCGAGCACGGACAGAAATTAGCCTTTGGCCAGGAACCCGTATGCTTAGCAAATCTCACCTCCAGCCATGTTACCCAAACCAATGTGCAATGCCATGCCAGCAGCTCGTTTGTAGTCTCCAGCGAGATTGACTGCGATCCATGTGACGTTGCCGGGAAAAGCAGGATAGATACCTGAAAAGAGCAGATACGTTAGATTAAGATTTGCCGAGCAAGTTGAACTAGCATAACATACCAACAACTGCGATAAAGACTCCCAAGTAGACAACACCCGGAACTCCACGTCCTGAGGAGGCAATCACGATGATGAAGCCGATGGCGATTAGCGACATGAAAAACAGAATGAATGGAGATCGCTGTTTTCTGCGATCGGATAGCCAGGCAGCGCCAATAGCAACTATAGCGGCAGTGATATAGATTGGCACTGTGAGTAGCTGTGCCGTGGATGAGGTGTAACCCAAGTCTTGGATGATGGAAGGAAGAAAAAAAGAGATGCCGTATAGTGGACAGGTGATACCCCAGTACACTAGATACGACATAGTATTAGAGGATAGTCACCAAAAAGGCAAGTTGAATACGCACTGAACAAGCCTAGATAAATCTGCCAGTCGGTTAAGGCATCGATCACATAGCGGGCTCGAAACTTGGACTCTTCTTGAATGGCATCAGAATTGACGTATCCACCATTGGTCGTCTGGTTACGCAGCATGGTAATAACAAGTTCTCTCTCCTCTTCGGTGAGGAATTTTGCGGTCTCCGGGAAGTCGTGAATTGCAAATGGTGCGATGAGGGATACTACAATTGTGAGGAGACCCTCCAGAATGAAGATCCAACGCCAGCCAGCATATCCCCCGACACCGTTCATTTTCTGCAGTAATCTAAGTTACTGAAAGGAAGGGTTGTTCAGGAGATTGGATACATACAGCAATTCCATACGCTAAAAGACCGGAGAAGGCACCGGCGACACTGGCCGCACTGAAGAACAGAGCCTGTCGATATTGAGCACGGTCACGGGGATACCACAGTGTGATATAGTAGGCAATTCCAGGATAGAGACCAGCCTCTGTGTGGTGAATACTGATGTCAGTCATTGGAGCCTCAAGGTTAGTCGTTGTAGTTACGATAACGGACATACCAGCCACGCCCAAAAAGAGACGGCATATCAGCAGGCCATGATAATTCTGTACGATTCCCATCAATGTCTGTGTAGGGCAACGTCAGGGTCTTGCGAAATGTGATATTTCGACGCAGGAATGGAATATATACCATGACAATGCCCCAAGCTAACATGAGAAGGGGCAGCAATCGTGAAGGCCTCAATTTTTTCAATAGCAAGTTGCTGGGTAGTTCAAACGCAACATATGTAAAGAAAAACACCGTCACTAAATGATGATTAGTATTTTGATCCATCACACATAAACAGCTGAGTTATATCCTACGAGCGAGGCTGTATTGCTGTCCTGTCATGTGCAAATCAGTCAACATTCCTTCGATTTTCGCATTGCCGATGTTTCCACGATCGAGAAAGGCAAGCAGATATAAAAGTGCTAGCATAGGGATCAGCCGGATGTCCATCTTGCGTAGAAGCTTGTTCTCCTTCTCCCTGGAAAGCGACGGAGCGTGAATTCCATTTTCGATGGCGCACGTACTGGGCTTCTCTGTGTCGGAGTGGGTGGGAGAAGACGCCATTGTGATAAAGAGTTTCAGTAATGGATATAGGACCAGCAGAACCCGGGCTGTTTGTCACTGCGAACAGAGTTGAGAAGTTGAGAAGACCTCGCTGTTAAATAGTTGTTGCATTACAGGGTACGTGCCAAGCTTCCCCTCATTCAAGAGGAATGGTCCACTGGCATCTGGGGAAATGAGATCAAGCCAAAGACGAAAACTGTAGACATCGGATCCGAAATTGTGGGACAATGCAGTCGCCGTCGAATGGCCACTTGCTGATCAGCGAAGCGTCTCGTCCGTCACTCACATGATGTATGTCTGTGCGCCTTACGTGCTGCCCCAGATCTAGCCATGCTCCATGCGATTCACGAATGAAACAGCGGGGAAGTGGACACAACTAATTCGTTTCTAGCAGGCAGGTAAGATCTAGATATGCTACGCAGTAGTGCGGGTGGGATAATTGATCAGTGGCAAATCAGAACTCATATTCATGAACGGATCCGATGATTCGGATCCGACACTAACTAATACAAAATCACATGGAAAGTAATTCTATAAATTATCGACACTTGAAGAAATGTTCAATGCATTGAGTAGAATCAGCACGACTCAAGAACAATGGCACGCTCAAAACTTCTGCAAGAAGCTGTGGTAATCCTCGGGGCTGGTACTCAAGGCAGACGTTTAGCCTACATGGTATGTGATGATGCATGATAAGAAATCAAGTTTAGGGTATCAGGATGCATGAATTATTTTTTCTGATGGTCAATTTTTGATCCCAGTAGTGGTCCAGTACTGGCAAGCCTGTGCATTTGATTGACCGGCAAGACAAACAACTCTCAGAAGGCGTCGAGTACGTCCAGCAACTGCGCTCATCACCAACTGCTATTTCTAAAAACTGGGGAAAGATTACCACCTCTTCACCTCGTGGCTTGAGTACAGCGTTGAAAAACGCTTGGTTGGCAATTGAGGTTTGTGAAAGAGACATATATAACCCATTCTGATTTTTTGCTTACTCGGTGTGTTTTTGGATAGTGCGTCCCGGAGAACATCGAATTAAAGCGAACGGTTATCGACGAACTTGATGCTTTGGCTCCAGAGCAGACCATAATTGCCTCTAATTCGAGCAGCTATGTGATCACTGAAATCATCGAAACTTTGTCTCTTAAACACTCGTCCCGTGTCTTGAGCGCTCATTGTTGTAAGTCTAACGAAAGCTCCAATCTAATGACAACCTTGAATACTAATTTCGTACTTTGTGCGCACGAAGATTGGCCACCGGAGACTCCAGGTAGGAAAATTCCAAATTTCCAAAAAAAAAAACATCCTTCAACTGAACTCAATGTCTACATGTAGCGATTGAGATTATGGGACACGATGAGACTGATCCATCAATAATTGAATTTATGCTCGAGCGATGCAAGGTGCATGGTTTCTCGCCTTATCATGTCAAATCTACATCAATTGGATACATCTATAACCGGTGAGTTGTACTACACATTGTTCCCGCTACAGGTTATCAATACACGAAAACTAACCAATGTTCTTGGCGGCATCCAGAATCTGGGCGGCCATCAAACGAGAAACTCTTCTTGCGCTTCATGAGGGTGTTGCAACCCCAGAAGAGATTGATGCCATTTTCAAAGACGTCTTGAAGACACCAAGAGGACCATGTGAGCTAATGGATGTTGTGGGGCTGGATGTTGTGCTGGACATCGAAAAACACTATGCAGACTCGCGAAAGGGTCTTCCTATTGAGCCTCGAGAGTATCTCCATACCATGATCGAGAACGGCAAGCTTGGATTGAAGAATGGAAAAGGATTTTATGATTACGGTTCGTGAGCCAACCCAAGAATCGAGGATTGTCTGCTCTGCGTGTGAGAATGAGTAACGTATGGAGGATTTATCTCAAATTTCGGAGATAAATCAGCGCGAATGGTAAGAAAAGAATTCAATGCTTGCTGGCCAAATAGTTGTTGGACCGGTCCATGCCTAGGCTAATTGAACTCTTTTTATGGAACTACTATTGTGGACTATGAAGGTAGCAAGTCCTTGATCTTAGACATTATGAGCTAGACTCTCGTTATGCATGTATATATACATACTTATAGCGTTCATCAGTATCACTGATTTCTCAGAGAATTGGTAATTTCAACTAGCTTTTATGGTGGTGAACGACGCGTGCCAACAATTAAGGCGAGCTCATCAAGAAGGACAATACACTGCCAGCATCGCAATCGATTTGCGACTGTTGTAGAACCTCATACATGCTTGGAATACACAACAGTACAGATTTCCGTGGATACTATAGAATCCGACCGATGGTCATCGCCATGTGCACATCGAGCAGTTACAATGCAGTCCAAAACCCTATTGAGCAAGGCGAGTCAACCTATTTCGGTCTCCTTACTAAGCACACATCCTAGGATAATTGAAAGAAATCCTTGACAGTACACCATCCAAAGCCAGACCATTTCAACAACAATTGATGGAACATCGTACATGATGGAACAAAGAAATTGTCATTGTAGTTATATTACGGGCATCAAAGCCCAGAAACCGTCCCGTACTGCATGATACCGTAACGTACGTCAGATCTAACAAATATAATACCTTTGTTCCATCTCGCTTCCTCGTGCTAATTTCGGACACCTGAGACTAGCCTGGATACTACGTCGAAGTTGAGCATGGCTTAAGTGGGTTATAGCATGCGGAGGCTGGCATGTCGGTAACAATTCGGAGACTATAACGAGCCACCAGTCTGTGTTGGCAAATACAACATGCGTGACAATATCATCTACCATCTCCGGGGCTCAAATGACTTGGACTGTTGCTTCGAGTTGGTAGGCTGACTACAGGGAACTTGAGAGAAGTATGGGCGCCTACCGCCCAGGATCAGTAAAACAAATGCAGGCGTTGCATTGGGTGGCTGGAATTCTGGTAATTATTCGGATAGTATACCAAGCCACATGTGTTTCAATCTTGGTTGGTGAAGTTTATTACTGTACACCAAACTGACTAGGTGAATAAAAAATAGATGGAAATATGATGCTTATGTATGAAGTGACTCGCGTAGCCACGTTGAGCACCAAACATGGGATTTATGCACCTATTTATGTAATTAAACTATTTAGTCGCCGATGCTATGTAACATTCCAGCCCGTTCCCTCGAGCAGTGACGGACGCTATCATATGCAGGCTGGTTCTACTGCTACAGAAAAACCTAATTGAACTGGGCGATTTGAGTGGCCAATAATAAATTAAACTATAAATTAAGGCCTTTCAGGTCCCAGTCTGGACAATTTGTCAGGTGGCCTGTGCGATGTAGCATACATTTGAAATCCCTCGGCAGTCATTCCAAGGCAAAAAAAGTAGGACAAAAGTAAAATCCTTATCAGGATCTAGGTCTCCTATGACCTCTTCACCCTAATCTATCAATTAGTAGCGGTCCATACACGATTTGGTAACTTGTGGTTATTTGCCAGAATGAAGCCGCGATCAATTAAGCTAATCCCGAATGCACGTAGTACGTATATAGACCTAGCTTTTCTACTTACAATGTTGACTTTGCCTGACCGGTAGTTAAGGTATCTGATGTACCTATGAATTGTCTAGCATTACTCATCAGTCAGTATCGAGCTTGGCCTTTGCCGCTTTTCCGCTATGTGTTGCAGCGGATTGATTCACCCAAGATCTGTCTCATATGAGAATGATTACTATGCATAAGTAGCTGCCGGCGGACTTGACCATAATCATTGATGCGCTATCACACACGTAATCCTGTCCAACGCCGCTCTGCAGAATACGAATGGCGTCGTTAACATGACTCGAAGGCTAGAAATATTAGCCGCTGTCTTCATCTGCGTGTATGTCAGTCTTGTGGAGGGGAAAACTTCCTGGGGCGGAGAAAGGCCTTTTCGGGCTTCATGAAAATAGGATAAATACCGTCCCAAGATGCTAAGGACTACCACTTCCGAGAAAGCCAGTATGACAAACGAGGCCTGCAACAAAGATGTCTCCACACACTAACACCGGGTCTGGTCATAATGTACAGCCGCTCTTCAGCAAGGCCTCTGCTTTGGGAGAATTGATCCGTGTGCATAGACCGATTGGAGTTGTCATAATCGACTTTCCTTATGTTCATGGTGTGCTGTTTGCTGCAAGTCTTTCGACCTCTCTAATTCGCCCAGATGAAGTCCTTTCCGCCCTTCTGAAAGTGACGTGGGGAACATTCTGGCTTCGCTCGTGGGCTTGTGCCTGGAATGACATGGCCGACAGAAACATTGACCGTCAGGTCGAAAGATGCCGCAATAGACCAATGGCCCGTGGTGCCATTTCATATTTCACTGCTTTTTTATTCACTTCAACAATTCTCACGGTCTGGTATATCAGCATGGATCGCATCTGCAGTTCCTTCCGTCAGTACGGGCCATATCTCCTACTGCTTTCGGCCTTGTATCCATACACAAAACGATTCACTAGTCATACACCGGTGTTCTTGGGGGTTACTTTCGCGTGTGGGACACTCATTGGAAGTGCAACTGGAGAAGTAGATCCTTTGAAAGTTCTTGAACACGGACCTTCAGCAACGGGATGGGCCATACTTGCTTTATTTCTTTACCATGTCGTATGGACCACGATATTTGAAACTGTTTATGCATTTCAGGACATTCGTGATGACATCAAGGCAGGAATATATTCGATGGCTGTACTTTATCAAAAATCCATCAGACCTCTCCTGGCAATGTTAAGTGTCGCCCAAGTGTCTCTGCTTGTTGCAGTTGGCATTTTATCGTCAGCAAATCTGCTTTATTACCTTCTGGCTCCGTTATTGAATGCAGTACTTCTCATTTGGATGGTCGGTACAGTTGATTTTGACAAGCCCGAGCAATGTGGTTGGTGGTTCGCGAATGGACCGTTGCTCGCTGGATTGGCCACAAGCGGAGGGCTTCTCGCTAACTACTTTGTCTGAGTATAGAACAGACGATCGTCCGACTTTTTGTGTCTTTCATTGCTTCTTCTTCACAATTATTGTTTTATTATCTATATTTTTCGTATTCATACGCCACCTAGTCATGAAATTTTTAATGGCGGGAACCGCTATGTTTTATAGTGAAATGAATTTGATTTTGGCCATTCTGGTTTAACATTTGACTATATTAAAAAAAGGTTTTATTCATCCTCAGATAATACAATGGCCTTCCTTGTCATGCAAACAACGTCGTACCCATATATATAAGGCCTCATGACCGGATCTGATAGAAAATTAGCCCATTCTCCACGCGGCTTTTCATGAAGGAGGGCTCTATCTCTTTTCTCTTGCTGAGGTCCATTTGGAAGTGTGTATACATCTTTCAGAGCCTCACTGCGACGGCGGACCTCAAGAGCACGAGGCTTTCGAATTCTTTCGTAGGTCTGTAGAAGCTTGGGTAGATCACGTAAGTCCCTCATATATTCTAGTAGTGTTGCTAGAGCTCCTGCATCTTCAATTCCCATTGCCGCCCCTTGAGCCCTGAAGGTTTGTATTAATATTTCTGTGTTTAATGCTTCCTTGATTTACTGAGCATTTGAGGTATCAGGGGGCTATACTCACATATAAGGAAAAGATGCATGGGCCGCATCGCCAATTAAAGCTAAGTGCCCGGTTTCATGGGTCCAGCGAGTGCACTTATCAGCATATAGCATTGTACGCTTTCCGGAGTGTGGAGCCATCTCCATGATTTTGTGCAATCGCGGATCCCATCCTTTGAAATCATTTTGAATTTGTTCTATCGTCAAAGGTTGGGGATAGATGATCATGGGTCGCTCTGGATCATGTTGCCGTGTGAATACCACATTTAAAGCATCATGGGTTCCCAGGGGATACAAAATCATATGTGCCCCCGGTCCAACCCACATGCGTATGCTATATGGCTCAATCAATGGAAATAAGTCAGGATTCTCGAGAACCCTTGATCGAGGAACGGTAAAGCGATAGACATCATAGCCACTATCTTTTATTAGATTCCAGTTTCCATCCAGGTTGCTACGGACGATGGAACGCTCGCCATCAGCCCCAAGTATCAAATCGCTGGTTATAAACTCTCCGTTTCCAAGGACGATAGTCGATAATGGAATGTCAATTTTTTCAACTGTACAACCAAGACGGATAGAAACACCCAATTTTCGAGCTTCATCGGCCAGAAATTTCTGGAAATCGGCGCGGTGAGCGACAAGGTACGGCGTCGAATATTCTCTCTCGAAGGCTGGATGAAGTTCGGTAGCCGACAGCGGCTGGCCAGACGACCATGAGTGCATCTCAGCTAATACTGGCTTAATACAAATTGTTTCTAATTGTTCAAGCAATCTCCATTCTCGGAAGACCTTCGTTGCATTAGGGGAGATGTTGATACCCGCCCCGATCTGTGAAGAACATTAACTTGGGCAAACAAAGCAACTCAATAATACTACCTGATATGTAGTATAAGTTCATCATCTTTGTGAAATAATTATGGACAACGGAGGCGTGCAATTGTGGATGAAAGAATCTAGGCTCACCTCTTTCAACTCCGAGGCTTTTTCGAGGATTGTTACCTTATGGCCGGACCGCTGAAGGCCGATGGCAGACGTGAGACCAGAAAGCCCGGCTCCAACGACGGTAACTCTTAGAAATGGCTTCATACTTGTAATGTCTTTATCGTCCAACGATTTTAGCGTTGAATGTGGGAATCTGTAATACGTTTACCACCGTCAAAAACATGGCTGTCTAGGAAATACAATTATGTTAAATCCTGTGGTCATTTTATAAATGCCTCTTTCAAGCATTGGATTACGATATGCCTACTCGCTGCTGGCGTAAATTTGCGCCAAATATTTATGCTGATGAGAAAGTACTGATGGGGCTAGTTTTTCAGCCACAAATGAAGTGCATATGTGGTTTCTAGAAACCCATGTATGTGTCTTGAGAGTGCACGTCGGATAGTCATCAAATTTGTCAATCAGTGTGTTTTAAAAGCACCATGTCTTCGTACATATAGTATTACATAGTATCATGCATCTACTGGGAGCCTAAAAAGGTATCTCGTATTCGGAGCATATATTACTTAGTTTCCAAGCCACATACTATAGCGCTTGTCATCAAACCTCAAGCGTAGAGTATATGGGAAAAGCCTGTTGAGAGAAATCACTTTATGAACAGTGGGGTTTTTTTTCTCTCAATCAAAGGTGAGTTTGACAGTAGAGAGGTGGAGCTACATAGAGAGAGACACATGGAAGAGTCGGACATCTTGAGATAGAAAGCGATAGTGATAACACAAATTGATGGCTTAAATACTAGGATTCCCTAGAGATGGACCTCTTTACTGATTAGGATATCTAGACAAAAGTCCATTCCCAGATATTAAATACACTTCGGTGTGTCTCAAAATCTAAACAATCTCGTCGCTAGTCTTCAGCAAGTACCCGATATGTCCTGGATTTTTCAAGCAGTGGCTCTCGTGACAACTCTCATTTCAAGTCTTTCTCAGGATCTGACGAATGGTTTGCTCTTCCTAGCTTACATGAATTACTGTACTAATATACTTCCGAAAGGCCTATCTTCATATGGTACTCTAGAATGCCAACGATTGCCATTGTACCTAGGATCTACTGTAAGTCAGATCTCAGAAGTTCATTATGGTAGCATCAATGTGCTAATAGTCTGCAGCCGAGCCCATGGGGTAAAAGTGATCCTGCATCTACGAATGTCCCTGATACAGGGGCTGTTCGTTCCTACACATTCTCCATATCACGAGCTATAAAGGCACCTGATGGCTACCAGAAGAGTGTTATCCTAATCAATGGTCAATTTCCAGGGCCTTTGATCGAAGCTAACTGGGGAGACACTATTGAGGTTACTGTTTTCAATGATATTGAAGATACTGCTGAAGGCGTAACTCTTCACTGGCACGGGCAACCGCAGCGCCTTAGCCCTGGAGAAGATGGTGTTCCAGGAGTCTCTCAATGTCCAATCCCTCCAGGAAGCTCTCTGACATACCGCTTTCGTGCCGAATACTTTGGAACTGGATGGTATCATTCACACGTGAGCGGTCAGTATACAGACGGCTTATACGGTCCGATGGTGATATATGGACCAACGCAGGTTCCGTATGATATTGACCTTGGCCCAATTATGCTATCGGATTATAGCCACACTTCATACTATGACATACTGAAATCTGCGTATCTGTTTCCTCCCGTGTTTCCAACCATAGACAATAATTTGATTAACGGAAAAGGAATTTTCGAGTGCAGCATTGCCAATGAAACCATCTGCACTCCGTGGGCTGGCCTGTCCAAATTTGCATTCCAGGACGGTAAAGTTCACCGTCTCCGGCTCATCAATACGGGAGGTGAGGGTTCGCAGAAATTCAGCATCGATGGTCATGTCTTGAAGGTTATCGCTAATGACTACGTGTCGGTCGAGCCTTATGAAACGGACATTGTGACTCTTGGTATTGGCCAACGTACTGATGTCCTGGTGACCGCATCGGGAGCTGCAGATGGAGCGTACTGGATGCGATCCGATATTGATGAGGATTGCCTCAATTTAACCTCTGTCAATAGTCATGCACTCGCCGCAGTATATTATCCTCATTCCAGCACAAACGCTGTGCCAAACACAACTGCAACAGCGTGGTCGAGCAACAACTGTCAGAATGACCCCCTCAATCAGACAATTCCATACTACCCAACGACTCCGCCTTCGCAACCAGCAACAACAGCTTATGTGAATATCACCGTTGGTCAGAACGCTACCGGCGAATTTATCTTTTTCATAAATGGGACTTCTTTCGAAGTAGACTATAAGTGCATATCCCTTTCCCTTGCGACCTATCTTAAATCTACCGAAGGATCCTTAACCTCAATGACTATTCCCATGAAATTGTTGCTTTGAAAAAGTTCTTACAAGGGACCCATTTTTTCGTACATCGCTAATGGGTCGCAACAGCGCTCCTCTCCTACCTATTGCACAATCTGGCAACATCTCTCAAGTACCCACAGCGCGCAATCTCTACGACTTCGGCACTAACACCTCTGTCCGAGTCGTACTAGAGAACTTTTGGCCAACTGTACATCCCATACATCTTCACGGGCACAATTTCTGGGTTTTAGCTAGCGGTTTTGGTAGCTGGGATGGCACCATTGTCAATAGCGATAACCCCCAACGACGTGACACGCATTTAATGACGCCCAGCGCTCCTGACGGTACACCGAGTTACTTAGTGGTTGAATTCAACACTGACAATCCAGGAGTATGGCCAATGCATTGCCACACTTCTATTCACGCTAGTGCAGGCTTGTTGTTTAACGTGCTCGAGAGATCGGATCTGCTGCAAAGCCAAGTTAGTACCTCAAGCATGCAAGACAATTGTGCGGCATGGGCTGCCTGGACTAGCAAGGACTTTGTTGACCAGATTGACTCTGGACTTTGATCAAGAGCAAGAAAAAGACCATTCGTGTAATTGCCATAGATTGAGCCAATTGTGCGTCTTATATTCAAAATTTTAATGAGACAACTACCTTTGCATATCCTGCAAAATAATAACATAAAATTAAGTTTTGTGATGCTCTCGCAGTAGTTGATTATAAATTGCTATATAACGACAATAGTCCACTTGTATTCCATAGCATTCCTTCTAAGGTATCAATTCGGGGACCTTGGTAAATTCCGAGGAACTCCATTATGTGCCAGAAACCTCTATACAGTTCATACCTCGTCATGCTCACTGCCATGATTTCCAAAGGGATATCTCTGTGAATGATGTTCGTTTGATCGCGGTATATAGGCTGCACCAGATACTTGGGTGTCAATGGCCTTGGGAGGATACGTTACGAGCTGTTCACCATCAGTATCATCAGATACTTTGGCAATAAGACTACTACCACCATGTCGTGACGCTGTTGAATGATTGGCTCCTGAACCAAAGCTGTTTGCCATTCTCTGCGATGTGGATCGGTATTGGTAACGCGACCCTGGCAGCCCAAATTGCTTCCTTCCGCCTCGTCGCATGTGCTGATATAGCGGTTTGAGTGTGGGCACGGAGCCACAGATGATGACAATGAAAACTTCAGCCCTGATACTCGATTATTTGTCGGTCAGTTTTTTTTCTGGTAGTCGGCCAAGATGACTAGGCGTTTGAAAGAACGACTCACTGTGCCCATAAGAAAACCTCATAAGTATTCCAAGTGAAGTCAGTAACATTGGCGAATTCCTTCAGCTTCACTGTTTTCATAGCTGCGCAAACACCAGCGCTATCCGAGTTTTAGTTAAAATTCAATGGACGTATCAGTGAAAACCTACAAGGTACCGACGCCAAAGAGAACACAAAGCCCCATCTTGTCTTTCAGACTCATATTCAACCGCCTGATCATATAGGACGGCGCTAATGCTAACAGAAAGTCTATAAACGTTCCGACCGCTGTTCGTTCCAGTCATTAGCACTACCGATTAGGATCACTTTGTAGTTGTTATAGAGAAAGTATTTGTCACTTACATGATTGTGCAATAATGTAGTCAATGTAGATTGACTTTTTCCAACAACGGGCATTTCTAATCGTTGTGTCCCAAAGAGCGGCCGTTGGGTTACATTGGACGAAGACAAATATCACAACCAGGATACTCATAACCATATAGATAGCCATGATGATATGAAGACACCATAATTGCCATTTCCAGACGTTAGTGCTTCTCCCCAATAGTCGAACCATCACAGCTGCGACACTCATCTTGCCCAATGCAGGAGTGAGTACCCCCAGTGCTTGGGCAATGAGACTATCCTTTATAACAACAGGTACTTTCTCTGGGGCTATGTAGTAAACATGGCGCGCACCGCCGTTCTCGGTATATACAGTGGTAACAGCAATGGTCGCTATCCAGAGCAGCTTGAAAGGATCATAGTTAGCCTGACTTAGATGCAGGTGCATAGACAAAGGGTATTGCTCTTACCCAGGTACCAATCATGAGATAGTCGTCGATACCGTGACTGCGCATTTTTAGTCTTACATATAGCCTCAGTGCCAGGATGAAAGTCGTGAAAGCAAAAGGAATGTATATGAAAGCCAGTAAGCTGACTGCTCTGCTATCGTTGTGCGGTAGATCCATTGAAGATAGTAATGCTAGGATTGGAAATCAACAAAGTACAGTTGAAAAAGATAATGACTTGGTAGGTGTGACTAATTTGAGTTGATTGCTTCTTAAACCAAGATATGTACCGCAGCTGCTTTCTCAAGTCCGACTTCCAATTATTCAGATGTCCTGCTCTCTTAGAGATACTATTGCCACAAAGTGCCAAGACATAAATCTGACCCATCTATAGTACATAATGAGGCTTTGGGTACAACTGAACGGCCTAAGTAACTGAACACAACGTAAATTAGCAATACTTCAAGACCCCGTCAGCGTCCATGTCAGCACAGATGGGGTTTTGACCTATTGCATACCCCGTCGGTTCCCCTTGGGGTGGGCGTCGAAGTTACGGCGCTACCAGTGTATAGATACTCACCGAAAATCATAGCTTTTCGTCATCTATTATTAGCTTAAATGCGGGCTGCACCATGTTGAACATTTTATTACGAAGTTTGATATTAAAGCTGACTATTGGCGCATATATGCAAGGTATTCCACCGACTTTGCTATGCATGTATCATGGTTGATGGTCGACGACGCCTACTCTCTATAACCGACGGGGTATACGCCGAATTCGACACGAGCCCAAATTAATTGAGATACATCTACAGGGGTGGATGTGAATTCATAAGAAAGAACGGACATGGATCCGTATCGTATTGTCCGATACGGTTTCGTACACGTCCAAACGGTATTTTTCATGAATCACGCTCAGCATTATAAGATAAGGTGCAAGCAGCCTTTTTCAAGCAGGAAGTATTGTCGAGTCGGACAAGCTTATATTTTCGTTACCTTATTCTCTGATACATTTTATACCAATTCATCCACTATGTCTTCCATCGAACAGCTCACTGTTGTCCTGAATGAAGCAGCAGAGAGCTTATCTGCACAAGGTCCTATCAATGACGAGAAGCGAAATGCATTCTACGCTGCTTATGAGAATCTCCGAAAGGCGATTGAAACTCCAATCGATGCTGCAGTCAGAGTGCTGTTTGGTGTAAGTCTTATCCCCTTACCGTTTCCGTGTAAAGTTTATGGATAACTGAGCATGCCTGCACATCAGGGTTATGATGCCGTAGCTCTACGAGTTGCGCTGGACACACAAATATTCAATCAACTTGCAATGGCCGGGGGCCAGTCGAAGAGCATCGCTGAGCTGGCCAAGCCGTCCGGTGCAGACCCGCTCTTGCTCAGTCAGTATTGCCGACTGTCATTAATTTTCATAGACACTGAACCAGTGTAGATCGGTTCATCCGCGTTTTGGCTGCAAGTGGGCTAGTAAAGGAAACCGGCGAGGGCGAGTATGCAGCAGTTCCTCTTACTGGGGCATTTTCAGACATGTCACCTCTCTCGAAATCGGCCTTCCATATGTACGTCTCTCATCCTACATAAATATCGCACTAAACCGTCAGGCACAAGTTCTCACAAAGCACAAATGAGCAGCCTTTCAAATGCCAATTCGTTGGCTAAACTCCCACAATATCTGCAGAAGACGAATTACCAGAACCCAAACGACAGCTGGGATGGCCCTTTCCAATTTGGCGAACCAACGAATCTGCAATATTTTGAGTGGATAGAACAAGACCCAAAGCACCAAGAGGCATTCAATACACACATGACACTGCAACGGATGGAGCGTGGCCCCAACTGGTTTGACTTTTATCCGGTTCAGGAACGCTTGCTAGACACTGACAAAGACAATTCCAAGAAATTCCTGGTTGACCTGGGTGGTGGTGTTGGACATGACCTGGCGGCCTTCACTGAGAAGTATCCGGACCTTGCTCCAAGGCTCGTTCTCGAGGATCTCGATCATGTTCTGGCAGATGTTGACAAGCAGGAATTCAAGCTACACCCCAAAATCGAGCGAGTGCCAACGGATCTTTTCAAAGAACAGACTGTCAAGGGCGCAAAGGTGTACTATCTGCGCACCGTACTTCATGATTGGCCGGACAAGCAAGCCAAGCAAATTCTGAGCAACATTCACGAAGCAATGACCGACGACTCGGTCTTGATTTTGAACGAGAATGCGCTACCAGACGAAAGTGTCGCTGGATTCCAGGCCAGGGTTGACATTCTCATGATGTCCATCTTGTCGGGAATTGACCGTACCTATAAACAGTTCCACACACTTTTGGAAGAGAGTGGATTTGAGGTTCTTGGGACTTACCGACCTCAGACACTTTCACCAGGAGCTGGAACGATTTTCGAGGCTGTCAAAAAGCATTGAATGGGGCCATGAGGTGTAGAATGGAAGCGTTAGCACGACAGGCAAAGGGCGCATTGTGGTGGGTGGTAGAGACCTGACTTGGCGATACTGTATATGTAATCACATTGAGGCTGAAATTGAAGCTGAATGGTAGAATCATGCATATCGTTGTGTAAACAAGGCGAACAAGCAATCCGACGCGTCAGCGGGCGGAGCGGCATATTGTTAGTCCGCGGCTGCTTACGTAGTCTCTCTTCGGGGCTAAGATATTCCGGTTCCGACCGCCGCTTTGCAAATTTCTGCGACCTTTTGTCGATTGGCTTTCTCAAGAATGAAAAACTGCGTTAGGGAAGGGTTTGGAATCCGAACAACCAACCACTGGCGGAACTAAGACGAGCAAATTGGCAAAGAAGGTCCAATTTTCCAGGAGCGGGATATTTTCAAACATATCCGAGAACGTCTTTGTCCACTCTGGAGCAAAGTCTGACTTGTCCAAACAGCCGAAACTTTGATCAAAGCAGTAAATTTGTAATCGTGTCCAATGTGAGGGCGACAAACGCGACACTAGCGTTCAGGATTGTACCGGTGTTGAGGAAGTTCTTCTCTACGCCAGCTGATAGTTCCTCGACCTTCGCCTGGATGGAAGGCTCAAAGTTAAGGATTGAACGCTTCGAAAAGAATCGGGTCAAGGCGCCCCGCCGTTTCTTGTGAAGGGTTTGTGATAAACTTGACTGGACCGAACCATTAGAGTCCTTGCCTTGTCGACTCCATTTGTCACGGCGACCAGGCGACGAATAGCACATCAAACCAGTCGGGGTCCTCTACAGAGAGACTTCATCCGGACTCCGTCGGATAATAGGTCCGTACTTTCAATGTAGTTCGATCAGGTGCCAGGCACTACCACAAGAGCACCCAAGCAAACTGCTAGAGTGATGTAGAAAGCTCCGCCATAATTACGATTTTTTTAGTGGTGTGTTTACTCGAAGTACAAGAATTATGATGGACATGAATCACATCTCATAAGTACAGGTAAACCTTCAACCCTAGAATAAAGGTAATAGTAGGCTAGTTTACGGTGGTAGTTTAGCTGGACTATCGAACCTCGTGGCTTGGGAGCTTGTTGGTTCTAAGCCCTAACTCTCCCAGATTTGGCACGGGGCTCGAATTCTTACTTGGTTTATGCGAAAGTCTTTACCTCGCCACTCTCGGTCTCATAATTTGGTATGGGGTCAAGTTGCTTTCTCAGGGAGAGTACGATGTTCAGTCATTCTTCACCGTATTCGTTGCTGTGATCTTCGGAGGTCAAGCAGCCGGATTGCTCTTTGGCTATACAGTCAGTAAGTAAATCCACGGGCTCCTTCTCCTCATTCGGGTAATTGGTCGTTATTATCTTCATTATCTATATCGTCACTTGATGTTTTCTAAATGCGGAAAACATCAGACACGACAAAGGCACGCGCCGCAGCAAATAATATTATCCATCTGCTTCGATCGCAATCTTAAATCAACACCTCAAACGCTAGTGGAAATACATCTCCCTCTGATACGAATATCTCTATCAGATTTAAGGTAGTGCGCTTTAATTATCCAACAAGACCTAACGTTCCCGTGCTACAAGGGTTGAGCTTCAAGATCAAGCGAGGCGAACGCACTGGAATTGTTGGAGCATCTGGCTGCGGGAAAACCACGGTCATATCGCTTCTGGAGCGGTTTTACGAGATTTGTTCCAGTGAAATCCTGATCAACGGTGTCACACTCCAAAACCTCGATGTGCACCACCACCGCGCCCGAATCGGCTTGGTATTTGAGAGTACAACGCTTTACCAAGGTTCAATTCGCGATAACGTTATGGTCGGTGTGTCTCCAGACTTAGAAAATGCTTCAAATGAGATAATGCTCAAAACCTGCAAGGATGCCAACATTCATGATTTTATCGAGTCTCTTCCGGAAGGATACGATACTGACGCGGGAGCCCGAGGTGTGTCCCTGTCCGGAGGACAACGGCAACGCATTGCCATTGCTCGAGCACTGATCCGAGAGCCACAGTTTCTCCTTTTTGGCGAAGGGACTAGTGCCCTAGACACTGAAAATGAGATCATTGTGCAAGAGGCCATCAACGTGGCATCTAAAGGCCCAGGTAGAACGATGATTTCTGTAGCCCATCGCCTATCTACCATACGAAGATGTGATCGAATATTGGTCTTGGAAGCTGGAAGGGTCGTGGAAGATGGGAATTACAATGAGCTCATGGCTCAAAGGGGGCAGTATTACGAGATGGTTCGTGCGCAGGGTCTTGATAGGGAAGTTATTACGTGATTACGTGATTTTCATCTCATCTGCACGCTTCCAGACGAATCCGAAACCCGATCCCCATCTATAGATTAGCCTGCCGATCGCTGCGTTTCAAATGTGACCGAGGTGTGTATGCAACATCTCCAAATAGTCTCTACATATCGTGTAAACTTGCAGTGTTATATGAACTACGTATATTATGACAAGTTATTGTATTGATATATTTACTTCAATATCTAAGAGCTTTCGTACTATAGGACGACGTTTCCGTGTAGCTGATTTACATTGGTCAGAACGGGGGTTGTTACAGCGAAGACGACATCTGGCTCAAATCTCAAGTCTGAGGGCTTTTCTAGCTTGTTCGACTAAGTTCGCTAGTAATGCTGAGTTCTTCTCGATGTTCAAACACAAAGAGCTTCTTTGTATTTTGATTACTGAAAACGTGAAGACATTCATTGGGAGTTTGCGCTCTTCTGCTCTCGATATCCGCCGGCTCCCCGGATAAAGATGGCTTCGGGAACTATCTAAGCCTGAAACTCATAATGGCCTAACTCAAGGAGATCATGGGTCACCTGGAATACTGTGCTTTGTCATACTGAATTGTAAATGCTGCGAGGTTCTCATTTATAAACAACGAATGACGTGAGTTCAACTGAAAGTTAATGCTGCATATGGTATGATAAGAGATCCGATGAATCGAAAACGGTCGGTGACATTGTGAACCCGGTCTTCACACGGATATAGAGGTGCGGTGTATACCTATTTTTCAGGAGTACCCTAATAAGATGCCTATAGAGACCATCGACATGATGCCATATATTACTGGCATTAGAGTATAAAGATGCTGAGTATCTCTGGAAGTAGAGGTGTCAAGTGCTTCATCCCGCCGTCCTACTAACAAACCAACATGCGGTCACTACACATACTAGCTTTTGGCTTCGGCCCTCTTTGCGCTGCTGCAGGCACCTTTTCAATCCCAAATATCAATGCCACCTTTAGCAACTCCCCGCGGCCATTCCACATCCAAGTCGATCCCAGTTTTATCGAAGACACCCGGCAGCGTGTTGCGCACGCAAGGGCCCCGGTATTCCTGAACATGACGGGCGACGGCCCAAGTGCGGAGAACTTTACCAGTATTCGTGATTTCTGGGCCAATGAGTATGACTGGAATAAGACACAGGCATCTATCAACGACAAGTAAGTGGTGCAAGTACGAACACTGCTGCCAGACTCTAATAACAGACTGGTAAGATTCCAGCAGTTTACGACTGTTGTCGAGCCGATAATCAATAACGTCACCTACCCAGTGCCACTCCACTTTGTCCATCACCGCTCAAACCGGTCGGATGCTATTCCGCTGCTGTTTATTCATGGATGGCCAGGTTCGTTCCTTGAAGTTGGCCACATCATTGGCAACTTAACGAACCCGCCTAATGCATCCGTCCCAGCTTTCCACGTTGTAGCACCCTCAATCCCAGGTTTCGGTTTTTCTCCGGCGCCGGAAAGCCCTGGCTTTGGTCCTGCTAACGCTGGGCACGCTTTCAACGAGTTAATGCAACAACTTGGATACTCCAAATATGTGATTCAAGGTGGGGATTTTGGTGGTGTAACGCTTCGCTATCAAGCCCATCTCTTTCCCCAGCAGGTGATATCAGCACTAAGCAACTTCTGGATCATCCAACCCGGGGACAATGACATGCAGGTGTTCGCGGAAGGAAAGGCAACATCTGACGAGGTTGCTTACATCAACATCATAGAGACTTATATCAATCAATGGTCCGGATACCGCTTAATTCAGTCGACAGAACCACTCACAATCGCATATGGCATGACGGACTCGCCTCTAGGCAATGCCTTGTGGATATACTCTATTATGGCCAAGGTTATTGATCCGGCTCTAACATTCTGGACACCCGAGGAGATCATTACTTGGTCATTGATGTATTACATTCAGGGTCCATATGGCGGCATGCGCTTTTACAAAGAAGTGCAAAATGATGGAGGTTTTGCAACGCTCAACTTTGGTGTCCTGCCCCAGGTAGAGGTCCCGGTTGCTATCAGTCAGTTCCCTTACGATCTTACTTATCGAATGCCGTTGGAATGGGCCCAGCGAGGGGGGAATGTCCTAAAGAGGACTGTGCATGACCATGGCGGACATTTTGCTGCCTATGAGGTGCCTGACCTACTCCTCAATGATATCTGGTCATGGTTCGGTGATAAGGAGCTTTCAGGAACAGAAGTGTTCATACATTGATTCACAAATGTGTGAGGTCTCCACGATGGCGCCGCTTTCCTAGTTGAAGAGACAGTAATATGCGGGTTAGAAATTTGTACCGAAACTGCAATGGACGGAGATTATTTTGTCATATTACACATATACATATTCTCTTTTATATCACCATAGCACTATAATAGTCTTGTTTGCTAGTTCCAGTCATATAATTACGGAACGTGACAACTATTAGGCGATTTTCAGATTTCATGAAATCAGGGCTTCCCACGAGGTATATTGTTTTTCTTCCCAATAAGACCATTATAAGGTATCCAGGATCTAGCTTTCGTACGTACGAGGCACTAATGCACAGTTTCTGTGAACCGGCTGATCCGCGCTTCTTTCCATATGGTTAGGGTTATGGCATGTATAACACCTCAATTGAACAAGTAGTCTCCAGTCTCCCTGATTGCTAGATCATGGAATTAATTCCGATGTATATGTCTTTTTGGGCCCATTTTCCCAACAGAATGAAGTATATGTCGAATTTTTCATGTTGCATTTTGCCTAAGTGTGACGCACAAAACAGTTAATTAGCGCCAGAGGAGGTGCTTTGCTGACGTTTCTGAGTACGCAGAGTTGACATTTCTCTGGTATGGGATGTTTACCATAAAGTTCTTACCAAATATTGACATATCTAGGTACTTATTATTGAAGGCAGGAATTTTTTGAATCTTACTTGATCCTTGCATTCATGTTACCCCATAATCTATAAGTAATAGTGGAGAGTGGTGCGAAGAGAAGCAGGAGTGGAGTATTGGATTAAACATTTAGATGTGCATCTACTATTACGTTGCCTAAATCCGGCTCACAGCGTCGCTATCCAACCCAAATTCATCGCCTGATTTGACTTCTAACCCACCCGTTTCTCCACCACTCCATGAAAGATTTTCCCTATGAATGTTCGGGTCCAAGCCAACGCAAAGGAATAAGGTAACCGCGTTTTGTTTGCACACTACGTCGCGAACTTGCTGAGAGCTCGCAATTTGGCGCCGTGGAAGAACAGAGTCCACATGCCAAAGATACCAATGACGCTCAAACCACCAAGGAGACTCGTACCTTTGGCGAACCCGAGGTTGTGGTACAATGGATGCGCGAATAGAATACTTCCGCTAGCTAGCGCACTTCGGAAAAAGTCATTTGCGGCGAATAGGGAGGCGGCATATTGGGGGTAACTGAGGGGGATGTAGAGAAATACACACTGTAGCACTGTGAATACCGAGCCAGCGTATATTGTGACTCCAAGGGTTGGGACAATCCAGTGGATAGAAGCCCTCGCCGTCCATGCGAATATAAAAAGGCCGACTGGAGGACCAAAGGATGCTGGCAGTCCGGGTATGAGTACGGTCTCTTGTGGGCCGATACCAGACTTCTTCATCCGTGGTATGAGCACATAGTACAGATATAAGCCGTAGAGAATGATAGCTATAATGCTCCCAACAGCAATGCAGATGAAGACGAGTCCAACCTCGCCAAGATTCATGCCATATTGAACTGGAAAAACCAACGGGAAAACCTCGAAGTCTAAATGGTCAGCTGGGAACTGCAACAACGCCACAATTTACTTACAGGAATAGTATATCGCATAGATGATTGCCGCATAGATCTGTACAAACATGACAGCTGGATCTTTGAGGGTGATTTCCAAAGGCTTAATCAAGGCATCTACAGCTATGCCCGAGACTGTGAGGTGTGCCTGATCGATTTCGCTCTGGGATTTCAATCTCTGGCTGTTGACAAATTTGCGTAGGCGCTCGGCGCGGCGAAGTAAGATGTTGGAAGCGCTCGTCTCTGGCATGAAGACGAAAAGAAGAATAAGTACCGGCGCCGATACCCATATTGATTCATACAGAGACCATCGCCAGCTCTTTGCTGCCACGGCGAATCCACTGAGCAGAGGACCGAGGGAGGCTACAACCATCTTAGATACTATATATGGAACGGTCGGTGGGGGGACTTACGACCACAAGTCATAGCTCCCACCCAGGCAATCATCGCCAAGGGCATATGAATCATGCCATACATATCGCCCAATGAAGCACCACCTGTGGCTAAGCAAGGAGACCCGAAGAACCCCTGCAAGAATCGCAGCACAATGAGGCCCGCAAAGGAATTAACAAAAGCCGTCGGAAATGAGAGAATGAAAAAGAGCGCGAACGTGATAATATAGACCGGGTTGCGACCGATGCGAGGGATCTCTGCGAGAGGCGAGAACAATAATGGGCCCACACCATATCCCAGCACGTACATGGCGAGACCGAGCGTTGCCTTGAGATTACTAACGCCAAAACGTTCCATAACACCTTCCGTTGACGGTGAATAGATCGCGGAACTCAGGTATACCACGAATGTGTAGAGGCAGATTATCAACCCAATTAGGGCACGACGAAGACTTGACCAATTTTGCGGATTGTCAGGATCGTGGTCGGAGTACCAATCAACTAGAATGGTACCGTCATTAGCCATCTTCGGCATCAAATAGCTAGTCTTGTCTTCATTGACATGGCCGCTTTCGACGTCCGGTTTCTCTGAGGTAGTATCACTGATAGTATTCTGATCGGAAGGCAAGGTCGCAACAGTGGAAGGTGTAGCTGACCCATTGTGCTTTGTTTCAGACAAAATTGTAGTTCTCAGCATATGGGCCCACGGATCAGGAAGTTCGAAGCCCGCATGTTCTTCAGGGTATTGAAAGAGACGATTATTGGTGAAGTAGCGCAGGAGCTGTCCGAGCGGGGCGTCCCGGACAACGTCGTGAAAAGCGGCGAAGGCCATCATTGTTCCGTAGCTGCTAAATACGGGAGTCTGCTGAAGAAGATGTGGCAACCTCATGAGTTGAACACAAAGATGAGATTGACTGAAGAACGACAACTCGTTATATATACTTTATACCGCGTCCGCAAGGACAGGTACAGACTAGATCGCATTACGGAATCAGAGTGAGAATCCTCCGAGGAAAACATGTTGATTATCAATCATAGAGACCCTTTTTGTGAAAAAAGCGATATTGAGGAAAACCAACCGTGTCCGAAGCTGATATACATCAAAGCTGTCGTTAGCTGGACCTGACCCACTCAAAAACCAATCACAGATTGACTGCTAGGTGCTATATCCGGGAGATCCTCGGATGTCGTTGGTATCATGCTCTCCAATCAATTCACACCAACCCTCCCTTTAGTGGAACCCAGTTGCACGGTCCCAGAATACGAGGATGGCCATTGGCCAATCAATGAAATTCTGAATCGTTGGGTTACGGAGTGCCGCAGAAGCCATGCTAGAAAATCTCATCAAAGGCCAGTTCTATTTCCGGTCGACTTCAGGTTACCTACAAACGACACCTATACTCTACCAACACGCAGACCTTGTGTCGAGTTTGTCGAAACTCTGATCTAGTGGAGCAGGTCTATATGGCTCGCGCGGCAAAGAGCCCTATAATGCGAAGTCGCCGTACGACGCGCAATCCAACGGCATGCGAGCACTGCCGTACAGCCAGGATCAGATGCCAGTCTAGTGAACAGCCAGGCGTTTGTGCCAGGTAAATATTGTTTTATCGTGCTCCCTGTGCTCATAAAGGTATACTCATCGCCCATGGTAGATGTCTCGCTTTGAAAAGAGAATGTGTGATGCGTACTAAGTCACGACCTCTTCGACGAGGACGCGATTCAGCGTAAGAACCACAATTGCCAGCATCTGTCTTGAGTTCTGATGCGTTGTTCTATCTAGCATTGATGATGCTGAGCCCACGCCCCAGCGACCAGCCCATCGTGGCACATTCAGTATCAATTACCCCATACCAGACAGAGTTGACTTCAGCGACACAATCGAGGCTCTACGAGGCTTACATGATCACCCCCATACTTCGATAATTTTTGGGGGAGAACTCGGTGATAGTGCGGAAATAGCAAATCAGCCTACCAGTCTCTCAAGAGTTTCGACGTTACCAAGCGGGCGTGATGTGGACAGCAACATTTGGCGTCAACCTTTATTTGACGTGGCATCCGCGGAAACTCTCCTCAAAAGCTTCAAATCCACATTTAGTTATCTGCCTTTTATAGTATTCCCCGACGATATCACCATATCGCATCTATCTATGAAGAAGCCCTTTGTTCTTCTGGCCATTTTAACAGTGGCGTCAGGATCCAGGATGGTACAGAAACACGCTCTATACGATGACGAGTTTCGGAAGGCCCTTGGTTTGAAGTATGGCTCTGGTGGTGAAAGGAGTCTCGAACTATTACAGGGCATATTGATATACTGTGCTTGGTATGTTGCAATCCTCAAGTGCTTCTGCGCGTTCACAACTCATGCACTCAGGCATCCTTTCCAATTGCGGCCGAAAAATGGACAATTAGATCACTGTCTACGGATTGCCGGTGATCTCGTTCACGATCTTGATTTAGACGAAGACTTTCTCTCATCCTCTGATCCTATGCCTCGAAAACTGGCAGATAACGAACTTGACAAGATTCGAGCATATCTTGCCTATCTATATATCAGTCTCACGTAAGATGAATTGTACACAAATCACAGCCTTTTGTTCTATTCTCACGTTTTGGATTATCAACAGATACGGTGTTATCTGGAGAGGGAAACGAGACCTGCCTAATATTCGCCCATTGTGGATCAGCATTGCTATCGAAACTCTTCAATATAACGCTCAGGTTGATGGTGATAGCACGCTAGTGGCTCTCGTCCGGACTTCAAGTCTATTTGCGGATGTATCTGCGATCAAGGAGGGAGACTCGCAGATGGCCGCGAACTGCCAACTGATTCTGAGGAGACTCGAAGAGGAGTTCTTGGAGATGCAGACATCCACCAAGCAGCTAATGACAGGACTAGGTGAAGGACCCATGTCCGGAAAAACATTTCTGCGAGATACTGACAAAAATCAAGGAGCGATTCGAATGCAGGCCATGTTCGTCGATATATTCCTTGATTGCGGTGGTCTACTCGTCTTACCAGTTTCCAAGACATACTCTAAAACTGGCTTTTGCCCACCCTTACCTCAAGTCTATCGCGGTATTAAGAAGATTAGAGCTTTTCTGGATTTCGTTGTAAATTTGGATGATACGGCCCTTCTTTCATTTACAGTCAATGACTGGACCAGGTTCATCGTCGTTCTTACATTGTCATTCCGCCTGTCTTTTCCTCTCACACTGTGCCCTGAACTCGATTCAACGTATGCTCGTTCGGAGATTCGCTTGAATGATTTTCTAGAGAAAATGTCGCGAGGCACAGATATCACAGGTCAAAGCGATCTCCTGTCGGCTAGCCGCTACATGCTAGGCCTTGCCAAATCAAAGTATGATCTTCGGTTGGCCTCCTTGAAAGACTTGCAATTCGCTCAACCGGTCAGTCGCTTTTTCGGATGTCCTGTCATGCGCAGAAACTTGGATAAATCCACGGAGAACTGGCAATCCATCTCCAGAGGACTATCAGGGTGGATCAATACTAGCTAGCATACTAAGCGATCTCGTTTCCACGACATGTACGACCTAATGAAGTTCGATTGGTCAAGTGAATGATTTATGCGTATTATAAGGGAGCAAATCGACAAATTTTCTAACGCGGATTTGCTGCCGTGGTTTCGGCGTGAAGTTCCAAGATTGTAGAAGACCTCCCAATATTAATTTAGGCACGTTAAGTATTCTATGTCTACTTGAAATTATAGCTTCTACACTACGCTATGGGGCTTATGCGTTTAGTTATAAATACTAACATTTGTTACTGCCTATGAAGCAAGCCCAAACCAGCGACAAGCGGCAAGACTACCTGCACTTTCTCTTGATAAGTCTGGCAAGAATCGCATTTGCTAATAATTCGTCAGCATGGTTATAAAGTGAGTTAAAGTAACCAATTAAGGGTCCAGATCTATATCCGGGAGGCTTACGGGATGACCCCCGAAATGAACTTTGCAAAACCCTGAGTCATAGTGTCTCTTCATTGAAGTTACTGGCTACTAGAATCTGCTCGATAAATAAGTCAGCGTCAGCATCTCTGCCTTCCGTCAATCTTCATTTCATCTTTCACTGATGTCTATTGCACCATACTTGCGTCTCTGTCGCTTACTCGCCTCATCACTTGAACCACCATCATGGCTACTGTTCATGTCGGTATCTTAGCATTTGCTTATCAAGTAATTGACACAATCGGGCCAATCGATCTCCTCTTCTCTGCGAATAGGATTGCCTTCCAGTTCAACCGGGAATACGGACCTGTAAGCGATGAACTCATATCGCAAGCTCCACAATTCGCATTCCACCACATCGGCGTGACAGGAGATCCCATTGAACTAGGTACCGGTAACATGACGATAATCCCCACAACAACCGTGGACAAATGTCCTGAGCTGGATGTTTTGCTCGTCGCAGGCCCATACTTGGGTAACTTTGAGCTTCACCCCAAGCATGCCGATTTCATACGGAGACACGTTGCTGCGGGCAAGCTACTCTTCACAACCTGCACTGGGGCTAGTGTCGTCGCATCGACGGGTGTTTTGGATGGAAGGACCGCTACTGTCAACAATATCGAATTTGAATGGGTTCGGAATCGCTGGCCAAAGGTCAATTGGACTCGGGAGAAGAAGTGGATCGTCGATGGAAATATATGGACAGGGTCCGGGGCTATTGCTGCAATGGACATGGTTGCCCACTGGCTGAAGGAGAACTATGGCCTACCCGTACTTGTCCAGGCTGCGTCGACATTGGACTATGAGCCTCGGGATGCAGATGGTTTGTTCAATGTTTTACCTCAGAGATATGGCACAAAGGGGGAGAAGATTTCAACTCATGTATTCAAATATTATGCGGAATCGTAGGCGCCGTTAATTACGAGCCTCTCCAGTCTAGGGTGCTGAAACCCAGAAGCAAGTTATTTAGGATTTTAATGTGGTCCTTTATGAACCGTCCATACTTCATCAAATTTAGCTGTTTTGCGTCGGCTGTCTAAGAATGCAGCACTTGTCACAATCGTAGAGATTGCTTAAGCACAGTAACGTTGGTATCCTCGTTTGTTTGTACGGTAAAGATGATCTATTGCTCTATCTGGAATTCTGGATACAGGACTGAGAGATCATAAAGTGTTCATTATCTCAATCTGATTCTCTAGCACTAGATTATAGATTGATGTCAGGGCCTAGGGAGGCTTGATAGGCTAGCAATGAGAAGAAATAAGTACTTGACCGTAAAATGTAAGGTTACTAAGACGGTAGTACTTTCGGAGGAACTATTTCGGAAAATCCCTTTTCTTGTAGCGGGCCCAAGAGGTAGTGAGTTACGGGCTCAACAGCAAACATGATGGCGCTTGTTATGGTTGCAAAAATCACTTTCAGTGTTTGAGAGCCTCTTCGATATAAATTGACCACGTATCCCTGGGGTTGAGGAGCACTAAGACGACTACTGCTACAGAGCTACTGTGTATAGAAAGTGTCAAGAAATCTGCATACCGCTCCCCCCTCCCCCCTCCCTTTTTCATTTTTGAACAAATGGTCTATCTATAACTATCAGAGGATAAATAAACACAAGATGAGTGATCAGAGCGTGTTCAAAGTGATAATTATGGGAGGAGGCCCAGTAGGACTCACAGCTGCACACGCCCTTCACTTAGCTGGGATTAACTTCCTAGTCCTGGAGCGCAGGCCTGCCATCATAGAAGACAGAGGCGCTAGCCTTATTATCCATCCTCACACCTTACAGATTCTGCATCAGTTCGATGTCCTAGAGAAGTTGCTACTCCAGGGTGCCGAGCTGCATCACCATCTGTCATTTACTGCCGAAGGACACGTTTTTAAGGAGGGTACTCAATATGCTCATATACGCGAGAAGTGAGTCCAAGCCGTACACCGCATGCCCTTCTAGCCACCGCCAGAGGCGTTTCCCCTGTCAAAAATACTCTGACCAAAATTAGTCATGGTTACGGACCGGTTGCGTTCCACCGTGCTGAATTAATCGAGATTATGTACAAATGTCTGCCGCCTGTTGCGAGAGAGAAAGTCTTGACGGACAAGAATTTGGTCGACATCAAGATGGAGTGGGATGGGGTTAAAGTGACGTGCGCAGATGGCAGCGCTTTTGAGGGATCGATCATAATTGGGGCCGACGGCGTCCACAGTAAAACACGCCGCTTAATGCGCGCACTCGCTCTCAAAACAGATCCCACGCGATCTTGGGACTCTGAGCACCCATTTACAGCAATGTATCAGCTCCTGTACGGTTCATTTCCGTCGCCTTCCGCATCAGGCTTCGGGTATGACATCCAGGCAAAGGACAAGGCTATTATGTACTTCAGCAGTCCAGACCGCGGATGGTTCTTCTTGTATAAAAGACTGCCAAAGCCCACACAAGAGCGAACACATTACACCGAGAAGGACGTTGAGTCTGTGGCTCAGGAATTTTTGGAGTTTCCCTTGACAAGGACCGTGAAGGTAAAAGATGTTTGGCCACGGATGTTAGGGGCCAGTATGACGAACCTGGACGAGGGAATCATACAACACTGGAGCTTGGGAAGGGTAGTGCTCATGGGTGACGCATACCACAAGATAACCACACATCTAGGACTTAGATTTAACAATAGCGTTCAAGATGTGGTAGTACTTTCTAACAATCTTAGGAAGGCTATTAATGCAGCTTCTAACGGGAACTCAAGTACTAGTACCCTTACAAAGGCTTTTAAACAATATAAAACAATTTAAATAAGCTCTGTATGTTCACTTAAAGATAATGTTTAGAAATCTAGATTTAAGACCCGTATGCACATCTGGCATAATATATAACACTATATTATTTCTCGGTATTTAGTCCTTCCTTATTGGATAGAAGATTTCGTCATGCGGTATATTATAGCGTCTGAGTTTCGCAAGGGACAGGTCTTGGATTATATTTTAAAGAAAGAACTAATAAAAGATAAGATTAGTTGGTTGTATCCAATAAAGACTTAAAGGATATAGCTACTTATTCAACCCCAAAAAGCTGCTCATATATAAATACGATCAAGAAGTCCGTTCAGAACAAAGAGAATCAAGATATATTAAGAGTTCATTCCAAGTACCTGATTAGAGCTCGCCCTCTATGACAAAGCTGCACAAGACTTTTGACGTATTTCACACCCTAGCGGATCACATAACCTTCTAGATCAGCTGTGTATTGTATCATAACAAAAAGGACCGTAGCCTCACTATACCCATAATACAGTTGAACCTGTTGAAAACTTTCGCCCAACCGTTCTTGATTCGTACTCAAATGGGCCGGACATTTCCAGGGCTGACGGTCTTTACGACGCTACGGGCTTCTCAATTTCATCATAAGCGTAAGACATTATCATCAGCTTTTGTGCCTCGGTTAGCGAGGTGGTAAGTTATCCATTCCCCGCGTCGAGAGGAGAACATCGCCATTGAGTCAGTGTGAACAATCGGCACCGTGGAACCCCTGTCACATTCACCTATCGGAGGATCACTGGTGGATTCCTCTAATTCTGCGATGCTGATTGTCCGGAGCTATCACTTTGGGTTTGTGATAGTCTGCGAGTTCAACACCCAAGGTAGTATTACTGTAAGCAGAATACTAGAACAACCTCGGGAATACTTACTCGAAATATGTCACCGAGCAGCATCCTGGCAACGATCATAGCTGTCGATATGGCTGTTCTAGTAAGCATTTGCTCTCGAACTCGACAACCTTATTTACTCTAACACAGTGAGTGGGGCTCAAAAGCTCCTCCGTGGAGGAACTTGACTTTTGAGGTGGATCACCAGTAGTCAATTATCGCACGAGGTCTGGTCGTTTCTGTACAAATTTCGATGGAAGACTTGCCATACCCAACACGATAGAAATAGCAATGAGCACATTATGGCGAGGATTTATTAGCGTACTGGATTCTGCCGTTTTTGAGACCTGTTACCTGAAACCTGTTACAGATTGCTAAAAAAATTTTAGCTTCTCGAAAAGCCAACAGCCAGGCGTCAGCACGTGGAATCCGCCATCGGAATGATCCTGGCTGCTCGTACTTAAAAGGTTGTTGGGTGGTGGGTTGGCAACAGTGGAAATAATCGACATCATGCTGGGCATTATCTCCGTCGCCGTGGCACTTTTTGCCCTTCCCTATTTCTACAAGCTACGCATATTCAGCGCAATGAGCGACCACACTTTGGACTGGCTCGCCGACAAGGCGATAGGATGGAGCCATACGCCTCCAATCAATAAGATTGACACGCATCATCACATCGTGCCCTCATTCTATGCTAAGGGTAAGCAAGCGAATAACTTCTGAGCATGAAACTGACATACAACCAGCAATCGATGAGCAAGGAGGCGATCCCAGTGGCTGGCCGACCCCCAGATGGAGCTCGCTTGCGTCCAAGCTCCTGATGAAGCGCGTTGGAGTCAAGACTGCAGTCGTTTCGGTCACAGCCCCGGGGGCATGTATTCTCCCAGACCGTCATGCACGCGCTCGACTTGCAAGGCAGTTGAATGAGTATTCTGCCAAACTTCGTGATGAAGACCCTCAGTCCTTCGCGTTCTTTGTCTCGCTACCCGACATCCTCGATACAGAAGATACTCTGGCCGAGATCGCCTACGGGTTGGACACGCTCGGTGCTGATGGAGTCACGCTTTTCACTCGTTACGGCCACTCCAACACCTATCTCGGTCATTCCGATGTCGAGCCTATCTGGGCGGAATTGAACAGGCGACGCGCCGTCGTCTTCGTCCATCCCACGCACCCAGTCGATACGAACCCTTTCAACCCGAAGCTCCCGCAACCCGCCATCGACTTTCCCCACGAGACAACTCGTGCAGCAATGGACATGATTGTTAACGGAACGCGGCGCAAGTACCCGGACTGCAAGGTCATCCTGTCACATGCGGGCGGCGGACTGCCCTACATCATCTCGCGTGTGGCAACTCCCATGAGATTGGCGCCGAACTTTGTCGTCTCGCACCGCATAGGGACAACGCATGCCGAAGTACTCGAGGCATTCCGCAGCTTCCATTTTGACCTAGCTTTAAGCTCCTCTCCGCAGGTTTTGGCCATGCTGCTGGCGTTGGTTCCATCGGATCATATTCTGTATGGGAGTGATTTCCCATATGCGCCGGTAACAGCGCACCCAGCTTTCCTGGAGGAGTTGGAGAAGTATGAGATGGATCAGACACTAAGGGATAAAATTAACTTTGGGAATGCAATGAAGTTATTCCCTCGATTAGCGTCACGTAACGACGGCACGGCGTAGGTGCATACTACTCGAAATAGATACTAGGGTATTAATCGCACAAACGAGGAGAAGTCAATCACGTATATAGCTTATATTTGTACCCAATGGCTTCTGGAAATAGTTCGGCATTAGGGAGTCAGAGGAGAGAGATTCAAAGTATAGCAAATTAAATAAACGTCTATTGTAAAAGAAATAGTAGTAATAGTAAAAGCAACAGCAGCAGCGATAAGGTTATCACTCCTTGGGATACTAAGCCTTTATGAGCTGCGCTCACCTGGCTCAGGATATTTGTAAAGTAATTCTGTTCAGTCTAATAAAGCTTGAGGATATCTCACACAGTCACTCTGCCGTAGCAATGCCCTTGGCATCGCAAGTACGTACAAGATGTTTGAGTTCCAAAATTCAAATTCAGTATGATGGGACAGGGCCATACGAAAATAAAAGAACAGAGAAAAAAGATACAGCAGATTATCCATTGTTCACCTCTGTCTCAACAAATCCACAATTTCAAACGACAAAGTACACAACCGTTCTCGTATATCTGACCCTAGTTTATTAAACCATGTCGAAGACATAAAATGTGGAGCAGTATCACTCTCATTGCTATCTTCAACCTCGCAGTTTAAGTATTTGGCTTTAAATCTTGTAGCCGCGCTATTACAGGATTAATTCTTATTATTCTTAAATAAGGCTTTTTAGTTAGTAATAGATTATATTAGTAGAGAGAATTATTAATAGTAATAGAATAGAGTAAGTCTAAGAAATAAATTATTAAAATATTAAATATTTAATAAGATAAAATAGGAGTTAGTTAAATGTAAGAAACTATAAGATATCTTCTTTCTAAGCTTTTTATAAGAAAGATATTAGGAGAAGATTTTCCCTAAGATTTGTATATAAATTAAATTAGTAAAATAGATATAGCTGGAAGTAAGCTTTAGTAGAAAGACTATAAAGATATAAAGACATATACTATTCTTAAGAAACCTAGTTATCTCTATTCTCTTCTCTTATTTACTCTTTAAATATCTAGTAGACATGGCAAAACCCAACCCAGAAACCCAAAACCCAACCCAACCCAACCTCCTGGGTTAGGGTTCGGGTTTTTTT